>OW029920.1:4207500-4755766 GCA_932305915.1 Agriopis marginaria
AAGTCCCTTTTGCGTCAGGGGTTAAAAATAAAGGCTTTAGGCAAAAGCCATAACGTTTTTGGATGGCCTGAAAACTAAAAATAGGGTTGGATTAGCAAACCTACTTTTTAGGCAAAAGCTCTACTTTGCAATATATTTCGCTACTAAATGTATCAACAATTAAGTCAAATTGGCCAACGTACCAGACACTGGCTAGTTATAATTGAATTATTTTTAACTAAACGCGTATATAAAAACGCGGACTCGTCCGTAAAAAAATTAAACAAAAACCTCTTACTTCGATCTATATGGGCATCTTCAAGGCTATAGTGAAAAGATTTCTTCTAGACCAACGTGTTCCATCCTTGGCCGCAACGTCGCTTACTATCAGGCGAGTTAGTGGCCAAACGTAGATCTATTCAGTATTAAAAAAAACCTCTTACGTCAAAATATTCGAATCGAATCGACCAACTACAAAATCCTTTGTAGTGTTGAACTTCTTTGCTATGTAATGCGAATGATGACGATAGTAGTTCCCCAGATCAAGACCGCAATGTCAGTGAGAGGATCTGACTGCAATGCAAGTTCTATTTGCGTTCGGTCGAGGAACGATACGCGCATGAGCGCACTATCTATGCTCTGAACAGCTCAGTCCGCTCGCACTCCGAAGCGCGGCCGCGCGCCGCACGCGACCGCCACAAAACAAACGCGCATCGAAACAAAATCGACATTCGAATTTCAAAAGTGCTTGTTATACTCTGTACCAAAATGAGGCGCAACGTCAAAATTCTGTTCCTAATCGGGGCTGTGTGGATGTTCTTCCTTTTCTACTACATGCAACCGGACTCCGTTCAGTCAAAGGTGTGTATCGATTAGCCGTTGTTTATCGAGAATCAGCTGTTAGGTTAGGGTAAGAATGACTGCAATGTGCGGGCAGTGCACTGCGCATGACCTATCCCTGTATATCTTATTAAAAAAACATAGCAGCAGTTAAAAATAAACAGTGATGCCACAGAACAGATGATAGTACAAATAATTCTTAGAGAAAGTGCGTTAGTTTTGATTTAATTGCGTTTTCATTTGCCTTGACCCGAATCGTGATGGAAAAGCAAAAACGTTAGCGTGAGATTTTCGGATTATAGAATAGTGCCGTTTATCTTTTGAATAAAGAACGAAATTGTCATCTAACTTGAAAGTGAGTTGGGAAAATGCCGACTACAACGCTGAAAAGCTTTGTGTAAAACAAACATACAAACTAAAAGTGTTTTTTATAAAAAGAGTAGAAATATATAAGTTACCACAAATTATAAAAGAGACAGATAATGAGGGCATTTTTAAATTTTGACTGAATAAGCTTCTGTTTGACAAGCCATATTATACCATAGATGATTATTTTCAAGATAAATATAGAATGAATTGTTCCCAATTCTACAGATTTTTATTGTAATTGACAATAATAATTTGACTGTTGTAGTCACAGCCTTAAGCTATGATAAAAAAAAACTATCTTAACTATTTACCTATTGTAATTTGCACATCAAGTTTAGGTTGTAGAGCAAATTTAGTTAACTTTATGACCTATCCTGCCTTGCCTACCTATCCAAGCAAATAAATTTAATCAATTTGATTTGATTTGAGTAATATCACAGAATACATATTAGTAGTAATATTAAAAGTAATTACATACTTTTATTTATAAAGTAATAAACGGTCACTTTTATTTTGACATTGGAGTGTTTTTGACACGTATAAGACATACATTAATTAATTTGTGCAAATAACCATATTGTGTAATGTCTGTGATATTATATTTATGTTACACGGGAATTACTCACGTAAGATTAAGCCGGTTTCTCCAGTGCAAAGCGAGACGCAGCCGCGCGCGCGCATTCACCTTGAAAAAGGCCGTCTAATGCGGTTGAAACTATAGTCGGAGAAACCGGCTTAATCTTACGTGAGTAATTCCCGTGTAACATAAATAAAATGTGTGAAAACCACGTCAGTTTCAATAATAAAATCTGTGATATTAACTCAAATCTAAATTCAAATCTTCTAAATGATATTTGATTCTAATTATTCAACTATGCGTTTTTATGCAAAGGGTAATTTAAAACAAATGTAGCAACACTGACCTTCAAGTTTATTCATTGGCATAATTACCCTATAATTATAGTCAGTGGAGAAATAGTCGTAGTAAAAATAATGGTTGCGAGAGTTGAATCGATGGAAATCTTTGTCAGTGTTGGATTTTCCCATCAATAACAAATAATGGTGCTAAAATGTTAATTTCAACATGTTATTTTGAGATAACTGGTTTAAATAATATGTAGGTAAGTAAGTAAGTGCTGATAAACTAACAAAGGTATTTTTTTTTGTGTGTTAACACAAATAATAACATTTATTGTATTAATCTACAAGTGGTGGTCTACTAAATACGTTCTTTTTTAAATGTAAATTTTAATAGTTTTAGGACTTTTTTCTGTTATTGTGAACAAAATAAAAGTAACACAAATGTCATAAAATAGTCGCATAAAAAAAATCTTGTCAGTTACATTTTCAAAAATAAAATAAACAGTCGATAATAAGCTATGTAAAATCGGATTTGTAATAATAATTTTGGGTAACTGACATACCTACCTAATTAATCTTTACAGCCTTTATTCACTACCAGCTGACCCGACAAAATTAAAATGTCCTACATCTCCAAATTTCATAGAAAAAAGTACTAAAATTTTCATATATACCGGGCAAATTCCAATTTTAATTTACTTTTAAAATACTATTTATTGTATTGAATAACAAAACAAAAAAATCGGTCAATTGATTTTTATATATAAAGAAAGAAGATTGTGAACACCTTTATCATTCAAATACAAATAACAAAAACCACAAGGGGGCAGTTCATTAAAAAACAAAAAATTAAGCTTATGGTGGAAACTCAGGGCCAAATTTTCAAACAACTTTACATTGATAGAAACTCTTTTATTGCAAATAGATAGAAACACTCGACTCGTATAACAGTTTTTGACTAAATTTTAGTTCAATTAAGAAACTGGACTCGAAATTTCAAATTCTTTATTTAAAGTTTTTCCAACGTTGGTTTAACCATGATTTTTGTCAGTTTTGCTATAATTATTTCTTAAGGTAGTTCGATTCACCTATGGCGGGAAATTTAAATTTTAAACAGTTTTTTGGTCCTAGTAGCCAGGCCAGGTAATTATTTTTAAATAACACAGTGTTTGCGCAAAATTTTGGCTGTTCTTTACATTATAATGTACAATTATTTAACAGTAACGCACCATATTGCTTACATTTGTGAATAAACCGTTTGAAACAGCAAAAATTTGTTTAGAGTTTACATTAGAGATAAATAGCTTTACATGATTTTGTAAAGAATAATAATCAATCTGCGCAAACATCATGGTTGTTTACAATAATTACCCGGCCTAGCTACAATGACAAGAAAACTGTTTGAAATTTGAATTTCCCGCCATTTGTGCAACGAACCAACTTAAGTGTTTATCATTACTTATGTACTATATGAATTACCTAGCACAAACAGTACAGACCAATAAAGTAATTATATCAATAACTATGAAAACATAATCAAAGATGAAAACGCACGAAAGAAACGAGCCTGTGCAGAGAATCGGGTTCCAAAAGCCATGTATTCATTGAGAGACAATTGTTAATAAATACAAAATCTACGTGTTTCTGAAACAAATTCAGTTTCGCAACAGATGTAAACGAGTGTGGACGCATGTTTCAATTATTTTTTGGACATGGAGATTTCTTACCTCTTCGGGAGACATATTGTAAACAACTGATGATGTGGACGGCACAGTTTCCGAATCATTGTTCCTGATAATCATCTACGTGATGTTTCAGAAACTGTACCCGAAACATTGTTGCGCAATGAATAAATAGCTTTAGAGACAAAGTCACATCTTTCTCGAGAGAGTCTGATCCTTCTTTCTTTTTCGTTTCTTCTTCATTAAGAAAGGTGTCAATTACAGATAAAGCTCTTATCGGAATCAAGTCTGAAACTAAATTAAAGAAATGCAATTAATGGCCAAAACTTCACAAACACCCAATTAAGGGCACAGACAACGCTTAATTAGAGGGTGATGCTAATTTTTGGTATACGCTTTCATTGAACTGGCCTTGAGATTACAAGGAGTTTCATGTTTGGCATAGATGTAATGAGACATTTTAACAGTGGGTTAGTGTTTAAGAAACAGTTGATAATTAAATAAGAAGCACGAAATATGGACGACTGTACTTGGAAACGTTAGATAAGTACTTAATCTATAATTGAAATCATTGTCAAGTTATCGCTGACGGAAATTGTTCTGCGCGAAAACGAGACAAAGCTAATGTTATGTTACAATAAGTAATACCATTATTATAGTTAACCCGGATGAGCCTAAAATATTTTTACTTGTACATAGGTTGTGCTCGCCACCATATTGACTAGACGAATGCAAGGCTGGCTGCCCGACTTCGTTCAGCCGTCTCGCATTTTGAGTGTCCACAACAAATTGTATTCTTCTTACTACCTTCTTATTCTTTCATATTCTTAACTTTATTTCACAAAATGTACATTTATACATCATGCATAGGTAAGTAGATATAATTATGCTGCGTTTAGTCAGTTTTTAAAGCCGTATTGTTCGCCTATAACGTCTCTATTATTACACCTCACTGGGATTAACTGCCTAAGAATGCAACACCGTCCTCTTGTTTTCTGAGAAATACCTAGACATCTTCATAGCTAGAGTGAATAGATTTCTTCTAGATCTATGAGCTCCATGCTCGGCCACACCATCGTCGCTTATCATCAGTCGAGATGGTGGCCAAAAGAAATAAAATAATTTGGAAAATTCTCTAAAGATGTATTTATCACAATGACTGTTTTAAAAAGGGGGAAGACGCGTGACATCCAAACATTGTACCCGATAAATATGGCTCTGTTTCGGCTCGAGCCAGCGGCGACGTTGACGTCTACACTGTAAACGTCAACTTCACCGCTTTGTTAGATACTACACTAGACCATAGAAGTTTTAAAGAAAATTAAGTTAATTGTTTTTAAGTATTTACGAGTGAAAAGTAATGTTTTTTGTCTTCAAACTGTTGGTGCAACTTGTGAAAACGCAGGAAGTAATTTTTGCTGCTTTATTTAAACACAATTTTGACAAATAATTCACGTGCTATCATAACGACAGTTCGATTGTGACTGAAGTCTATTAGGCCCGTGAGCCTAATTTGTGCGGTCCACGTCAAGAAATTCGTCCCGTATCTTCCCCCTATTTACACATCAATGATTTATCATCATTGTTTTCCCCTATCGTGTTCCCACTGCTGGGACACAGGCCTCCACTCAGAGAGAAAGGGTGGGCCCTAATCCACCATGCTAGCCAAGTGTATGTTGGTGAATATCATGTCTTTGAACTCTTGAGGTTCTTGGATAGTTTCCTCGCGATGGTTCCAAAAATCTGCAACACGAGGTTCTTGAAAAGACGAGTTACTAGAGTATTAAAGGGTCGGCAACGTATTTGTGATGCCTCTGGTGTTACAGGTATCCATAATTATATAAGCGACTGCATGTGACTGCATACCATCAGGCAGCCCTGTTGTTGTCTGGTTGATTCCCACCTACGACGGGAAAAAAATGCAAGTAAAACCGCTGTCCGCAGCTAGTTACTTCAAGTTATCTCAACATGTAGAGCTACTGGTAGGCATGCCTGTCAGATTATGTAATTACATTCAAGTCTGGTCGTCAGCCGACCGTTGACTGCGGTCCATTACTCATAATCTATATCCTTACATACATTAATATTCAACATTAGTGGGTATAGATTAATAACTTAGCGCTTTGTCATACTATTGCGTACTAGAAACCGTTAGCAAATAATAATAAACACATTCAATAACTATCAGTATTAAAGGATTATAGTTTCAAAACGAAATAAATTATTAATTTAATAAACAAGCTTTTCGTATGTTTCTCAGAAAGCCCTTTCATTTGATACGCCCATATCATGATGATATTCACCAAAGAACCAGAGTCACCGACATAGCTGTTAAAATTTGCAAGTTGAAGTGGCAATGGGCAGGCCACATCGCTCGAAGAACCGATAACCGATGGGGAAGAAAGGTTCTTGAGTGGAGACCACGAACCGGAAGACGCAGCGTAGGTAGGCCTCCCACTAGATGGACCGACGACATTGTGAGAGTCGCTGGCATCCAGTGGATGCAAAAGGCAGGCTGTCATTCAATGTGGAAGTGTGGAGGTTAAAGGGGGAGGCCTATGTTCAGCAGTGGACGTCTTCTGGCTGATGATGATGATGATGATTCCTTTGTAGAATGTTCTAACGGAAAGAAAAATTAAGAAAATTACGCAGAAGATTTGAAATTTTCACAAAACTTATCGACGATTATAACTTCGCGCTTTTAACAGTTCTAAGTCAGGACAACGTCTGTCGGGTCAGCTAGGTAACTAATGAAATAGACTGTGCATTTAGCCTAATTTTTTTTGTTGGAACGATATAGAATTTAAATTAGTGCCTATTTCGGTATTTCTAAAATGTATCTAAATTGGTATACTTAGTCTGTAAGCTCAGGACAATTATTTAATTATTGTTTATGCTTGATATCGCACAATTACTTGCTACAATAAGCTATTCGTATTATTTTTAGTATGCCGAAATGGCCCTATTGTTTAATAACACAAAACAACCTTCAAAATTGAGGTCAATTTAATGTTTTAATTAACGATCTTAAAATAGATGTATACAGCTGTGTTAAAATGCTGATAGCTAAGTTATTATTAAAATTAGAACTTAGATAATTATTATCTCGTAAGTTGGTAGTTTTTTTTTCGAATTCTACTGAAATAGTATGTTTTTTAATCCATACCAACTATTATTTATAATATTAAACAATAGTAGGTATGGAATAGTAACCATACAAACTAAATAGATAAACTAAGTAAATAATTAAGAACCGGAAGACGCAGCGTAGGTAGGCCTCCCATTAGACGGACCGACGACATTGTGAGTGTTGCTGGCATCCAGTGGATGCAAAAGGTAGGCTGTCGTTCAGTGTGGAGGTTAAAAGGGGAGGCCTATGTTCAGCACAGGAAGTCTTCTGGCTGATGATGATGAAATTATATTTAAAAAGTTATTAAATTAAATGTTAAATTTTTCACCTAAATTAATTTCTAATGCGGTTAAATAACCATACATAATTGTACGTATATTGATGAAAAAAAACTCTGTTAATGAAATAATCAATATAATATCTGTTTATTTGATCGAAATAAAATAAACAGAGATTACTTTATGTGCTATTAAATATATATCTAGTTTAATATTATAAACTATGTACCTTCGAGGTGCCCTTAAGCTAGTCGCTACAAAACGAGTTAAGCCCAACGCCCTCTGCGTTTGAACAAAAAAAATCTAATTAAATTAAAATAATAAGGAATTAACATTCAAATTCCTAAAGACAAAATAAAACTTACCACGGGAGAAAAATAATTAGAATAAACAGGAAAAGTTTGTTTGATCATAAAGATGAGATAATATTTCATGAAATATATGAATCATCAATCGCCCGAGCTGTCGAAGCCGTCTGAGACCTACATACAGTAATTCATAAAAAAAAATGGTCTAGTTTGTGACCATCCACAACAAAAACCATTGCTGCCTTTATGCAGGGTATATTACACAATGTACTCTAAAACTTGCTTTTATATGAAGGAAGTGTACATATTTGCAATTAATAAAGAATAAACTGTTTTGGGCGACTAACTGCGACCAGAATCACCGGAGGATGGGCAGCAGCGTCCTATGAGTACACGGTGAACGTACTGCGATCCCCAAGGTGCCTGCCAAGTGTGTGGATTATGGCAACACCCCTCTTTAAGAGGGAGGCCTGTGTCCAGCAGTGGACGTTTAATGACTGCTGATGTGTGTGTGAAACTGTTTTGGAAAAAAAACATTTTTTTTCTTCGAAAAGCAGCATTTTTTTTCTACACGCCGCGTGCGTTAGTAAGCTTACACCATCAGCCATTAAATGTCCACTGCTGAACAAGGCCTCCCTCTTAGAGAGGGGTGTTGCCATAATCCCCACGCTTGGCAGGCGGCTTGGAGATCGCAGTACGTTCACCGTGTACTAACAGGACGCTGCTGCCCATCCTCCGGTGGTTCTGGTCGCAGTTTTAGGACATACCCGGCGTTAGTAAGCTTACATCGTATATAATAAATTCTAAGTAGCTCTTAGCGTTTCATCAAACCGTGAGAAGATGGATTTAAATAAATTAACTCTCACTTTTCCTTGGTTCAGTGCCAAAGAAGAGTGGACTCTTAAACTTCATTCCGACATGCCAGCATGCATGTTTTGCATGCTCAAAAATGATTTAGCCAAATAGCTAGTGAAACTACCTTCATGGATTTACCCCATCATTCATCATCATCATTTCAGCCATAGGACGTCCACTGCTGGACATAGGCCTCCCCCATCAATCTCCAAAAGGGCCGGTTGGAAGCGGCCTGCATCCAGCGTTTCCCTACGGTCCCTTTTAGTTCGTCTGTCCATCTTGTGAGTCGACGTCCTACGCGGCGTTTACCGGTCCGTGGTCTCCATTCGAGAACCTTGGCCCCATCGGCCATCTGTTCTGCGTGCTATGTGCCCTGCCCACTGCCACTTCAACTTGCTAATCCGGTGGGCTATGTCGGTGACTTTCGTTCGTCTACGATTTACCTACTACATATAGATAGAAGTAAATTGTTCAGGTTTTTACGAGTAAAAAAACAGGCAAACCAGAAACAAAACATAAAATACCTCACCTTCAAGCATCAGCAATGCTTCTTCTAGTGTTGCAGTTGCAGACGGCGGTAACTATTTACCATCACGTCACCCACCTGCTTGTTTGTCACTATTTTATTTTTAAAACATGTAAACAATGAAATGTAATTAATTATATTAATTACTTAGCCTAGAGTTTTTTTTTTTATTTCATACTATCGATATTTTGTCTTATTTGTCACTTATCTATTAATAGGGACCTGATCATCATCATCATCCACAGCCTTCCTTATCCCACTGCTGGGTATAGGCCTCTCTCTTGCTATGCCATCTGCCTCGGTCCTGTGCTAATCTAGTCCAGTCTAGGGACCTGATATGTAAAAATATTTACTAGTAAATTGAAATATAATATGATATATATGTACCTAGTTTTTTTCTAGAATTGTGTCTCTACCGATGAATCCATTGTCTGTCTTCGCTTTTATAGTTGTTTATTGACGTTTTTATTTTATTTTTATTTAAGACCAACAGCATAAAAATATATCTATACAATAATTTTAATAAATTATTTTAAAGTACCGCCATTAACAACTATAATAATGATAGTAACAATGTCGTGGAAAATCAATACTAAAAACATAATTATATTGCAAAATTAAGCACTAAAAAGCTAAGCTTTTTAAAAAAAAATAGTAGATAGGCTTGCTCTTTGCCGCCATCTCGCCTGATCTTAAGCGACGATGCGGTCTACGATGGAGCACGCTTGCCTAGAAGAAACCGATTCACTCTCGACTTGAAGACACCCAGATTGTAACTGACGAAGAAAACCCATTCAGGCAGCGAATTCCACAGACTAGCAGTTCGCACAATAAATGTGGAATCAAAGCGTTCCGTACGGGTTCTCGGAATATCAACCATAAAACGATGTCGATTTTTTTTTGGGATTTTGTGGGAAATTGGGAATTAAATCATGTAGATCTGATAAGTTAAACGTTGCTTCTACGCAATGCTCTGCTCATATTGCATTTTCTTGCACTCATAAATATTGTGCGAGCGAGATAAAACTATCCCTTACAAGCAAGAAAGCCTACCCCAGTCGTATAGAGTGAAGGGTGGTGGGATCGATACCCGGTAGCTTATGGGTGTAAAATAAACAAACCCGGGGAATAAACACTTTAAGTTCTTACGGAACGAGCGTTTTCAAATTTATTTTTGTACTTGAGCAGTATCGCTTGAGAGCTAGTTCCTATTCCAGGCCAGGTATTTTTACCTTCCTTGACTCTTCACTTAACATCAGGTAAAGTCTGTGGTCAAACGCCTAGCCATAAAAATCTAGCTATGGTTATTTGTCTGTCCTATTAAACATATTTATATAAGAGAAATATTTCTACATCATCATCATTTCAGCGTATTGTCCCCACTACTGGGAAACAGGTCTTCTCTCAGAGAGAGAGAGAAAGAGAGAATAAGCCCTAATCCACCATGGTAGCCCAGTGCATGTTGGTGAATGTCATTATATATTTTATTTATTTATTTATATTATATTTCCTCACGATTTTTTTCCTTCACCTTTTTTGAGCGATGACATCGAAACTGCACGTAGGTAATTTACTTACGTACCTACTTAGCAAATAAGTCATTGGTGTAGAGCTGAGGATCGAACCGGGTGCCGTCAGATTGTAAACCACACATGCTACCGCTCTGCCACAATCGCTCATGATGTGCAATTACTCTAGTGAAATCTATCTGAAAGACGGTCATTGACAAACATTCGTTTCATAAAATAGTCTATAATAATAAACAAGTATAAATTAATATTTTCAAGCCCCCGATATAAGATCTGATAATATTCAAACGGCTGAACAGATATTCTTGAATCAAAGCTAGAAATACTTGGTTGGTATTTAAAGAGCCATCTTTACCAACCAAGTATTTCTTACATGTTCATTATTATCAACTCTCTTCTGGATTTCATCTCGGATAACAAGCCTTATCTCGTCGGAAGCAGTGTAGCAATTATGTAAACATTACCCACTGATAACGGCTTACAAGAAGAGATAACCTGAAATAAATTTTACCGTCTTCATACTTACTGTATGAGATATTTGAATGAAAGGTTATCTACAGTAGTTCATTATGTTTTGTCAACAAAAGTTTTGTTTGTAAACAAAAAGTATCTAATTTATTATTTATGCTTAGTGACAAGCTTCGCCAAAGAACCAGAGTCACCGACATAGCTGTTAAAATTTGCAAGTTGAAGTGGCAATGGGCAGGCCACATCGCTCGAAGAACCGATAACCGATGGAGAAGAAAGGTTCTTGAGTGGAGACCACGAACCGGAAGACGCAGCGTAGGTAGGCCTCCCACTAGATGGACCGACGACATAGTGAGAGTCGCTGGCATCCAGTGGATGCAAAAGGCAGGCTGTCGTTCAGTGTGGAGGTTAAAGGGGGAGGCCTATGTTCAGCAGTGGACGTCTTCTAGCTGATGATGATGATGATGACAAGCTTCAAAGACAAAATATTTAGGCTTCAGATACGGCTGTCATTATTACCTTTTTTTTTAAAGTTGTCTATTGACTTTAGCTATTTTTTTTAACGCCAAGCGAAAGCAATCAATCCATTTTTCCATTCATCCATATTGTTTTGTCCAGCTGTCTATCGGACTGCCAGAGTGGGCACGAAAAATCGACACCGCTTTATGGTTGATATTCTGAATACCCGTGCTTTACTTTTGCGCTTTTGTGCGAACTGCTAGTCTAGAATGCGCTGCCTGAATGGGTGTTCCCCGATAGTTAAGATATGTGTGTTCTCAAATCACTAGTGAATAGGTTTCTTCTAGGCAAGCGTGCTCCATCGTAGACCGCATCAGACGAGTTGGCGGTCAAACGAAAGCCTATTATTTTAGTAATAAAAAAGGCAAGCAATTATTTGTACATTTTAGATTTATTGAACGAACAAATACATAACAAGGCAGTAATAATATCTTTCAGTATTATTTATAAAATAGTTTAACCAACAAAATGATTGTGTGAATTTTTTTTATAGCGGAGAATTATTCGTGATTATATTCTTATTGAATTGAACCACTTGAATGACTTGAAAACACTTTATGACTCCGTAACATTACGTGACGTGATTATGCGTAGAATTCGGATAAAGCAGTATAAAGGATTTGAAAGTACGCAACATTTTTGCGAGTGCTAGCTGTTTATGGTCCAACGAGAGTTGAATATTTAGATTGTTTCAGCACTTTGAGAAAGCGCTTATGCAAATGCAATTCGGATAGATGACAATACATTCATTTGGCACCGTCGGACTGATCTGCGTTCGCTAACTAGTCCGGTCAAACTGTAGAGGCCAAAAGGCCAACAGTACAAGTCAATATAAAAAAAAATACTTTTTTTTAATTTTTAATGAAAACTACTTAATTTCTCTTTTTGTGACTTATGACGACAAAATATAAACCTACAGCCAAGTTCGCTTTTCCAGGAACGACAAGCTAACTGACTTAGAAGGTCCCAAGCCTTTAGCATTTTATCACGTCTGATTCTTCGAATGTACCGCTACCTATTGAAGTGATGCAGTTCTTGTGAGGTCAACGGCATCCAAAACCAGAGCACTTTGTAACTATTAAGTAACGACATTATTGTAATTTTGAAGGAAGTTGTCTGAATTGATTTGAAGCGTTTTATACTGTGAAATAGGTTTTATAGATATAATAAAGAGACGCACTAATTCACGATCTTATTTGGACTGGAACTTTACGGTTGTAGTTTTATCACAAGTTTAACTTTGTAATGAGTAGGTAGGTACTAATTATTTTTAAATAGAATGAAATACATACTTAATTTACAAATTAAAAAATATTTTATAAAAAAAAAGAAAAAAGCTTAGATTTAAATAATGCTCCTAATTTTTATTTAAATGTTTTAATTTTTATTTTTGGCGTCATTTTGAAAATATTGCATTATTGTATTGTCAGCAGAATTAAGGGTGTATGCAAAATTTCAGCAAAATCAGTTAGGATGATCTGGTTCTAATTGAGGTTGCAAAATTTGACCTAAATAAACTGACAAACATTGCATTGTAAGTTAAATAAGCTTGTAAAAATAGGTAGTTAGGTATCAAAAATGTCTGTACTCAGGTTATTTATGATGGCCATATTGATAACTTATAATATTGTATGCCACCAAACGGAACGAACGCAAAATGTTAATAACTTTTAAAGAAGTCATCGACATCAGCCCTGGGCTTTGATTCTACTAAACCAATATTTTTTTTAATTTGTCAGTTAATTGCATCAAAAATAACACACTTAAATAATTTAAAATAAGTGTAAATTTTGAGGCAATCCGTTATACAACTAAAATTATAACAATTACAATTTAAAAACAATTGGTTTAGTAGAATCGGGGCCCTGAGTATATGCTTATTATTTACGCCACAACTTTTTTTTATTTTTTTATATTGTAGATAGGCTTGCGCTTGGCCGCCATCTCGCCTGATGTTAAGCGACGATGTGGTCTACAATGGAGCACGCTTGCCTAGAAGAAACCGATTCACTCTCGACTTGAAGACACCCAGATTGTAACTAACGGGGATTTCATCCACTCGTTTCCACCGGTTCTTTAACGTCGTCGGTCCACCCAATCCTCGGTTGGCCCGGGTTCCGCCGACCTAGTCTCGGCCACCACGTGGTACTGCTGTACATTACTTTCCATCATAATGTATCCTGCCCATCTCGTCTTTAGTATTATCTCCCTTTTTACCATGTCTGTAGGCTTGGTGCGATGTTGTACCTCAGTGTTTTGGTTACGGTCTTGCAATTTTCATGCCGAGCCGAGCATGGCTCGCTCCATGTATCTGTACGACCGACGGCTTGTGCACAGTAATCAATGCCTACTTTACAATGTGAAATCTATTAGTACAGTTAATCTTCATCTCAATTTAGTATCAATTTCATCAACTACTGAGAACTTATATAGACACAATTAACCTTTCCTTTATGTAGAACCTTTATACGTTTATCTGCGAAACAAGGTCTGAGCTGTATAGATACCAATCCCCTGCATAAAATTTAATTGAATTTAAACTTAATTTAACACTTGAATATTTAGCAATAAATTTGAATGAGACTTGAAATTTATCTTGGTACTTCGCAACGCAGTTTGTGCAAGTCCATGAATAAATTCGCGTATCTATACAATTTCTTTAATCAGTTAGATTTCACGGTACGATTACCACTTCGGAGTTGGACGCTTTTTCTAGCACTGTATAATTAGACAATCTAATGGAAATAAAACATGAGCATGATTTAAAATATAGAATCACACAAGGCTGTCTACAAAAAAAAAAGTTCATGCGATCACTACCAAACCTTACAGTATCACTCGCTGGGCTTATTTGAAGATTGCCTGAAAATTTCATCAAAATCGGTCCAGCCGTTTCAGAATCCATAGGGAACATACATACTTACAAACATTGCCTTTTATATATCTGTGCCCTTAGTCCCAGATTTGATAGTTTACGAAAACTTTTTTCGTTTTCGTCTTGTTCCATACATTGCTGAGCTAAAAGGTATTCGAAAACTTTTTTTGTATTAGAGTGAAGCAATCTATACCGCCGATAACTGCCAAATTTAGTTCTTCCACGTTTCCGATAGAGGCGCTTTACTAAAATGTATGGAATAATACGTAAACGAAAAAAGTTTTCGTAAACTATCAAATCTAGGACTAAGGGCACTGATATCTAGAGAAAATTGATGGATGGAAAATTTTAATTTGAAAATTAGACATTGACAAATCGCTGGCTCACTATTACAAAGTTCTATGTTATTTTCTTACACGTTCTGTAATATCAATTTAAAATTGTTGACTTTCATAAATATTGACTTAGCAGGGTTTATGCTTGAGTGATAGTATCTCTCTGAAGCATAAACCCTGCCAAGTCAATATTTATGAAGGACAAACAATTTTAAATTGATATTACAGAACGTGTAACAAAATAACATAGAACCTTGTAACAGTGAGCCAGCGAAATAGTAAACTTAGTAATTTTGTTTGTAGGAGGTAATCTCTGGATATAGTGAACCAATCCCAGAAAACCTTAAACTGATAGAAAGCTACACTATCTGTTAGTGTCATTAGATATGATTTTTTCCACAACGTGGATGAAGTCGAGGCAACTATTAAGTTTTCGATAAAAAGAAACTAGATCAGTATCAAAAATTCAAACTCAACATTCTAAATACAATACCTCGATTAAAATCAGTTCATTAGCAGTCAACTGAGAACTGTGTGACATGTTGGCACGCCACAACTATGCCGTAAGCGCAAGACTTATCCAGACCTCTGTTTGTTCGATGCTCTTCGTTAAATTCACAAAGAAATAGAGTTGAAAATCGAACAAAAATTGCAATGTAACACTTTAAGTATACCTACCTACATTGTAAGTAGAATATTTTTAGAGTTCCTATTCTGTCACGTAGAACGTAAATCTTGATTTCGAAGTCTACCTGTTTAGGTTTAATGGCTTCCTTGAACTATAAATAATTGAATCTAATTACATTTAAAAATCGCGGAGAGTCGCGGGCATCCAGTGGTTAAAGGGGGAGGCCTATGTTCAGCAGTGGACGTCTTCTGGCTGATGATGATGATGATGACATTTAAAAATGTGATACTAAAAATATTAACTAATAAAATACTACTACAAAAACGTTTTACCCTTTTAAACTATTCAATATAAAAAAAATATAAAAAACATTTTAGAACCTTAAATTGTACCCTCATACAAAATGACCAATCGTGATCCACCCGAGTTCAGTTCCCGGCAAGTGTTTGAATGATGAATTTAAAGATCTGCTTTGGGTCTGAGTGTTAGTGATTTTATTAACTAAACAAAATACAAGCTAATACTAACACTACAAATACAGTTAGACTGCCCATAAACCGTTGAAGGTCTAAAGACAATCCAAATGTTCAATCCCACCACCAGTTGGCAGCGTACCCAGCATGCTTGCGGCATTACCACGCTGAATGGCAATGCTTATCATATGGGTTGAGCTAGAAACACGCCAGCATTTTGGTCACGCGTGGCATTAACCCGGCGCTCTGAGTAATTTTTGAAAATGAGGTGAGCTCCCGGTCCCCAAGGGCCCAATGTCTCGACCCCAAACGCCTCAAATATGTAACCACTGCCTTACCTGTGCTTACCTGCTGCCTGCTTAGCATATTTGCATCGCTTGTGCTGCTCTGCCGAATTGACAGTTGCACCAGCCCTACCTTGTGTCTCAGGAAGATGTGACGGCGCCAAAGTATCGACACAAGTTGCGTCCCATACAAGGGGCCGCCCCAGTGTTAGTTGTTGTGTCTTTGTGTGTGTTCCATGATAGTCCCCGACCAGGGAATCCAAGTTGGAGCTTTGAATGTGAAACCTTATATTGAGGACATAATTCGTATGGAAACCAAACCTGAAGAATGAAGATACGTTAACATCGTTATTATACGTTGTTACAAGCGGTTGATAGATATATAGATAGATAACTCTTTATTGTTCACACCAGAAATGACATACATAATAATATAATATAATAATATAATAAATATCTGGGACATTTTTGCACACACGGTCATCTGACCCCAAACTAAGCAAAGCTTGTAATATGGCTGCCAGAAACTGATATACGTACATATATATTTTTAAATACATACTTAAATAGATATTAACACCCAGACATAGAACAAACACAAATGTTCATCACAAAACAGGTCATATCGCTATAAGCGATATCTTCTAGAAAACCTGAACGGCGGTTCCCGATAAGGTTGCGACGTTAAGGTTAACGAAGTTGTACTTCCTTTGTACATTTTTTGCATTGTCACGTTTTTTCATATCAATTGAAATGTCGCTTTAATATCGATTTGCAAGATTATTTTCTATCACCTTCACTTTCAAATGAAAAAATATTAAAAAGCGTCTTTTCAATGCCTTTTCCCTTCACGGCCTCCTTTTCCTGTAATCCGACTGGCGTAGTCATTATGTTTTTCAAGGGGTTTCTTTGAAGCTTGTATTAATAAAGGAATCCTGATTTTAGATAGGTAGAGTACCTACTACTCGAAGGTTTCCTTTTTCAAATCTTATAAGATCAGCAAATTTACACAGTGTGTCTTTTTGTCGCATTTCTTACTCCGTAGGTAAGTACTAATTTAACAAAATGATGTGATATCATTCCCTACGTATAAAACACTGCAGAGTTCTGGAACACTCCATAAGGAGCTGTATTTCCGAATCCTACAATCTGGACATCTTCTAATTAGGAGTGCATCTTCTGGTCAAGCGTACTTCACCATACCTTGTCTACACTTCGGTATGGCAAGGAAAAACGTGAGCCTATACTCTATAAAAATAGGATTGATTTTTGACACAGATTTGTATCAGGGTTTTAATATTTTTTTTACTGGCAAGTGCTTTTTTTAAATAAACATAATACAAGCTAAAACTAACACTACAAAAACAGCCCAAAGACCGTTAAAGGTTTATAGACAACCCAAATGCTCAAACCCACTACCAGTTGGTAGCATATCCGGCTTGCTGTCGTACCCGCGCTTCTCAAGCTAGAGAGACTAAGCTGGTCAACTGTAGTACCACACTGACAGCGATGGGCCAAAACTTTTACTTGGATATATAAATTTTCATATTCAAAATCTAACAACACCTACCGAAAGATGTGCTTAACATCCTGGCTTTTATTGTGGTAAGAAGAATGAGGATGTTTACAAAAAACTGATTGAGACACTGAAAACAGTGTTTTTTTTTTAAATTTTTTTTGTACCAAAATTTGTACAACACCTGCCCCTATGTTGCAATGATGACTCTGAGAGATATACCTATTGCTACTATGGGGGTGGTGTGATGTCTCCAAAGTGGATCTTGGCGTTATACAATAAAATACGCCGCTCGCGCTTTTAACATTATGCCAATCGGGCTGACTAGCCTGGCCTACAGATAGCTCATCATCGTCAGCCAGAAAACGTGCATTGCTGAAGATAGGCCTCCCCCTTTAACCTCCACACTGAACGACAGCCTGCCTTTTGCATCCACTGGATGCCAGTGACTCTCACAATGTCGTTGGTCCGTCTAGTGGGAGGCCTCCCTACGCTGCGTCTACCGGTTCGTGTTCCGCGTCTTCCGGTTTATGTTCCGCGTCTTCCGGTTCGGGTTCAGGTGCGTCTTCAGATAGCTGATGCTTTGAAATTTCACTAGAAACATTGACAGCTGCACTCTGCAAAAAAGTCTGGCAACCATGTACAATAATTATTATTAGCAAATAAATTTCGCTGTATTTGTATACTCAAGTCTATTATTCAACGAGCAACCCACCACTCCACCAGTTCGCAATTAAGTCGCCATCTCGACGCTATGTTGACCTATTTCATCACAACAAACTGATGCAGATAGAGTTATATGACAGGAGTATCGTAGACACCACAAGGTTAACCAGAACTGGTACGCTAAACTCTTGAACATCTCTAAGGTTGACAATCTACTGAAGCTTTTTGAAGCTAGGCTAGGTTGAAAAAGTTAAAATTTCAAAATTTTCCGAGAAAAAAGAATTCGTGCATCTGAGACACATTGAAACTTAATTACTTTTTTTTATAATTTCTTTGGAAGGTCATTGCCGCACTTGTTTCTTGTTTTCCATGTGACCACTGTACTGTTGAAGAAATAAGTTTATATAAAAAAACAAGCTTTAGCAATGAAAATGTAGTACTCATCAAGAATTATTCCAAAGAGCCCAAACATGACGGGGTTATCTTGTTGCGCTCATTAGTTCCTATGACAGCCTTCCGACTCCATCATCAGAAAAACTCCATGGTACCATTATTAATGCATTGTCATCCAGGTTACATGTAACTATACCATATTTCAACACAATTGACCGCCGGGAAGTGGATCAAATTAGGCTTGCAAGATTTGTACTCAACATACAAACAAACATACTGAACATGTGAATTTTAATAAAAGCATGTTAAGTAGCTATATCTTAAAATTTTCTTAGACCTATCTTTTTCTATGGAACAGCTGATTATTTTCAAGATTGTAATATTGATCCCTTTGTAAACGTTTTTTGTATTGATGAGTGCAATTACCTCCTTTCGGTTTAGCATAGCAGTTTTGAGTAAACCTGTAGAGCTATTTGCAGTAACCCTAGAGTCAAGAGCTTTGTTGGAAGAACTCTATTTACAGTGGCTCTACAGCTAAAAAGGTTTGTTGTGAATTGTGTAGACTTAAAGCTGCATTAACTGCTTGCTTAGTGCTGGCATTCTAGAGTTTTTCTATGAAGTCTTTTGCTTTAGACTTGGTTGACTTTAAATTTTAAATAAATTTTTAATTTTTAATACCTCTTGTATATGACATTAATAATTGGGAAGGTATAAACCATTTTTACCTTGTTTTAAACCTCCGGCGCAAAAAGAGGGGTCCTTATAAGATTAACGTGTGTGTGTTATAGGTTTCTTCTAGGCAAGCGTGCTCCATCGTAGGCCGCATCATCGCTTAACATCAGGCGAGTTGGCGGCCAAGCGCAAGCCTATTTATAATTAAAAAAAAAAAAAAAACTGCGTATCTATATATCTGTGTATCTATATATATATGTATATATTTGTGTAATTTCTAACTTCAAAATTAGTAAAATACGCAAGTAACGAATGTTACAGTTATTTTGATTTAAAAGCCAAAATTCTGAACCAATTTTGATGACATTTCTATGGTATAATAGGTGCCACCAGAGATGAGACTTGAAAACCACGTGGTTCGACATGCACAGTAGAAAATGTATAGCGGTATCGTCTAGTGCGCATGTCCAACCACGTGGTTTTCAAGTCTCAAAAAAGCAGAAAAGTCATTTTATTTATATTACACGGGAATTACTCACGTAAGATTAAGCCGGTCACTCCGACTATAGTTTCAACCGCAGGCAGTCTTTTTAAGGTGAATGCACGCGAGCGGCTGCGTCTCGTTTTGTCTATGGTACTACGGACCGCCGCGTGGCGCGCACGTGATGTCAGCGGCAGCTGATCGGGTGCGGACACTGGAACTCTTCCTCACTCAAATCTTCCAGTGTGTCGGGAATACTCCAGCACGCGGAGCTCACCACGTCGCCACGACTGCCTAATGCGGTTGAAACTATAGTCGGAGTGACCGGCTTAATCTTACGTGAGTAATTCCCGGGTAATATAAATAAAATGTGTGAAAACATCAGTTTATATAATAAAAGCAGAAAAGTCTCTAAAAGTATCGTTTCAAAAAAAATACAAATCGGATCATCAATCTGAGTTCTGATGTAACAAACATAAAAAAAATTGCTGAATTGAGAACCCCTTCCTTTTATGAAGTCGGTTAGAAATAAAACAATGTGCAATTGTAAAACTCTAACAATGCTAATGGAAGATGGCGCATAATGTCTTTAACGAGAATATAATTCGCGGACAAGCAGTGAAAGTGACAAAATAGATAGTTCACGAAAATAAAATTGTTGTTATGAGATTATGTGGTATGTAATAATTGGGTTTAGTTCACACGGCCATGCAGTAACTACGCTATTTTTATCGCATTAATTTAACGTTCCCTTACCGCTGTGACTGGCAGTCTTTATACGGCCTCTTGCCAAACAAAACAAAGAATCTCGTTAGTTAGTCCAGATTAATAAATCCAGGCTAACTAATTAATTACAAAACATAATTATTAATTATGCTGGGTACGCTGCCAACTGATAGCGGGCTTGAGCATTTGGATTGTCTTTATGCCTTCAACGGTCTATTGGCAGTCTAGTAATTTATAAACTTTAGCGATTTGAACACATGTTTTAAATGTTTATCAGGACCTATCACGTATTATTTAATTTAGGTAAAAATATGTACCTTTCGCTCGACATTTCGACCATGTTACAATGGCCGTGGTCACGAGATGACTGAAAACTGCGGGTGAGTCCGGCGAGAAGATCGGGTGTTTTGTTCTCCTATTGAAAAATTGCAGGGTTGTCACTACGACACACAACACTGACTGTATCGGTAAATGTCCTAGTACCTACACCGCGGTTTCTACACTTGCTACACTTGTTTACATATACGTGATAAGTACTGATAAACATTTAAAACATATTGGCAGTCTGTTTTTGTAGTGTTAGTGTGTGTTTTGTTTTGTTAATAAAAGGCACATGCCCATTTCTTTTTATTATAACTAAAAATTCAAAATGTAGACCCTCCTTTTTGTGTCAGTGCAGGACAAAGCCCAAGTTACATGACGCTAGCACGGTCCTTAGTCACTAGCCCAGGGTTAACTGAAGATGCGCATTTGGGCATTAATCTTCGTATCTTGTACACGCTGAAGGAAAAGAACTATTGTCATAAATACCTAACGGAAAAAGCTTTTTGATAGTGTGTTAGTGTTGATTTCCCCCAACTCCGTATTTAATAGGATAACAATAAGATACAGAGGAGGCTTAATACAGTCTACTTTATGTCTTGGAAACGTACAATTCCTGCCGATTGTGTCATGTTTTGTTGTACAATGAGCAAATTTGGAGCTGTGAATATTTATAGAAAACACGGGGTCAGAGTTCAGTACAAATTCAACTACTTAAACAGTATCTTATAGCAAAACAATCTTATTCAAGTTCCCACTAAATTACATTAAAACAATCAACTGCCAGTAACCAGAGCGCGTCATATAAAAATAAAAAGTTTGTGTTATGCAACTGTCTAGTTTGAATAAATCAATAGATCCGACACGACTCACAGAGTCACAGACCAAAATTTATCAACAGTAGGGTTGCCATTAGAAAAAAACTGTACGGAAGTAACGTAGCAGAACGTTATTATTAGCAAAACGGTAGTATAGCAAAATAAAATATAGTCGTACTCAAAAGCATCGAACTCCAACATTTATGTAGATGGCTAGAAGGAGTATCTAACTTGCAAGACGTTTGTTCGACACCTAAATAAATCAGATGATGCTGTAAGCAGAAATTATTTTTTTAAAGAATCTCTTCGAACTGTAAAAAATCGCCTCTTTTGTCGTCTTAGTAATAAGATGACACCTCTTGGCTGCGGTGGATAAGCAGGAGAAGTTTTGACGATGACAAGTTAGAGACTCGCTAAAACCAATCTATACATTTGATAAAGAAAAAAATAGAAGAAAATGGAAACGTCAACAATAAATCACACCTATTAGCAATAAAGAAGTACTCAAAGATGCGTAAGTACCTAATTTGTTGTACACACCTCTTGGTGTTATATTATTCACTAGCGAACCGCCCGCCCGGCTTCTCACGGGTGTAATTTACGTGCGATGCCGGGGCGGGTCGCTAGTTATATATATAAACCTTCCTTGAAAATGTATCTAACTAATGGTGAAAACCGCATCAAAATCTGTTGCGTGGTTTAGGTGGAGTTAGCGGCCATACAGACATACAGACAGACGCGGAAAGCGCCTTCAATTTATACTATGTAGAGAAGAGATATGCGAACGACGGTAATAATCTCTTTTGTATAGTTGCCTCTCAGTATAATCATCTTCGTTATCAGTCTATTATGTTCCCACTGCCGGGACACAGACCTTCTCTCAGAGAGAGAGAGAGAGAGAGAGAGAGAGAGAAAGAGAAAGTGGGTGGGCCCTAATCCACCATGCTATTGCCCAGTGCATGTCATATGTCATGAAACTTTTTCAACATACCGGTTTCCTCACGAAGTTTTTCTTCACCGGTTTTGAGCGATGGCATCAAAACTGCACATAATAATAATGTATGTCCTTAGTGCAGAGCCGAGGATTGAATTGGGCCTCTTAGTAAAATAAAAAAGAATAAAAACTATAAAAAACTCTATACTGGCAGCCCTAAGACTAATGCTATCACAGTACATCAGCGACCAACCATAACCAATCGTTTAGACGTTTAATGACGTGCTCAATGAACCATCATCGCAGATAACCGCATATTGCACTGAGCGCATGAAATCGCATCGCTTGCGAAACTTGCAACAAAGCTGGATAGGTTATTAAAAGCTATAAGTATACTCAAAAATATAGTATAAGTATAGTAAGTACTTACTCAGTTGCGATTAGAGAAACATGGACATCCATAAAGATTGAGTAGAGACCTAAGATCATTGGTAGAGACAGTATTTGGAGAGAGTGCATCAGATCTGCATTGTCTAATTCCCTTCTGCTCTCTTTACTATCAGATGGTCAGGACGGGCACAAAAAAGCGAAATCGTTTCTTCTTTTTGTTTTCTAGTGCATCTAATAATATTAAATTAATAATAATTACTAATTTCCTTTGAATTTTGAATCTCTTGGTAGAAAACTTATATCAAAAGTGCTAAAGCTGTGTAAGCTTAAGTTCATAAGAGATAAACAGATTTGGTTGAAATTTAGTATAGAAGTAGCTTATATCCTGGATCAATAAAAAAACTGCCCCAATAAAAAATATGGTTATTAATGTATAGGGGGTGAAACGTGGAGCACTGCTGTTTTTTTTTTTTTGTGTAATTTGGGCTTGGATAGGAATAAAGTCACATTTGATTACTTTCTTTAGTTACGGAGTAAACTAATTACAAAATTCTAATTAACTTCCAGCGGAGAAGACAATCGGTATCGCCCTAAACAGTCAGTAACTAAAGTAGAAAAAGCTGAACAAAAGTAATCATAAGGCCATTGTTCTAAGACGGTGTCAATTGTAGTGAAACGGTTCACAACATGGGGCTAAGTCTCGCCATGACATCGACTCAACGGGGGTCTTGCGGCAGTACCAACTTGCGATAATATAAACAAGCTGTTCGCCACAAATAGTGTCATCGTGTGTAGGACAGACGGACGGTCAGACAGACATACATACGGCAACACATACAGCTTACACCCTTTGGGTACTTGACAAACATCCATACAAACTTTCATCGTCTTTTTAACGCTTTTAGGGTTAGGGGATGAATTTTAAAGAATCCCTGTTCACTATTCACCTTCATTATTAAAGAGCGCTTATGCAAAATTGTGTGCTTCTACACCTTTCTGTCAGTGAATTGAAGTAGATCTCAGTGAGATCTCACAACCTAGTAATATTCGCAACGTATGGTCTGTCTAATTTATTGAATGATAATTTTGACAGGTCACGCCCTGGAAGTTTCGTATTTTTTCCGGTAAAAAGAACCTGAAAATAATGTCGTACTTCATTGAAGAGTACCGCCCAATTAGTGAAGTGTCACGCATAATGAACAACCACAGACTATCGAAAATCGGTTTTCATATACAATATAAATCAAACAAATAAAAATTAATACCTACAATATTATTTTTGGAAATATTAAAGTTATATGCATTTATCTATCGCGCAATTACTTATTTGTTTATCTAACTATTAGGTACTTACCTAATGAATGATTTCATTTTTTCAGCGTAAATAAGCTACTATCTATTCCAAGTTATATGAGAATAATATCGATTCACGATTATACACTACCTCATCCTTACTCTGAGCTGTCAAAATTATCATCCTATTTTTGACAAAGCATAATATATTTAGTCCTTTTCAAATAGCATGGCATTTGACAACTACAACTAACAGGCTAGTTTTCATGGTAGCGCTAAGCTATATGTTTTCGCCGCAAATTTTTAATCTTTAATTTAGTTCTGTGACGTCACATTCAATATTTACGAATCACGTTTCATTCTATCGTACTGTCAAACCATCTGTCAAGTGCCATGCTGTTTGAAAAGGACTACAGTAGTAGTAATATTTACAAGTACCACCAAGATACCCGTTCAGTTTATAGCCTAGCGATTGTATACGCGCTTTCATAATACCGCTTTCCAGTATTATCTATGGTGAAACGATTCAGTGGAGTAAATTGGCCTGATTGAAAGTGACACGGTGCACGGAAAGAAAAAAAGTCTCGAATCAAGAGTATATCTATTGGTCAAGAATAATATGGTTTCATATATGGGGAAAACAATATTTTCTTGAATAAAGCAATTTATTGTTTTAGTTGATAAGCTCAAATCAACATTTTAATGTCTCATATAAAGATGATATATTATCGATAGAAGAATTAAGCAATTTCTTCATGCAAGAGGAAACGGTTTCTTGTTCTTCAAGACTCACAGTTTTCTTGAACAAAGACAGTTAAAGTTTTTGATGCATACCTATTTTATTTTTAGAGTAAGACAAAGCAATCTTTATAGAAAACATAATAATCTTCTAATAAAATAATCGAATTCTGCGCTCAGAATGCAAAAGTCTTAAATGAACAAAATCTTAGTATTAGTAGAAGATAATAGTATTTTTCAATTGAGACAATAAGTTTTATTTTAAATACAGTTTTAGTTTTAAAGCAAGATTGTGATAATTATGTTGGAGACTGTTTCATCTTGTTGAGACCGCACATCATTTTAACTTGAGAATTGGCGTTGTTTAACTCCAAAACATGCTTCATTGAATGAAGATTCGATCACATCTTAAACCCAAACAACTGAATGTTAGTACAATGCAACAGTTTTTAGAAAGAAATAGCCTTTTAATTTGAATCAAAAATTGTAACAGCTTCTACTGAGAATTCTGTTGTTTGAACCAATTATAATATTTCTTAATTTAAGAAACTAAAAATTTTATACTGAATAAAATTTCTCTCCTTTCAATACTTTCTACATTTTATTTGAATAATGTCATTTACTTTTCTTTAGTATTTTAAATCTTAAGCAGAGACTAATACTACTTCTGAACTGAGAATACAGATTTTCAAGGTGAGATTATCAATGTTCTTTTCTTGAATAACCAGGGATTTCATACTAAAACTAAATTGATCTCTGTTTAAATAATAACCTTTTCTTGTCCTAAGATTTTTTTATGTCCAGTCAAGAATAAAAATATTTTTTAATTGAAAATGCATACTCTTAAGTAAAGTATTTCTTTATCTTAACCTTAAATAACTGAGAATCTTCTGCAAAGACAAAAGTTCTTAGTTCGAATAATGCCTTTTACTTGCCTTAAGAATGTTTGATTTTAAGTAAAGACTGTTGATGTTTTGATATTAAGAATGTATCTTCTTAGGGTATGGTAATATTCTTAGTCTGAATAATTGGGGGTTTCAGATCAAAAACAGATTGATCTTAGGCGAACGATTTCTGTGCGTTATTTGAAGAATATATTTGCTTATATCAAGATGTTTTGTTGCTTCAAGTAAGTAATTTCTAGATTTGAATTAATAATTCTACTTCTCAGATGAAACTAATAATTTTCTTAATTGGAAAGTAGAAAGTCTCAAAGCAAGACCATAATGAAACACAGGGTTACGCAAAAAGGGTGTACTATCCCGAAAGGGACTCATAGTACTCATCATTATAAACAACTTTTACTCCAGGGGCTACCCTGATTTCACGAAAAACCACAGCTGTTCCATACATTTCATCGAGTTTCACTGATAGTTTTATATGGAACAGCTGATATTTTTATCGCGATTTCGAGGTTAACAACCAAGTAAAAGTTGTTCATAATGATGAGTACTATGAGCCCCTTTTCGGGTTAATACACCCCTTTCGCGTAAACTTGTGTTTCATTCTGGTCTTGCTTTGAGACTATCTGTCATCTATGCATACAAAAGCTGAAATGCAGTGCTTATAGAGCAATACATTCTGGTATTGCTCTATAAACACTTGACACATTTGAAAACCAATACATACAACATAGCAGAATTATCAATACAATCGATTTTAGCTCGAGTTAGTTACGACTTACGCCATGGATCAATCTTATTTTAACCCTGACTTTAAATTAAAATAAGTTGTCATTTATCAACATATTTATTATTATAATACAATATTTTTAAACACGTCATACACACAATCTTAATTCTTAACTTAGGTACATACAATAAAATTACTCAAAAATAAAAGATCAAAAACATAGTAGACATACAATATTGTGGGAGACTAGTTCACTAAGAATATTTTCGAATTTACATAATTATTTAATCATAACACAAATAAAAAAAACTCTATTGCCCACTTTTTAGTTGGCCTTAAAGCTATGAAACGGGACTGCAGCCTTAACATATATTATTTATATTGTGGGAAACTGGTTCACTAAGAATATTTTCGTATATACATAATAATATTTAATCAACACACGAATAAAAAAAAAAACCTATTGCCCACTTTTTAGTTGACCTTAAAGCTATGAAACGAGACTGCAGCCTTAACATAAAATATTAATACTGTGGGAGACTGGTTCACTAAGAATAATTTCGTATATACATATTTAATCAACACACGAATAAAAAAATATTACTCTATTGCCCACTTTTTTGTTGGTCTTAATACTACGAAATGGGACTGCAGCCTTAACATATTAATATTGTGGGAGACTGGTTCACTAAGAATATTTTCGAATTTACATATTTAATCAACAGACAAATAGACTTTACGAAAATTATGGTAGTTAATAGATTAAATTTTGGAAAAAAACAGGAAAATTACAAATAAATCTTTTAAAAAATAAGGCCGGAATATTAGTATGGAAATCAGTTTCCACTCTGGTTCTGTTGGTTGTGGTTCTGAAAACCACGTCAGCGTGGTTTTCACACATTATTAATATCTGAACGGTTGTTATTCACGATCCGGCCTAATATAACGTGAGTAACACCCGTTCAGATATTAATATGGTCAGGGTTTTTTTTGGCTTCTTTTATTTTCCAAATGGTGCCCCGAACACACCCGTTTGGCTTATCTAACCTTCTACATAACGCCTCGCATAAATAAATAAACTTACATCAATATCAACAATGAGATTCTCGATGCACTCCAGTGTCGAAAATTTTGTTTTTCTGTCGAGTCTCCCTTATGGAGGGATGAGATGACAGGAGTTTCATTTGATCTGGAACCTTCGGATCTGAAAAATAAATGCGAAAAATTATACATAGGTACTTATGTGTATGGCTAGTGGCTGACTTAGTGGCTACCATGCTGTGGTGTAGTAGATAGGTACCGAAAAAAGTATGTAACTCACCATTATCGGTTTCCTGTGTTATGCCTTCATATAAAGTTGCCAACGAATCATATTTATTTGTATTAATAAATTTCAAACTGATAATTGTATTTATAAACGTTTGCCACTTCGTATAAAAATTCAAAGAATTTTCCTTGTACTTTTCTTCGATATCCAAATTAATCTGAAATCACACCACACTGATTAATATTTTATATGCGATAGTTTGCGTGTAAGTTTGTTATCCCAATAGCACGGATTGACACACAAGCTACATTTTTAGCAGCTTCACGCACTAATATTTACTATTATTATTTATTTATGTACTAAGATTTTAAAAATATATAAACTGTTTAAACAACACCCAGAGATTCTTGAAGAGATAATAATTTTCTTGTTTTTAGTTTACATATTGAGAATATTGTTTTTCACTTGCTTTACCACTAAATGAGTGAAACTGCTGATCAAAACTAATAAAAAAACATACCTACCTATACTCAATGCAATAATTATAGTTAGTTGGCTATACATACAAATTTGATCCCTTCAAAAATAAATGAAATACTAATTATTAGTAGGTGTAACTTACCATGTGCAGTAAAATATTCTTCAATTTTGGATTTAACCAAAAGTCTGTGGCCAATTAAAGGGCATAGCTCTTTGAGAAAATCATCACTTAGATGTTTTAGTTGGTATTGCTGAATTTCATTTTCTGGAAGAAAAAAATATATATTAATAATCAATGTCATCATCTCAGCCGCAGAACGTCCAATGCTGGACATACGTCTCCCTCATTGACTTCCTAGAGTGGTTTGAAGCGGTTTGCATTCAGCGTGTTCTTATCTGTCAGATAGATCAGATATAGATAGACTGATCAGCGTGCATCTTTAATAGCTCGTCTGGCCACCTTGTCTTGTGGTGGGTCGTCCTACGCTGCGCTTGCCGGTATGAGGTCTCTATTCGAGAACTTAAACGATACTTTAAATAATAAAACTTACCTTTAAATCTGTCTATAACAGACTCCGGAACTCCCCATTTGTGCAATATAACTTCTATCGAAGTTTCATCGTCAGCCATCTGCATTAATATCACAACAAACGAATAAGAAGGTTAATAATCACAAAGTAAACTGTTACACTAGAAAAAGAAACAACACACGATCACACGATTTTTTGCAGAGACAACTTACGATAGTTTTTTTGGTTCAATTCAATTCTTGGTGTACGGCGAATATGGATCACAACCGCTCTGCTTAATAAATTAGATTAATTGAAATTTATATTAAAATGTATTCGATACGATTCACAACCCCACTTGACGCGACCGGACAAATCTGAGAATTGGCGAATACAGGGTTGCCAGCTCCGAAACATTTCCCTTATAAATGGTAAAAATTCTTTAAATTCATTCAAAACATTAAACGACTACATTTAAATTATAATCAAATCAATCGGAGCGATTAGAGAGCTCGAGTTGACAGCTCTCGGGGTTTTGTATAATATGCTCGAATGGGTGATCGATCGGTGGGCGAACTTCGGTGATCGCACGAGACTATTTGGGGCGGGCCTGACTCGTACTTGGCCCGTTTTTTTTTTGTTAGGTACCTATACTACAGATTGTGCACTATAATAATATCAAGTTTGAGCTTTGTACTTATTACCGTTTTTGATATATGAAAAATACAAAAATACCTTTTCAAATATGGTTTTTTGTATGGGACCCCTTCATTTTTGACTTTTTGTTGTTTTTGTTTAATCCACCGTATTCTGTAAAAAAAACTGCCAGCTCTATTACCTACGGTTCACGAGATGCAACCGTTTAAAAGTCAGACAGACGGACAAACACCGGAGACTTAGTAACAGGGTCCCATTTTTACCCTTTGGGTATGGAACCTTAAATTACTAATTACTAACAGCTCGTATATTACAGACATTGTTTTAAACTATCACGGTTGTTCACTAAAGTTATATGATTATTTACGGGAATACTATACGCAGTGATACAGTGAGTGTGTTTTGTCGGGACTTGTATTTTGTTTGAGTTCGAATTCCAGTGATAACCGTAGCAAAAGACTAAGAAAGAGGGTAGATAGTTATGTCTGCACCTAACTTTTTAAATGTTCGACTAACCACCCGCATTCCTCAGTCTTCCCGTGAACATGGTGCATGTAACTGCGCCGAAATATCGGGAGCTTATTCCACAACCTTACCACGGTAAATATCCCGTAAATAATCTTATAACTTTATTACGGACATGTACAATACATGGGGATTTTACCCTGCAGTTCAAAACGGAGCGAGTATTCACTTCTTTAGTGCGTGAGGGTAGATAGACGTGCGGAACGCTATCTGTCTCTTTCAAATGAACGGTCTCAATATCTGTATTTACACTATTAGGTACACTCTATAATCTACACTTCAACACACGTTTTATAAGGAGGTGAAGTTTGTGAGTTTGTGTTTAACGGGCAAGCTCTGGAACTACAAGTCCGATTATAAAAAAATATTTCACGCATAGAAAGCTTCACTATCCCTAAGTGACATATTCGGCTATGTTTTGTTCACAGCGCGGGTGAAGCCGCGGAAGAAATCTAGTGTACAATAAAGTAACATAAATGTTCAGTGAAACCAATCACAGGAATAAAAGCTGATACGTTGTGTTGTATATTTTCGGTACGTGTCAATAAATTGCGGCCAGTATTATAAACATGGATGAATTGTACGACCTAATATTTGTACCTGTATTATTGGTTGTGCTTACCTAGTCATGATTAAAAAAACTCTTTCACGAATACAAAGATACACTCTCCTCGAGTGACTTGGATTATGTTTTATTGACAACGCAGGTGAAGCTAGAGGGTTATAATCAAAAATAATAATAAATATAATAATAAAAAATAAATAAAATCTTAAGGGTGGTCCAATATAAATTAATTATTCCACCCATAAGGGTAGAAAGCAGAGTAATCTTTTATGTTAAACAATAGTCGGTTTTTTAGTTTTTTTACCTGGGCATTATTTTAAACTTTTTGTTTCTCACTTTGATTGCGAGGAAATAGTTTTTTAATACACTTTTAGGTATTAATGCAAATTCTCTTCTGAAAAGTCGCACTCTCCTTAAAACTAGGGAATTTATTTTAGATATGACAACACTCATTCGTCCCCTCCATCCTTCCGTTGCCGGTTATAGTCACATACTCTATTAGTCAAGACATTCGATTTACATCTAAGAATCAATTATTCTTGGATGAAGAAACGCGACTTTCAACTTCTACTAGTTATAGATAAGTTAATACCTACTAAGTAGAATTTTAAAAATATATATTCACAATTGAATGGCTTATAACGTGTAACAAACAAGTAAATTTTTTGAGTTGGTCGACTATTACTCGTTATATTATAATAAAGCCTACTTATCCGTGATAGAGAGCCCTATGAGAATTAAATTACTATGGAAGCCAGATGTAGATATGGAAAAAAATTGTCCTTATCAAAAGGTGTTAAGGTTCAATTTTGCAATAAAATCTATAGCTGACTACTGATAAAACGATCTTTCAGATTATATAACTAATATCAGCTAGTAGTTAGCCATAAAATTACTGCAGATGCCTTGAAATTCAAAACCTAATAGTAAACCACCAAAATTAGAGCGTATTTAGTGAATATATTGCTTTTCAAGTTTAGACACCTAATATTCAATAAAAAATCATAGCGACAGTGCAAATAAATGATCGTAGATCATAGGCATCCTAAAACGCAGTTAGTTCGTAGGTTTGATTATTTAACTATCAGAGATCAAAGATTCTGTTCAATGGTAAATTCTACCACTATTTACATAGAAATAAAGTCTGTAAAGGCTGAGCACTGGTGCAGGGCTGACAATCGTTTTTTATCTACTCGAGTTATCGTCGAACAAACATAGGTAGGTATAAAATACGAACTCCGATTTGTCTCCTAAAAGACTTTCGCTTTATTTTATTTAGTCGCCTAAATATATTTAGCATAATGGGGATTCTTAGTAAATTCGCGGTGTAAGATCCAGATAAAAGTATCTAGGTTTTTTTATTAACTGGAGAATATTTCAATTCTAGGTAAATTAACCCATACTATTATAGAATAAAATTAGGCATAAAATATATACACTTATTATGGAACATATTTATATATTTTCAAATATTGGTTACATACGTTATTTCGGCTCTTACTTAAATATTCTTAAATGTTTACAAACATTTATTTTATTGGAACAATATACGTTATTTGGGCAGTTAATTGGTATAAATGGGTTGATTATGTCACCTATTATCAACAAATTTAAAACACTTTTTGTACCGCTACTAAAGTTACGTTTTTCTAGTTCAATGAGAATTTTTTTTTTCCATTACGTTATTATTGAATTAGTGAAATATTGACTGTACAGTTACGTCGTTTTGGCACATCGCGCAGGACCACATTTAGTACCCATTTACGAAAAAAAAAACTATTTTCGGGTTTTTGGTAGTTACGTTCGTCTGGTTCTTACACCGAGAGTAAAATGTATGTCTATCTTGTTTTGCATCATATAAGGATTCTTAATTGAAATATCCAATACTTATTCCCTCAAAACAGACAAATCATGGCTAAAAACATAAGACTATCTTGCTTAAAATTATTTTGTGTCTTAGTATGACGCTAGTAGTTACTTAGTTCAATAAAAATTGTCTCGAACTAAACATGATTTTTTCTTAGAATAAATTGTTTTTCTATCTTATTTTTTATCATATAGGGACTCTTAGTTGAAATATCTAATACGTATTCCCTCAAAACAGACAAAACTTGTTTAAAAACATAAGACTATCTTGCTTAAAATTATTTTGTTTCTCAGTATGATGTTAGTAGTTACTTAATCCAATAAAAATTGTCTGGAACTAAACATGTATTTTCTTAGAATAAAATGTATGTCTATCTTGTTTTGCATCACATAGAGATTCTTAGTTGAAATATCCAATTCTTATTCCCTCAAAGCAGACAAATCTTGGCTAAAAACATAAGACTATCTTGCTTAAAATTATTTTAGTGTCTTAGTATAACGCTAGTAGTTACTTAATTCAATAAAAATTGTCTCGAACTAAACATGAATTTTTCTTAGAATAAAATGTTTGTCTATCTTATTTTGTATCATATCAATTCTTAGTTGAAATATCCAATACGTATTCCCTCAAAACAAACAAATCTTGGCTAAAAACATAAGACCATCTTGCTTCAAATTATTTTGTTTCTTAGTATAACGCTAGTAGTTACTTAATCCAATAAAAATTGTTTCTAACTAAACATGTATTTTCTTAGAATAAAATTATTGTCGATCTTATTTTGTATCATAGGGATTCTTAGTTGAAATATCCAATACGCATTCCCTCAAAACAGACAAATCTTGGCTTAAAACATAAGACTGCTTTACTTAAAAGTATTTTATTTCTTAGTTTGACGATAGTAATTACTTAATCCAATAAAAATTGTCTTAAACTAAACATGTATTTTCTTAGAATAAAATGTATGTCTATCTTATTTTGTATCATAGGGTTTCTTAGTTGAACAATCCACTTCTTATTCCCACAAAACAGACGAATCTTGGTCTAAAACATTTAGTTACTTTGTTAAGAATTAAATCGATTCTTACTTTAATGCCAAAATACTTACTTAACCCAAAAAAATATATCTTGAACCAAACAAGTGTTTTCTTAATAGGAAACGTAACCCTATCTTATTTTGAATCATTTTACATTATTAATTCAATACTTAAATTTACATCAAAATAAAAATATTTTTCTTCATACGAAATTTATTTTTCTTTAAATAAGACGTTCCTACTTTCCGATTTATGAGAATAATACATTATTTAAAGTAAGACAATATTTTTTTGAATCAAAAAGATATTCTTGAGTTAACAAGTTAAAAGTTTTAGTTAAAGTAAAGTGTCACAGATTCTGAATCAAAGTTTTATAGTTCTTGGTCCTATACATTATTTTCTCACACTAAGATACAAAAAAATCTTAATTTGAAAAAAATATAAATTGTTTACCCAACACCCAGATATTCTTGAAGGAATAATAATTGTTTTGTTTGTAGTAAATATAATGAGAATAATATTGTTTTCCGCGAAGTGTATCAGTTTTGTTGTTCTAAGACATTATTATTAATTCAAGCATTTATTTACTTGATATTAAACAATATTCCTGAGAATAAAAATATTCTTGGTCGGAAACAAATTTCGCGAGCATTTTTTTCCGTGTGGTGGGTTTGTGATCGAAGGTGATGATTAGGCGTGTAAGACTGATGGACTGGTAATCAGAGCTGTGGAAGTGTGGAATGATGCAACTAACATAATAATATAATTACGTTACGGTTTTAAAAGATATATCCGTTAACAGGTAGACATACAGACAGCGTAGATTTGGTAATAGAGCCTTGTTGACACCCATTGTGTATGGAACACTATAAAAGCTCTACCTAATATTTTTTATAAAAAAAAAACAATAACCGATTACAAGACTATACCAACAGGTCAAACTTTAACTAAAAAGTAGATAAGTTTCAAAGCTTTAAGTTTTAAGCTTTTTTTTTTTTTAGTTTAATCGATGATGCCTCCTTACAATTACATACAATCTTCTTTGTTTTAATGTTTCTGTAATGACAGTTCAAACCATGATTCCTACTACAGGTATCATGGTTCAAATTCAAACAAGTTCAAAAAACAGAGATTGCCAGTCCACATTAAATTATTTGCTCAAGGGAACCCTTTGAGAAAAGAAACGTCATTGAGGGAACCGCAAACCAAAACGTCATCTGTGTAAATCTCGAAGGAGCTATTAAATAAGAGTTGAAGTTGAAGTACTAAAGGTGTGAGTATTTTTTTGTTTTTGTTTATTTCTCAAAAAGTGCTTAATCAATTTCGTTAATATCTATATGCATGGGACCACATTTAAGGTATGACCTGCCAAACAATAATAGTATTATTAAAATCAATTCATAATTGTCGAGGTAATCGCGTAACAAACATACAAAAAAAAACATACAATCGAATTGATAACCTCCTCCTGAAGTCGGTTAAAACATACCAATAAAATTCGTGAAAAAAATCACAGATAATTCTCTATATAAAAAACAGACTTCAAAAGTCACAGGAAAACAAAATACACAATATAATTTACTTGGATGACGTGTTTTAGTTATAAATATTGAATTAAAAACCAAATTACTGAATATGGGTCTATCCTTTCAAATAAAAAAAAATTATTCCAAATCGGCTTATAAATGACGAAGTTCTGACTAAGGTAGCGAACATAAAAAAAACAACTGATTAGAGAACCCCCTCTTTTTTGAAGTCGGTTAAAATGATTCATCAGCTTTAACAACATTCGCGTATGTGACACATGGTCTAATCGTTGAAATACAACTAGGTCACAGGTCTTTAACATCCAATAGTTATTATACATATAAAACGAACGTAATTCTGTCTGCCTGTCTCTCTAATTCTGTTTTTTTTTTACTGAAACGGCTGAACCGACCTTCATGAAATTTGTTAAAGAACTAAGTCGTACGTTGGACACACGAATTACGTTTGAATTAATACGGCTGTCGAGGTATTTTTGTAAGAAATTTGTTGTAGCCAGTTGCACCCATAAAACAGACATTCGAAATCAGTTAGCAACTGTGATGCGGAGTTCGACGCGTTGATCTAAATAAGAATGTTCAATCATGGTTCACTCATAATGCCTGGTAACAGATTTTCCTTCTCATTAAAATTTCTGTTCTATTTACTTCTCTTTTCTATGGAAGCTTTTTGGCGGAAGCAGTGTCTGACCAATCAAAGTATCATTTTTTGGGAGTAAAAGTTCGCTGACTCCATTCGAGTTTTTTTTTTTTGTTAAAATTTTCATGACCGTGGATTCAATGTCCTTTATTCTTAATATTAAACATGTTTACATAGTATCAAAAGCCTCATTCAAGTCATAGTTACAGTCAGAGTCAAGCAAAGTAAGTCACCGTCAAGTCAAACTCATGCCCCTGTAAAGTGGTGGAGGCTTTACAAGAGGCTCCCGTGGAGTTTTAGAAACAACACGAAAAGACATGTTTCACCTCGTTATATAACTTGGCCACACTCGAGCATGTTTACGAGCACTTAATACATAATAATTGAACATTTATTACACATTAACACTCAAAAATACACAAGTTTAGGAAAATAATCCAACGAGTCGACATGTTTTTTCCACGTTGGCGCCAAAATTCTGCGAGTATAAAGGGTTAAAAATGTTACCGTAATAACTTGATTTTTATTCCAGTTACTAGCTAGCTATATAAGTGTGGGCTGCGGTACTGCCAATTACGGTGAAGTAGGCCAATTTTCGACAGTCCTTACTGGCCTTCCAACATCTGGCCTTATGTGCCATATGCAAATACTTTACCTAGTCTCTGGCCATATGGCACGATTTTTAACCCCCAACGCAAAAAGAGGGGTGTTATATGCTTAACATGTTTTCCTGTGTGTCTGTCTGTGGCATCGTAGCTCTCAACTGGCTGGAAAACAGAAAACATTTTTTTTTAATTAGAACGGCTGTCAAGGCATTTTTGTAAGAAATTAGTTGTAGCCAGTTGCACCCATATAAACGAAACGTCAGTCATTCGAAATCAGCTAGCAACTGTGATGCAGAGTTCGACGCGTTGATCTAAATAAAAATGTTCAATCAAGGTTCACTCATAATGCCTGGTAACAGATTTTCCTTCTCATTTCCGTTCTATTTACTTCTCTTTAAACGATTTTCGTTGTGTGTGTGTGTGTGTAAACGATTTTCGTATTGTTTTTTATGCAACTCGGTCGAAAGTGTTCTTAGCTATGGTTAAATAAAATATTTTCAGCCGTTTGAATATTTTTATCAGTTTTTTTATCGTACGATTAAAAAAAAAATCTACTTATATATGACCTTCTGACTTTCAAATATTTCTACTACATATATATTTATACGGTCAGTATTACAGAATTGTATTTGTTGCAACTTGCATTAAGTCTATATTGCAAAACTTTGAGAGTGCTTATACTTCACTTAGCTGGGATTACCAGCAGTCGTGTACTGAATAAATGCTGTAAGAAATTATGAAATAAGCTTAGTAAAAGTAACATGGCTATATTCTAGACAAGCAGTTAGGTAAGGCCTAAAATTGGGCCATATTGGGCAATCTGACTTTTAAATAGTTTATATTTGATTGTGCACTAAGGTACATACTCACATTTTTTTCTCAAACATGACATTTATATTGATTGATTAACTCTTATATGACCATTATTTAAAGAAGCCACTTCGACCATCCTTATAAGTGATTAACAGTTGATTTTTATAGTAGGCATGATGACTAATATTTTTTTATTACCCCATAAAAAAGCTGATCATAAAATTAAATAGAACCAACCCATCAACGAAAACAAAATTAAAAATTTGTTCAAAAATAAATATACTGTAGGTATTTTAATTTCATGCTAGAAAGAGAGCGTACTATAGAAAAATATAACGTCAAGCCAAATCGTAGCTGTGGCTGAACCAATTTTGATTTCGTTTTGTTTCTTTGAAAGGTGACTTCATCAAGAGTGTTTACAGCTAATGACACTGATTCAAGAACAACTGTTCACCCGTTTAATATTTTTTATTTAATTATTATACAGTTTTGAATAGAAAATTGGTTACTCATGAAATCAATAACAAGTATATTCTTTGTTTCAGGTAAATTCACACTTGGACGATTTTGAATCAGAATTTGACGATTTACCAATTAAAGTGATCATTACTATAGACAAAGTACGTCTATGGTAACTGTTTTGCCGATGGTCAATTTGGTAAGTTCAAACAATTATTATTTAAAAAATAATATGGTTACTATTGACTCTACAATTGAGATAGTTGTTTTTTTCTTTCTCGAAAATGTCGATGTTATCCTTCGATTCAATCGATTTGGTAATTTCAAACAATTATTATGTTAAAAATAATACGGTTTCTTTTGATTCTACTATTGAGATAGCTTTTTTTTCTATCTCGAAAATGTCGATGTTATCCTTCGATTCAATCGATTTGGTAATTTCAAACAATTATTATGTTAAAAATAATACGGTTTGTTTTGACTCTACTATTGAGATAGTTTTTTTTTCTATCTTAAAATGTCGATGTTATCCTTCGATTCAATCGATTTGGTAATTTCAAACAATTATTATTTTAAAAATAATACGGTTTCTTTTGATTCTACTATTGAGATAGCTTTTTTTTTCTATCTCGAAAATGTCGATGATAACCTTCGATTCAATCGATTTGGTAATTTCAAACAATTATTATTTTAAAAATAATACGGTTTCTTTTGATTCTACTATTGAGATAGCTTTTTTTTCTATCTCGAAAATGTCGATGTTATCCTTCGATTCAATCGATTTGGTAATTACAAACAATTATTATTTTAAAAATAATACGGTTTCTTGTGATTCTACTATTGAGATAGCTTTTTTTTTCTATCTCGAAAATTTCGATGTTATCCTTCGATTCAATTTATATTGTATCGGTTTACGTAAGAACTGCGCTCTCGGTTTTAATCCTATAAAATCTTTTGTGAATGAAGGAAGGACAAACTAATATTATGCTTACGCATTTATGTTTTCTGGGTACACTTTATATAAAAAATATATACATATTTAAAATATTATACTATACATATTTAAAATATTAGAGAATTAAAATTAAAACCTAATACTACTTACTTAAAATTAATGTCATCATCATCAGCTAGAAGACGTCCACTGCTAAACATAGGCCTCCCTACGCCACATATAGGCATATAGGGACCTTAGCACGCCACACTGAATGACAGCCTGCAATCTGCGTCTACTGGATGCCCGCGACTCTCACGATATCAACGGTCCAACTAGTGGGAGGCCTACCTACGCTGTGTTTTCCGGTTCGTGGTCTCCACTCAAGAACCTTTCTTCCCCATCGGCTATTGGTTCTTCGAGCTATGTGTGCTCTTTGCCACTTCAACTTGCTAACCTTGGTAGCTATTTCGGTAACTATAGTTCTTCGGCGAATATCCTGGTTCAGGATTCTATCGCACAAAGAAACTTCGAGCATAGCTCCATTTCCCGCTGTGCGACTCTAAGTTTTCCAATAGGCAGCAGATAAGGACCACAACTCAGTGCCATATTATTTCATCACTGGCAACACACACTGGTTAAAGACCCTTGTGATATTTCGGACGAGAAGATGTCAAGTAATTCCCCCAAAATTAATTTTAAGAAAATAAACGAAACTAAAAGACTAATCTTAAAGCCAGTGGACGGAAAAGTGGCCAGAACGCTGGCAACATTGCAATGTTGAGGTGCAATACTTAGTTTTAGGCCAAATCAGGTGGCAGCTTTCCGGTCATCAGTTGCCACCACCAAGCGTTTGGCCAAGTCCCTGTACAATTCAAGAACAGAAAATTTAAAACTAGGATAGGTGAAACACTGTTTTAAACTATCACGGTTGTTCAATAAAGTTATATGATTATTTACGGGATATTTACCGAAACCCGTTTGTTACTGCACCGAAATATCGGGAGCTCATTCCACAACCTTAACACGGTAAATATCTTGTAAATAGTCATATAACTTTAGGATAGGTGATATTTTATAGTTAAGAAACTCTCGATGACATTTTTTTTTCACTAGACTCTCTTAATTCAAAATCTGAGGTGGTTTTATGACTTTCCTTCTAAACAATAAGTGTAATTGGTGAAATGTCGCAAAGACCTGGGAATGGGGTCACAGCGCAGATGCTGCAAAAACTTCGAATAACTCTATTGTTGTGCTGTCTATAACATTGCTAAGTGACATTTATGTGACTTTTACTACACTGTGACATTGAAGTGTTGCAAGCATGGCATCTAAGATGGCATCTCGTGAACTATTTCGAACGATTAACTTATAAGCTCTTGGAAAGTGTTAAAAGATTTCCCAAGCCAATAAACAGCAGATATTTCTGTATATCAACACTATTTATTAACATCAACATTATCATCACTATCATCACCACATAGTATAAAACAAAGTCGCTGTCGCTGTCTGTCCGTCCCTATGTATGCTTAAATCTTTAAAACTACGCATCGAATTTTGAAGCGGTTTTTTAATAGATAGAGTGATTCAAGACGAAGGTTTATATGTAGAACTAGCGACCTGACCCGGCTTCGCACGTAAATTACACCCGTGCACAGCCGGGCGGGCGGGTCGTTAGTTTCGTATAAGGGATTACATCGGGATTCATGTATGTCGTGCCCCCACACTAGCCCAGTCCAGCTGTTTTTGAATTTATAGGGAACATACATACATACATACATACACACATCGATATTTATATAAAAAAATTAATAAATTAAAAACCTGAAACCAACAAATAAAGATAACAGATATTAACTCAGAAAATATTTTTTGTTGTCTTTAATTAGAACGGCTGTCAAGGCATTTTTGTAAGAAATTTGTTGTAGCCAGTTGCACCCATATAAACGAAACGTCAGTCAATCGAAATCAGATACCAACTGTGATGCAGAGTTCCAAGTTCGACGCGTTGAACTAAATAAGAATGTTCAATCGAGGTTCACTCATAATGCCTGGTAAGGGTAACAGATTTTCCTTCTCATTTCCGTTCTATTTACTTCTCTTTTCTGTGCATATTAATAACTAGCTGAAACTCACTACTTCGTACGCGTAGAGCTCGGCCTTCGGCCTCGCTACTACAACCCGTTATAGCCTATGTGTTTTTCTAATGTATAAGCTATATTATTGTAAACTTTCATTAAAATCCATTCGGTGCTTTTTGCGTGAAAGAGGAACAAATAGCCATACATCCAAACTTTCGCGTTTATAATATTAGTAGGATGGACTGTCAAGTTGCTTAACATTGATTGAAAAGCGTCCATTGCAAAAAAATATCTTCAACTCTGAAACTTCAAATAAACTGTTCAGTACGTATCCATTATTGATGCGGATTTCATCATCATCATCATCATCATCATTTCAGCCATAGGACGTCCACTGCTGGACATATGCCTCCCCCATCGATCTCCAAAAGGGCCGGTTGGAAGCGGCCTGCATCCAGCGTTTCCCTGCGGTCTCTTTTAGGTCGTCTGTCCATCTTGTGGGTGGACGTCCTACGCTGCACTTACCAGTCCGTGGTCTCCATTCCAGAACCTTTCAGCCCCATCGGCCATCTGTTCTGCGTGATGCGGATTTGAACATACTATAATTATTTGGAATTTGCAAAGTTATGTAGCTTTGCGTTACTTTCACGATGCTAGCACGCATTTTATTTAATTAAATACCTAACTTGCATAATCCGGATTTGCTCTCACATAACAACCGGTATTTTTATTTCCTTGTAAAACTACTAAATCACAAATATTTTGAGACAGAAAGTAGGTGGAAACTTTTAATTACAATCACGCCGTAATAGATAAACCAGCCAAGTGCGTCACGCGACTCACGCGTCGCATTAACCAGGCGCTCTGAAAGATTTTGCGCATTAATTTAAGTTGGTAATCCAAAAACGGCTAGATACGTACCCACTAAATTAACAATACTTTTATTTTGGAAGTAAAAAAAACTATTCAGTAAGTTATGAACAAGTTTTAAACATACCTAATTTGTCATTGAAAGTAACCCAATTATTGTCAAGTAATTCTCAGAATTTGAAAACCATTCAGTTCCTCTGTTCTTCATTACCTACTATTACATAAACAAGGCGTGGCCTGCTCTTGACAGTTAGAAAGTCTCGCACTTTACTCCATATTTCGGGACAAAGTGCGCACTTTGAACGTAAAACTGTCATTTATTATCACTCTGCTTTAGTGAAATGTAAATATACGGTACCTTGTTGAATGAAGTGTGGAAAATAAAGTTTCTACTCGCATGTTCACTTTAATGGAAGTTATGAGTAGGAAGATCTTATCCTAACCACTTATAATCCATTAGAACTAGCTGACTTAGACTAACCTTACTAGTTACTATATTTACGTAGCTATTATATTTTATTTAGAAGGTACACAAAACAGGTTAATCTCAACTTAACGGGCGGTTATCCGAGTCGCGTGGGCAACAAAACGCTCCCTCAGCCCCCGCCAAGTTATAGCGACGATGTGCGATGTGTCCTGCCTCTAGCATGGCAATAGCCATGCTAGAGACAGGACGCCCGCGGGGGGAGTGCAACGACAAAAACGAGCATAGGTCCGACCTCGATGACGCCTGGCGCGGCACTGAACGCGGCGCGCGCAAATTCTAGAGACCTTTTTACGGTTTTAATTTCATTAAAAAACGAAACTATTCACTATCAAAATTCTATTCAAATAAAAAAAAATTAATAAAATTGCCTTTCAGTACATGCAATTTCCAGGTTGTTACGAGCTTTCATTAGAGCATAAAACGAAAAAAATAAACTGAATCGACTTTGTTTCAGATTTTTTTTTGATCGAGGAAAGTTTATTCTATCGTGTTTTGAACCAAATCACAGACTCTAACACAGATGTATCTGTGACATGTATTTTTTTCCAGCTCAAATATTGTAATTTAACTGAAAAAAAAATGATTTAAAACCGTCAAATTTGGTATAAGAGGCTCTTAAGCCAAACTTATTGCAAATATTATAGTTTTGAACTGGAGAGTATCCCAAAATATGCGTATACAACATGACTGGCAATTACTGATAATATAAAAAGTTAATGTTAGATTAATTAAGCTAAAACAGACGCTGCTGCTAAAGTACTGCAGTGTTAATTGAAATTTGAAAGTGGTCCGAAGGACGAAATAGTTCGATGAATACCAACCTAAGAAACAAACATTGTGGAATGCTAAAATAAATGAATATGAATATGAATTTTGCATAGTTTTACAGGCAGACATTTCTAACAACAATATTTATAAATTTATATAGTACTAGCGACCCGCCCGCCCGGCTTCGCACGGGTGTAATTTACGTGCGAAGCCGGGGCGGGTCGCTAATTATATATATAAACCTTCCTTGAAAATGTATCTAACTGATGGTGAAAACCGTATCAATATCCGTTGCGTGGTTTAGGAGGAGTTAGCGGCCATACAGACAGACAGACAGACGCGGAAAGAGATATCTTGGCCTTAACTTAACACATATCTTGAAATAGATATCTAGATAGAGGATATCTTGAACTTAACTTCTTGGCTTTGACTTAACTCATTAATTTTCGAAATAGAAACTCTCGTTTCGTCTCGACATACGTGGCGTTAGACAGATTTGTTTAGTTGTTTGACCAAATTTAATAATGTGGGTTACAAACATAAGCCAATGATTATATATATTATATAATCATTGGCTTATGTTTGTCGACCGTAAGTGGACCTCTCCTAATATCCACTCGTCTTTAACTGTTCCCGTTTTCCACCCACCGGTTTATGCAAGTCATGATTACGAGGTTAAAACCGTTTATAATATCTCCAGTCCTATTCCTTTATTTACTCACGGTAAATCCGCAGAAATACTGGCCAAATAATTTATTTACCGACTTCTGACCTCAGCCACCCCGGTGGGGATCAAAATAATTTATTTATTTACTTGCTGGGGTAGGGGATCTCATGTGGATCTGGGATAAGGGTATTTTTGTTTGTGAATGTTTGATTACGTGTTAGGTGGGACTCTTTACTTTTGTCGACTTTGAGCTGTTTTTTTTGTGTATTTATACCCTTCGACCAAAATAAAATGAATGGACGGGACCAGTAGAAGCACATTTTTGATGATTACAAAATGAGCGACGCTCACTTCGTTTCAGTTGGTTTCTAGCCGTAGGAAGTGCAACACGAGTCTATTGTTACGTGATTACGAAACATCTGATAAAATTCGTATGCTTTCCCGATGTGTAAATACACAAATAAAACCTGTATCTATTTTTGTAACAAATATACTGTACGTTTTTATAATTAGGTGTTGAAGTATTATGTCCGACGGTTTTGACTTGTTTTTACTGAGCAAGTAGGGCCTTAGGGCCGGTCCATTCATTTTATTTTGGTCGAAGTTTATACATACCACGTGGATTATACAAAAACCATGGCTTTTTCCGTGATAATTAGTCTATATGTGCTGATCCAGTGTATAAGCACCATACAACCTTTAATTCCTGCTCGCACCTATGGGGTGGATCAGCCAAGTACCAGCTTGGGGCGTTGAAGTCTATTGAGAACGTGCCAAGAAGCTCATCAGCAACGAATGGCTAGTTCAGGCTAAGCTTATTAGCCTTAGACATCGGCGCAAAGTTGGTAGTCATCCGTTTTTACCGGATACATTTTGTAGAGTTTGCATCGTATCTAATACAGATTCAGGTAATTAAATGCACCATGTTCACGGGGAGATGGTAAGCTGCGCCGAAATATCGGAAGCTCCATCCATGACCTTATCACAATAAAAATCCCGGTAGCTGTAGTAAACAACCGTGATAGTTTAAAACAGTGTTTCAAGGAGGTGTGTGTTTTATCTTGCAAAGCTGGGAATCTCACACCGTCCAATTTTCTGCTTCTTTCTTCCACGGACCTGCAAGGTGTGGAATGTCCTACCCCTAGTGGTATTCCCGACCATTCGATTTCGATTTTGGATTCCCGTGGTTGCCGAGCTTCAACATGAAGCGTTTCAACAATGAAGTCTATAGGTAACTTCCTCTCTGGTCTGTAAAATATTGCAAGTGTCCATAACCGGTGGTTTCTGCTTACCCCATGCTTGTTTGCCGCTCGTTTTAAATAAAAAATACTTTCATCAAAAAAGTTGAAAATGTGCATTTTTTTTGTTATGACCATTCCAAAAAATACAAAACACGTAATAAGCTTGAAACTGATTACTATTATTACGCGAAACATTTCATTATTTCGACTCCCAAGGCCTTCTTTGCGTTGCCAAATTTTAGAAACTACCTAAACTAATTGTCCTAAACAGAGAAAGTGTTATACAGGACGATATATTAGCTTCTCTGTGTCAAATGTTCTTATTATAACGTCACTGCTAACTGCGTGCTTACAGTTATGTCATTTGAATATCGCATTTTTACAAGTATTTATTTAACTTGCGTTGCTTGTATGGCTCATATCTTACGTTTTTATTATTATTTTAGTCTGTGTTTTGGCATTTATTTAGTAACATCTAATGAGAGAGGCCATTGGCTCCCGAAACACAGTATTTAATGCTAGTTCGGAGGCGATAGGAAAAAAAAATTAAGAGCTTTTTAATAAAAACTTTATTTTTTTTTAAGAGGGGTCATGGTCACCGTTTTGTCCATACAAACGTATTCTCGTGTTTCCTCCCTGGATAATATCGCTAGAGCTGTATTTTTTTTAAATCAAATTTATCTCTTCTGTTGGCATGATTATATCATTTATTTTTTCTTATAAGTTAACTACAATAAGAAATATGAGCCGTTAAATATCCCATAAATTGTTTTTTTTTACCGCCATGTTCAGACGTCTATAAAACAAATTTGACGAGTTTATAAAACAAAAATAAATGATAGAAGCGTAGTTCAATCCTTTTTACATCTATTAATTTAAAAAAATATGAAATCGGCTTAGTTATGAATGAGGAAACAGAAAAATACGAGAAGATGATTTTGTATACTTTTCGTAGGTATAATCGATCTGAGCTTCAGTTGTCCCTGTTGCACTCTACGGGGAGAGGCTTGCGGTCAGGGGACAGCAATAGATTTGCTAAATACCTATTCATCAAATTTCTTGGCCGTGGTATGCCCTCTTAAGTTTAATTTTGTTTATGTTTTAGTGTTGTTCTACATTTCAGGATATATTATTATTTAAATGTCTTAAACAATTCAAAAATTTGACGACCAGCAGGATTAGAACCTGCGTCATCGGGTGCACGCCCCAAGCGCTCTATCCGTTAAACAATCATCAAATATTCAACAATTTTCTACCTACTAACTATAACAACATAAAAACCATTCATATCGTGTCAATGACGGGCAATAATCTTTAGAGGAAACTACACATATTATGTTCTGCGGTAATTTTACAGTAAATTGCAGTCATAACTCTAATTTAAATCGTTATTAGGTGTGTAATGTAAACAAACATCACAAGCGAGTAATCTCACAAGGTTGCGAGATGATTCTCGGACAATAGATATTATTTTTGTTAACTTCAATAATTATATTTAAAAAACCGACTTCAAAATTAGTATATGCGCATTTTCGTTTGATGACATTACTTGGAAAATATATTTTTTCAATCATCGATCAATATAACTGGAAAAATATTTCATCCAACTGTTTAACTTTACTAATTTAGAAGTCAGTTTTATAAATTGTTAGTTATTTATCACTCCCGTTCAAAACATGTGAGCTACAGGGATAGCTACAATCGTAGACCGCATCATCGCGTCAAACGTAAGCCTTCTACTTATTTTAATTAAAAAAACAACCTTTTATTGCAATCATGCGGCAGGCCAATAGATAGATGAATAATTAAAGCCTTTATTCACTGGCCATGATTCTCCTAAATTAAGTAGTGTAATAATGAATGAAGTATAAAAAATTGTAGGTAACATAATTTGTCAACAACCAGTTTGTTGTCAGTTTTTTCTTCAACATAGGCCTTCCCTAGTTCCTTCCACACTTTTCTGTCGCGAGTTTATCTTCTCCATTCCATAGGTAAATCATCTTCCCATCTCTTTATTTAGCGTCCTTTTTGTCTTTTACCATTTCTAGGGGTCCATTCCATAATGTCTTTCGTTAATTTTTCTGTGTTTGTCCTAATGTCATAATATGTCCGGTCCAGTTCAATTAAATTTTGTATATCAACATCACTTACATTTGTTATTTTCCTTATTCTAGAAATAGCCGGCCAATACTTTTTATCAAATTATTAACAGGTCACAGGTAAAACGAACACGTCGATCATAGTTATTAAACAGACGCAAATTTATAATTAGAATAGTTTTTTTACCGTGTCAACTAAGGTCTGAAATAAATATAGTATCAACAGTCACTATCCTTACGGACATACATTAATAAGTGAGTCCACTAAAACACTTGAAACATTGAAATGCATAGCATTTGTTACCGAAGAGATAAACGATCTAAGATAGTACACCAGTGACTACGGCTATGACGCTACAGTGATGTAACAGATAGATAGTAAAAGTCCAAGTAGGTATATCTAACATCTGATTACTGACCTACAAGCTACAACTCAGTGGCTCAAATGCATGAGACTGCGGACTGAAATGATGTTCTTGTAAAAATCTACATGATAATTATCGTAATTTAGATGTTACAAATAGAAAGACACTGAAATGTGCTTACAGTGTGACTTTTCAGAACGCCTTTAAAAAAATGTTAGCCATTTAAAATCTTAGGACATAAACAGCAAAATAATAACTTTCGCTGGATAAATAGTCACGGTAGATCTAAAAGATGACAGTGACATAGAACGAAAGCACAGAACGCTGGCCGTGAGATAACATCATATCTAGCCCGTAGATTTGTACGATGTTTGCCAAAGAACTTAGAAGCCATAGTGACTTTCATCAAAGCATATTGCGAGTGTTTTTAGGTTTTCACTTAATGATTTTCCGTGATTAATTAAGCGTTTGCTGTCAATAGTATTTTTTCTGAAATGTGTTTTGTAGACTAATAAGGATCTTAAAACTACAATTAAAAAAAATATACATGCATTGGTTTTATATTTGACTTGACAACACAATCTCTTTGCACTTTTTCTGGGTTTGTATCCACGGATCCCGGTATCGGTTTGAATTTCTTTATGCCTATAATTGTTTCCACATCTCAATTCGTTGTAAGCTCAGCTATCTTTGTCTTTGTACTCTACTTTGCTCTATCTTCAACGTCTTCATTACCTGATACCTGACTCTTCCACATTTAGTATCGTAAAATATGAGAAAAACAATCTCAAAAACAAGGTAGAAAAATATAGTACTAAAAACCACATTTTTGTTTTAGAACTGCTTCAAAATCTTCGTCTCGGTATGGAAAGTTTATAGAAGGTGACCATGAGAACAAAAAACCATCTCGTAGTTGCTCGAATTTCTCAAATGTCATGTCCAATGCATTACAGCCACGATTAGCATTACATAAGGCTAATTCAGACCGTAATGGAACAAAAAATGACCTAAAATGGTCTAATGGATGCTGAGAATTGGAGTCAGAGGTCGATAGACAAGTATGTTGGATCATCATCTTAGACCTAGACGTGATAATCATACTAATAAAGTAATATACAATCATACTAATAAAGTAATATGTTTTTGCATGAAAGTTTATTATCATACATAATTGAGTTATTATTTTTAAACGGCTATCATTTTGATTCGTTGTTTTTAGATGTCTAAAATTATGTTTTGATTATAAAGTGGCTCATCATCATCAATATTGACCGTAGTCTTATTGTTTATTCCACTGTTGGGTATAAGTTTCTTTCTTGTTGTGTTATTTATACAAATACATGCAAAATGCAAGGCAAAAGGCAAAGTACATCTACAATGTTTAATCCCAGAGACTGGCTGTCATAGACTGTGTGTCGGGAGCCAGTGGCTTTTCCTATATATATTTTTTTCCAAAATTGCCTCTTGTCTTATGCATTAGGGTTGATATTCTTTAAATCAGGGGTCTACTTATTCAAACTTATTGTTTACTTAGCTTATAACCTCTTTGCCCATTTATTTTATATTCCTTGTCCAAAAATGTCTTACATACTTTATGCCTGCTATGATTACTTAAAACTAGTTAACTTCACCTAACCTAACTACCAAGACGGAACGGAGAAGATTTTTTCCCGAATTGGCGGGTTCTTATAGATTTTTAAGTAACATAGTTATAACGCTTGCCTTTTCTTTTGAATAAATACGGTTCTTCACCACATGTAACCAATGATTACAATGCACATAGCAGGTTTTGGTGTAGTTCTATTATGCGTCGGCTAACCACCTACACTAGCTTAATAAGCTACCTAATTAACTATCACAATGGTATCGAAACAGTGGATACCGTGAGTTAATCGCAATGTGGCAACTCATTGTGTGCCAACAATGAGTTACGCCATAATATACTATCTCGCCATCTGATTCACATCACTAGCTCTAGGTCTAGTAATAGCTATTAACTTTCAAAATGACCTAAATCTCAGAGCCAATGTTATTCTGCTCAAAAAATATGTCGTCATCTATAAAAAATTCAGGTCTAATCATTTCTGCATGCACTAAACTCTGCCATCGTTGTTTTTTTAAATCTCATCACTGAAGTTAGTAGTAGTAATGAAGTGAGATAGCCCGTTGGTCCGGTAATTGGTAGTGAACCTACCTTCTGAGCTTGGGGGCGTGGGATCGATTCCCACCTAGAACAAACATTTATGTGATGAACATTTGTGTTTGCTCTATATCTGGTTGTTGATATCTATTTAAGTATAAATATAAAACTACATATGTATGTATATCAGTCTCTGGCAGCCATATCACAAGCTTTGCTTAGTTTGGGGTCAGATAACCGTGTGTGCAAAAATGCCCCAAATATTTATATTTACTTATTTTATTTTAAGTTATATAGGATGTATCTCTAGAATCCGGACATATTCAATAATACTGTACTCACCATAATGGTACAAGTTTTATTTATAATTTGAGACTAACCCTTATATCGCGAAAAAATCTACTGTTCCATACACTTCGTGTTAATGAAATTTTTCTATGAAGCAACTTTTTTTTCGTGATTTTATATATTTTGTAGGTCCCAGGTAAAATTTGTTTTTAATGATGAGTTGATATCCTTGAATATATCGTCTACAGATAAACCCGAACACTACGCACTGGCACTGGCGCTTCATACTGGCAGACCAGTCAATGATACCCAACAAAGTTTTCTTCAACAGCTATTTTGATGGACTCTGTTATATGCTACAGTCATGCTAAAATGAGTCATTTTAGAATATACAATACAATAAACTAGCACACTATAATTTTACATACTAAACACGTATCAAAGCGCTAATTTCTAAAACATAAAGCTTTAAAAACAATTCACACAGCCATTTCATAAAGTTCAACTATGATATAAAACACTTTCCATGGCAACAATTAAACCTGCATCAACACGGCTTCATAAAAAAGTAAAAGTTGTGTACGATTCATATAAACAGTGAACGCTTAGCGCCACTCGCTTTAGTTCACACCAAATTAACGTAGTAGCGGAAACAAGAATTGAAATCGACCTTATTTCTCTAGGCGTAAAGTTCAATGTGGTATATAAAGAAGTTTTGGATAAAAGTCACATTTATCATCATTGTTATTTTACCCTTTTCCCACTTATGTGGTGTCGGTACACAATTTTTGTTTACATAAACAAAATAAAAAATAAAAAAGACATACTAAACAGAACAGCTTCAATATACAGGGTTATTGGTAACTAGCTATTAGCTAGTCACCAAAAAACCTCTCGCAGGCAGTTTTCATACATCAGACTTAAAAACTTTTGTTCCGTGGCGTTTGTTGTTTTGTTTAATTTTTTTAAAGTTTGTACGAAAATATGTTGCATATTTTGATGCAAGATTAAATTTAAGATAAGCCTTAGTTTTGGCCGGGGCGTTGATTTGAAGCAGCATATTGCCCTTGTTTCAATATTTGTGTATTAAAACATGATATTTATTTATTTCAACCGTTGTCGTTCCATTGCAGGGCAAAGGGCTCCCTTTCATTCTAACACTCCTCTTTGTTCTATGCTATGGTGGACAATATTATTGCGTGGGAGTCAAGCTCCTCCCACCATCTGTTTCTGGGCCTTCCAAGAGGTCGTATGGCATGCGGCAGCCATTCGATAGTGATTTTAGCCACAGCTCATCCAACATTCTACTTACGTGGCAGGGTCAGTCCCACTATAGTTTCCCAGAGTATTCTCCAAAGTCGGAGGTTAAAATGAAAAAAATGTGAATGATTAAACGTTATAGAAAAAAGTTGTTAAGTATTGTGTGAGAAAACAACCCGCATGAGGTTGTTAGCTAATAGTTCCCAGTAACCTTGTATACTTTAATTTGTCCCTACTGAGTTTACCCCCTTCTTATTCTAGTAATTTTTCAGGCAGTTCATCTTTACTTTCTTCGGTTGTCTTTTAATCCTCCATCCATCGACGTAGTCACTTGTATCATCATGACATGTAATCTATATCTATATATATAAAAGCGAAATTCATCTACTCATTCACTCACTCATTGACCTACGAAGCTGAAATTTGGCAGATAGATTCCTTATGGGGTGTAGAGGTCCGCTAAGAAAGGATTTTGCGAAAGGGCCGAGTTAAGGGGGCAAATGGAGGGTACATAAAATAAAAATATACTGGTAGAATATTTTCACAAAAAGGAAGGATTAAGGGAGGCGGAATTGGAGTGTGTGTGTTGTGCTGAAACTTGTGCAACTACGAATCTGTAATTTGGCAAGTAGGTTCCTAGGTTCCTAATGGGGTAGGTATAATATAGATGTTCATAAAAAAAAATATGCGAAAGGGTAGAATTAAAGGGTCTAAAAAGGTGTTGAAAGTTTCGGTGAAAGTCTACGCGTACGAAGTAAAGAAAGAAAAGAAAGAAAATAAATTTTATTCGAAACCTTTACAAAAAAAAACTTATATCTAGAGGATACAATCAGTGTCAAATGGGTAACGGGTAACGGCTAGTAAATATATAAAAATGAATCCATATTTACCTTGGTTACGCCATAACTTAAGAACGACTTTACCGATTTCATTCATCTTTTTTTTTAAGTTTTCTAATACTTTGTAGAAGGTTCTTACGGAAAGACAATTGCGCAGAAAATTGGAAAATTTCATAAAACTTAACAACTATTTAACTTCGCACGTTTGACAGTTCTAAGACAGGGCAACGTCTGTCGGGTCAGCTAGTACCTACATGATAAATGATATTGTCCAGGAGAATGTCTATTGAGCCATATTCTATGTTTCCAGAACTGGTCTCTGTACAAAAGAAATGTCAGTATACTTATTGATTCATATTGCCTCACTTTTCACCTAGAAATATTATGTTGTCAGAATGATGCATAGTAGATGACCTGACATTTGAATTTAGCAAAAAAACATAGCAAAAACGAAACAGAAGAGAATTAAAATTAAATGCTTGTTACATGCGAGGTTGCGGATGCAATCGACCTTTTTAACTTTCAAAGCAAAAAAGGGGCTAGCGTTTTTATCTAGTAACAGTATTAAAAAATCTTGCTTTTGAAATTCTGAAAGTCTGGTATGGTTAACTTATTTCTCACATTTTATGACAGAGTTCTGACGGTTATTTTTAACTTGCTGGTTCTTTTCACAACATTTTCCTGGTAGATATTGTGAGATTTTCATACCAATACATGCGCTGCAGTGTTGCTTACAGCACCAAACTTTGAATGTAATCGAAACCTACAATTCGTTACTTGGAACCAATGACTGTTTTAAAAAGGGGGAAGACGCGTGACATCCAAACATTGTACACAATAAATATGGCTCTGTTTCGGCTCGAGTCAGCGGCGACGTTGACGTCTACACTGTAAACGTCAACTTCACCGCTCCATTAGACACTACAATATACCATAGAAGTGACATATAAATAAAATAAAATTAATTGTTTTTAAGTATTTTCGAGTGAAAAGTAATGCCGTGAAACTTGTTTTTTGTCTTCGAACTGTTGGTGCACCTTGTGAAAACGCAAAAAGTAATTTTTGCTGCTTTATTTCACACAATTTTGACAAGTAATTCACGTGCTATCAAAACGCTAGTTCGATTGTGACTGAAGTGGATTGTGCCCCGGAGCCTATATTGTGCGGTCCACGTCAAGAAGTTCGTCCCGTATCTTCCCCCTATTTACTTACATCAATGCTTGAAACCAAATAATCCCTTCTCATATTGTCCATAGCACTGTGTTATAGTGCAATTTATTTCTCAGTGGCTACTTTCTCTGTGCCTATTTTATATATTTATCTCACAAACAAAGAGTACAAATTGCTTCCCATTATCAGCCTGTATTGTTAAACTTCATCCGACTACGCTGTCTGCACTGTACTTCAATGAATCATAACATTAAGACTCACTAACGAGTACATGTGTTCGTATAAATCATATTCAAATCTGTCTTTTGTCCGATTGGTCTTTATTTATAGTTTTGTTTTACTTTCATATCGAGCGTATTAAATCATGACACAGTGTAAATCTCCATTAAGAACAATACGGTAGGGTTTCTTTGCTAAATAAGGAACTCATTTGATAAACTGACATTGAATTAAATTAGACAATATTTACTTTTGTATCAAAAATTCACTACACACTTAAAGCTACATACTTATTTCAAGTTTAAGTTGGATTTTTGTCACAAACCAGCCCTTGCTCAGCATGATCCTGTTTGTTACTAACCGGCACTGGTCTTGCGAAAAAATTGACTTTTCTGATTTTAAAATTAGCTATGTCCAGTATCCAGTAACTAAAATAACTTTTAAAAATGTATATTATATGGCGTGTACCTCTAGATGACGGACAAAGATATGCAAGGATATCATTATTAACAACTTTTACTCAACACAGAAACAGCAAAAAAAATTATTGTTTTATGTAAAAATGTCACTAACACAACGAAGTGTATAACTGACTTTTTTCGCGACTTCAGGGCTTCCCACAGTAAAAGTTGTTTGCAATAATTTGTACAATGTTATCCTTGAATATGTCCGTGGTCTAGAAATACCATCGTATACCTCTATTCCTAAATCTCTACATAGTATAAATTGAAGTCGCTTTCTGCGTCTGTCTTTGTGTCTGTATGTCTGTATGGCCGCTAACTCCTCCTAAACCACGCAATGCATTTTGATGCGGTTTTCACCATCAGTTAGATACATTTTCAAGGAAGGTTTATATAATATATAACTAGCGACCCGGCCCGGCTTCGGACGTAAATTACACCCGTGCGAAGCCGGGCGGGCGGGTCGCTAGTGCTTGATAAGATAATCTTGTTTCGTTTTTGAGATGTAGGTATATAATCAGGTCTGGCACTTGCTTCCTAATCCCATCCTTACACTTTCACGCATGACTCTTCTCATGTTCAAGTTGACAGATCATTTAATAACAGAGATTAGCTTTTATATAGATAAACTTGTCAAGCGTTTATGATTATGATGAACTTTGCTTGAAAGCCAGCTTTACCAAAAATCTCGAAATGCCCATAAAGTAGGTATCATACATACTCAGAATTAAGTAATCGCTTACGTCGTTTTAAGTTTGACAACTACAATATATATCTCTACTATAGCAGTTATTTATATACCAACAGTTTGTTTTAATTTGATTTAGCAAAATTGATAATCGAGGCATAATATTTTACTTGTGCCAATGCACATAACTACGTAACTAATTGGCTAGAATTGAACTGAGCTCACTTATCCATTTACAACTTTCTCAATAATTATTTATATAGCTATACAATTGCTACAAGTGTAGCAATAATCATTTGCCGTTGCGTAACATCTCTAACTGATCATCGCGTATGGCATTAGATTAGATGAGCAAATACATAAATAGTTTTATAACGGCCCACTACCATTATACATTGTGGCTTTCCCTTGGATACATACCAAATGTTTACTACGTTTCTAATCCGAACGGCCAAGGATTAGAACAATCTGCCAGCTTCCTTGTTTCCTGAGAGATATAATCTGGACCTTTTCAAGGCCAGAATAAATAGGAATCTTCTAAGTCTACGTGTTTCATCTTAGACCACATCGTTGCTAGCCAACAGGCGATTTGGTAGTCAAACGCGGAATTAAACGCGATAAAAAATAAATCCTACTAATATTATAAACGCGAATATTTGTATGTATAGATGTATGGATGTTTGTTCCTCTTTCACGCTGCAACGGAACAACGGATCGACCTGATTTTTTGCATGGGTATAGTTCAAAAGCCAGAAAGTAACATAGGATACTTTTCATCATAATCATCACCATTTTTCATCACTACGCGGCTGAAACCGCGGGGCGCAGCTAGTAAAAAATAAAATAATAACGATCTATGTATTTCAAACAAAAGTTGATGATTATATCTTACTAGCTGTTACCCGCGACTTCGTCCGCGTAGACTTTCATATAAACTTTCAACAATACAATACAAAATATGCTAAAATGTGCGACATAAACGGTCTTACCTTTTGATCGCATAGAGTTACAATTTTGTTTTTTTCACAGTTGAAAGAAACCGTAGATTTGAGTATATGATATTAATTTCAAATTGATATCTGTACGCGTTCCTGAGAATAAGGGTATTGACAGACGGACAGACGGACAACAAAGTGATCCTATAAGGGTTCCATTTTTTCCTTTTGTAGTACCGAACCTTAAAAATCATTTAGCTTAACTCTGTCTGTACTCCATAATGTTATAGGAAATAAATCATATATTTCCGAAAGAACAGCACATAAAATTCCTAAAAGAGATACATTGATGCCTATTCTGTCATACCACTCACTAAACTAAATCAATCTGACAGGACTAAAATTATCTGCCTCTTTTTTCATTTTAATACGCGAGAAAAGGATGGCAACAATTTTAGAGCTGTCAAATTTAGTTTTTAGTTTAGAGTGCATCTGAATAGATGCCAATATAGAAAAACACAAAAAAAGAACACTGTTTTAAACTATCACGGTTGTTCACTAAAGTTATATGATTATTAACGGGATATTTGTCTTCCCGTGAACATGGTGCATGTAACTGCACCGAAATATCGGGAGCTCATTCCACAACCTTACCACGGTAAATATCCCGTTAATAATCATATAACTTTACAAAAAAAGAAGTCTGCAGTGGGCCCCAAACTAGGCAAAGCCTGTATCTTGGGTACCCGGATAGATCAGAACATACGTAATTCCAGAAATAGCGCTGACAGTATTGAACAGTTTCCGAATAATAGGAAAACTACCATCATTAAATACCTACTAGATCATTTATATTAGACGCAAGTTGTATTCATATCCATCGTGGTTAACCAGGAGATTACAATCTGGGTTACTGCTGGCTCTATAATTTAGACTCAACTAGATAGCTTTTACTTTTTGTACCGCGCCTCCGGGCTAAATTGCTTGGTGCGTATAGATAACGTCAGTTGTTGATCTTCATACTATGTCTAATTTGATATGCAAAGACAAAAACAAAAGAATAAATAACGCTTCGTCAATCAACAATTATATAATTAATTAATAATAGAATTTTCGGCTTTCAGTTAAATTACCTCGTGTTTTGAAATGAATTATAAAATACTTAGCTGGTTTAAAGTAACAGAAAATTATTTCCAGTTGTAATTCCACAAAAATTATCTTGAAGATGTACTAAAAAGCTTTTTGGTGGTTTTAAAATTTACTCTGATGATAGTATTTATTTTAACTCAGCTAAACAAAACAAAAAATAAATTATTTATATTTTTTACTGATCACAGCAAAGTCAATTTTGCAACAATTGTACATAAAACAAACATAAAGACATAGTAAATAAATATGAGGAGGTATATTGTAACAGAAACCAACTCCGACTTAGGGTGTTGCTGGCTGTACATAACCAGCCAGCATAAAGACATAAAACAACACAAAACAAACCAAATGCACATAAAGGTAGTAAAGAAAGTAGAATAACCTATATATACAAAAACGAAATTCACTCACTCATTAACTCACTCACTCATCACGAAATCTCGAAAACTAATTGACCTACGAAGCTGAAATTTGGCAAATAGATTCCTTATGTGTGTAGAGGTCCGCTAAGAAAGGATTGTGCGAAAGGGACGAATTAAGGGGGGCAAACGGGGGTTAAAATTTTATATGAAAGTCTACGCGTACAAAATCGTGGGCAACAGCTAGTTATTATTATAAGTGCCTGTTGAGGTTTTTTTCTTATAATTATGTTTCCATCTTGTTTAAAGATTAACTACCGTTTGTATAAATATCCGCCTCGTTACGGACTACACCTGCAATGTTACATAAATACGATCGAGATCATTGCGTGAGCGGATTTTGTATGGCCATCGCAAAAAGCTTGAGTAAATTGGATTTCATTAACAAGCTCTTTTTACATGCTTTATATTAGCTTCACTTGTAAGATAACTAGCCAACTAACATTGTAATCAAATCTTGCGACTCTATTTTAACCTTCTTCCAATTATTGTTGTACTGATTTGAATCTTTGCAAGTATATAGTAATTCAGATAAGTATACAATAATTTAGAACCATTAAATAGATTTGATGATGGAGCCAGGGGGTGTATAGTGGAAATTTTCAATTCAATTACACTCACAGAGCCATCTAGTGGTAAAGACGTCAACCATCATGCCGCATGAACCCGTCTCTTCCGTCTTTCCTCACCTTCCCGTGTGCGCGTGTTTCGCTATATAACGATTTACAAAAGCGTCTAATATTTATTTGAAGAGTTACCGAGTATTTGTGGAGATAATACAAGACGAAGCAAAGAGAAACAAAAACTACAGAACTTTACCAGGATAAAGGACTGTATCAGGATAAAAGACTGTGGCAAAAACTCAAATGCTAATAAAGGAAAAGGTAATTGTCATGGTATATATGGAGTTGTAAATACAGATGGAAGGATAGGAAGGCTGAAGGGTACTCTACAGACAAAACTTAGTCCCTTTAATGGCTTGAAAGTACTTGACTCTGTCTTAAAACAAGCGTTAAAGTAGCCTTAAAAGGTTTATTGGTTTGATGCTTGTAGATACAAAAGACCTCATGAAACCCCTTAGTATAAAAATTACAAAACTCAAATAAGAATGATTGTAAATTTTGACTAAAGCAAAAACTTGTTATTATCATGAGGAATTTTCAATATGAAACTAACGTTCAACACTCCATCACGCACTAACACAATTGAGGAGGTGAAGAACATAACCTCACATTTCCAGTTTTTCAAATTTAAGAGAATACATAAAAATTTCTCGACGGAATTTCTCTTTTTCGACGGAAAAGTGTGGTTTTGTTCGAAACTCTCGATTTCAAATGAAAATTTATACAGGAAAAGAGGTGTTTTTGACAAGGTTTTACTTACATGCTTCAATCAATTTATATTTTTCAGCCCAAAGACAAAAAAACTAAATTTTCATAATTGGAAAAGTGAGATTTTGTTCTTCACCTCCTCAATTATACACACTCTATTACCAACAGCTACCTGCAGCTGTTCGCCTGGCGGATGGACATGGACTGCCCAATAATGCAGTACTGGACCAGAGTGCATGTTGAGCATTCCGGGTCTAAGCCGAAATATAGATTAAGATAAATTATTGATATTTGATATTTGACTTTTTAATTTTATTTGATTTTGATTTTTATGTTGTGTGTAAAGTGTGTGTATGTAATATTATTTAAATTTTTGACATTTTGTAAAAATATGGAATTATGTTTTCTGAAATAAATTGATTGATTGATTGATTGATTGATTGCGTCATGCGTATGTTTTGCATAATTTAAAGTAATTGTCCGATTTAGCCAGACGTTTGATTGATATTTTCGTGTTATTGTATATTTTATATTCCAATCATAAACTCATCGTAAGATGTAAATCTGTACCTACTCCACATAAATATTAATTTTAATGAATAAGATAATATAACACGTTTAACAAGATTTCAATCCCCCCCCCCTCCCCTACCTCTACCTACCTATCCTACCTCCAATCTTTAATTGAGACTATTTTATTTGAATTCAATTGAAATTGTTTTATTTTGATTGTAATTTGTACTATACATCAGGTATATTATTACTATACCTAATATTGACTTGTTATCATCATCATCATCATTTCAGCCATAGGACGTCCACTGCTGGACATAGGCCTCCCCCATCGATCTCCAAAAGGGCCGGTTGGAAGCGGCCTGCATCCAGCGTTTCCTTGCGGTCTCTTTTAGGTCGTCTGTCCATCTTGTGGGTGGACGTCCTACGCTGCGCTTACCGACCCGTAGCCTCAATTTCAGAACCTTTCGGCCCCGTCGGCCATCTGTTCTGCGTGATATGTGCCCTGACCACTGCCACTTCAACTTGCTAATCCGGTGGGATATATTGACTTGTAAATATTAACATTTTAACAAGACTTAAATGGTATTCACCAAAAACTTAACTAATAACTATTCAAATAACCCACCCCTAACCGTTCCCGGCGCAAAGGTACCTAAAACACTCGCTGCGTTACCACGTTGGATGGCAATGGCCAACCTTTGCACCAGGAACTTTAAACAACAGGACTTGTAAATTAGCTTAACCAAATAAATTTGGCACTTAACTACTACACAAAGATTATGTCGCACCTATAATGAAGTATGTGTATTTAATGATTCTCTATGTGTTTTTAAAAACAAAATAGTAAAGTCTCTAACTAGAGACAAATAATATTAAGAATATCATATAATTATGTTATTCGATTAAATAGTTTTAGTGTCTAACCACTTTTTTGGCGAATGTTGTATACGCCTGTGTTCATATCAGATCTATGTATGTATAATTTTTTTGTATTTTTTAAGAAAGTGTAATATTTTCACTGTTGGCGTATCACTATCAATAAATTAATTAATATGACTATACCTTCTTCCCTTCTCTTGCTATACAGTCATGACTGTCACGAGTATCTTCACTTCCTCGGCAATTAAAGAATTCAAGAGATGTTACATCAATTTATAGCCAAAGTCTAGTCTCCAAGAAAAGGGCTTAATCCCTCCATAAGTCGGAAACTTCTACCCATAATAAAATTTATAGTAACGCAACCTTCCTGGATTGTGATACTACCTTTCAAGGAAAATTTAACCGTATTCACGCAGAATAAAACACATTTCACAATGTGTTCAGATAGCAAGCTCAGTTAGGATCGTGACTTGAATTGAACTGCTACAAGACGCAAGTAACTTTCCAACTAGTTTGTAAATCCGAACCATTTCTAGTGAAACTTGTACTGAGATGGATATCTCCATAGAAACCATTGCACGGTCTGAACGAGCTTTGTTTTTCCTATAAAACTAACTGGCTAACAGAGCATTCATCATCATTATAAGCTTTTCTTGGTTCACTGGCTTTCTTAGTCTCCCAAGCACGCCACTCAGCCCCATTTTCAGCTTTTTGCTTCCAACTACTGCCAGCTGCCTTACGTACATAGTCACATCATCTAGTCTTATAGAGTGTATTACGCTACGGTTGCCAATTCATGTACTATAGCCAATTCATGAACTTTAGAACAACCCTAAAGATTATCGATCATCATCATCATAGTCAGCCTTTTAACAGTCCACTGCTGGACTTTTAGCCTACCCTCGAAAGGGTGATTGGGCCATATCCACCTCGCTGGCCCAGTGCGGATAGGTGGATTCATATACGCCATTGAATTCCTTCTCCGTACGTACGCAGGTTAACGATTTGACGTAAGATTATCGATATTGGACATTAAATAATAAATGTACAATATTGTTCGTATTTAAATTCTTCAATATTAAAGTTATGACGCATCTTAGCTTAGATTTTGTAATATACCACGGGTGTTCGGTTAAACAATGGACTCATAAATCTCATCATCATCAACAGCCAGAAGACGTCCACTGCTGAATATAGGCCTCCTTTCTTAGAAAACCACACTGAACAACAGCGTGCCATCTGCATCCACTAACTGCCCGCGACTCTCACGATGTTTATAGTCCATCTACGCTGCGTCTTCCGGTTCGTGATCTCCACTCAAGAACCATTAATTTCCATCGATTATTGGTTCTTCGAGCGATGTGGCCTGACCATTGCAACTTCTACTAGCAAATTAAATAATTAAAAAATTGCTATGTTGGTGACTATGATTCTTCGGCGAATGTCCTCGTTCCGGATTCTATCACGCAATGCACTCTGAGCACAGTTTTCTCCATTGCCCGCTGTGCAACTCTTAATTTTTTCCAAAAGGCCAGCAGTTAAGGACCGCCTCTCAGTACCATATCTCATCACTGGCAACACCCACCTGCTATAGACCCTTGTCTTTAGGCACTGTGGTAATTTGGACGAGATGTCACGTGATTTCCCGAACGCTGCCCTTCCGAGTTGGGTTCTTCGGGTGGTTCTTTTCCTAAGTTGAGCCTACCTAACTGAACAATCTGTCCAAGGTATACTGGTCAACAACTTCGAAAGAAACATTCCCAAAGACTACCGGCCCGTGCCAGTAGTGCCGGTTCACTGTCTATGTTGTACCCGTGTACAACATAGACAGTGAACTTAAAAATCTGAACGACTTTAACTATGGAAGAGGACTAACCCTGCAATCGTGAAAAACATCTACTATTCCATAGAAAATAACATTGTCCCCTCGGAGAGTTTGGTTCAGCTTATTTTCTGCAATTCCAGGCTAGGTGTCATAGTAAAATTTGTAAACCAAACCTAACACCTGGTATACGTATTACAAAATCTAGACTACGAAGTGTTACCTTCCCATTTGCGGTTAGTATTCGAGCGACACAACCTTGAACTTTCACATTTACAAGGCGATCGCAATATTTTATAAATTATGTCTGCTACATTGTTGTCGTTAAAAAAAGATTGCCAAAACATAAATAGGTAATCTCGGTAATCTGCTGTAAGCTTATAGTTTGGTAACATTAGACCTTGAACTTTTTTGCTAAGTATTTCTTAACCTACTTAATTCATAATACTTATTTTTTTAACTATAAATAAAAAAGAAACGATAAAATAGCTGATAATCTTCAAACGGCGGAACAGTTTTTTTTAATCACAGAACACTCTATGAAGTCCTTTAAAAAAATCGATTAAGCAGTTTGGGACCTACAATGCCACAGAGAGGACACAGATACACATATGCCATACTTTGCTAGCAAAATTCTTACGGACTGATAGACAAACCTTAGCGACAAAAAAAATTTACCGCTCAAAAACCTTTGACAAAGGCTTCACGAAATACCTACCTAATTTCGTTACATTCTGAGATAAAAAAGCTGTTTTATCTCATCGTCAACATGGGAATTGTTTTAAATTGCTATCCTACAAGTGCTTGTCTAGCAGCGGATGAAGATAGCCTTTAAATGTCAACCACGACCTTTAACCTCTTAAGGATCATCTTGCTATCCCACACAGTCTCACGGAAACCTAACTTATGTATAAAAAGACTGCAGCCATTTGAATGCCTCTTCATAGTGTGCTACGGATACATATTATAAATATTTTATGCCATGGGTGGCAGACAAGCAGACGGGCCGCCTAAGGGTAAGCAGTCACCGTCGCCTATGGATACTTGTAATACCAGCGGCATCACAAATACGTTGCCGACCCTTAAGGACTCTATTAACTCGCTTTTTGAAGAACCCCATGTTGTAGTTTCTCGGAAACACCCCACAAGGTAGCTCATTCCACATTTTGCAGGTATGAGGCAAGAAAGATCGTGTAAATCGCAGTCTGTGATTTCCACTTATCTATGATGTGTGGATGAACTTTCAGGCGGTAGCGGCTAGTACGATGCTAGAACCGTGACGCCGGCATCAGATCAAACAGTATAGCTTCAAACCTTAATAGCTTTTCCCGCACAACTCCTTGCCTGGCAACACACACTGGTTAAAGACCCCTGTCTTTAGGCACTGTGGTATTTTGGCGAGAAGATGTCACATCATTTCCTGAACGCTGCCCTCCCAAGTTAGATTCTACAGGCGATCTCTTTCTCTAAGTATAAGGACCCACCTACCCACAAGATGGACAGACGGTCTAAAAGAGACCGCAGGGAAACGCTGGATGCAGGCCGCTTCCATCCGACCCTAGATTGATAGGGAGGCCTATGTCCAGCAGTGGACGTCCTATGGCTGAAATGATGATGATGATGATGAAGGATCCACGTAACTGAACAATCTATCGAAGATAGGTAAAGTGGAACAACATGGTTCTTAAGTTTGTTCATAAAGATGAGTACAATGATCTCTTTTCGACTTATTAGTACCATTCCTGCGGAAACCCTCTATAGCGTAGTTTGAAAAGACTTAGGCTTAAAATATCTCTCCCGTCCTTTGGGACTCAGTGTATTAGACATCGTATTTCGTGATGTAGATAGCTTTGAAGCGGATCGACTTACTTGGTTTTATTTTTGTACCGATATTTATGAGTCTGGTAAGTGCATTTGAGTATTGCAGTTTATTTTTTTTAAGTTTGAGAGGAATATGAGGATATTATTATATTACATCTACCTATTGAAATATCAATGTCACTGTAAATCAAGGGTATAATAGATAATGCGCATATTCAAAACTTTCAAAAATCACAAACTTGTAACAAGTATAAATTGTTTTTTTTAAATCCCAACAAAAGTGCTGATAATTTTCAAACGGCTGAACAGGTTTTCTTGAAACTCAGCTATAAATATAAACAACCTCGATTAAGTCACCTTTCAAGCAATAAAAACTAAATCAAAATCAGTTCAGCTGTTTGAGAGCTACGATGCCACAGACAGATACCATAAACTTAACAACCCTCTGTTAGTGTCAAGAGTAAAAAAAAATATCTTCTGTGTATAGTTTTGGTTGGGAGCGAGTCATCGTTAATTCATAATAATTAAGTAGTCGTTTGTCGCCCTGCTACTCAATGCAGTGACGATGGTGATAAAAAGTTAAGTGCCTCGGATGTTAACTAATGTAAGCTGACGATGATGATGATGTTGATAAAGTCCTACAATGATAGATATTGCCATATACATTTGTCAGAACGCCTACCTGAGCATTCTGAGCTATAGATCTTTGTAAACCTGCTTTTCACACATCGTTTCAAAAAAGAATGCTGCGCAAATGGCAATAAAATCTAACAGGTTTTATTTATAAAGCAATTGGCCGCAAATACCTACATAGCGTAGAAGATTGGTTACACTTCGAAATCAATTGATGACCGAGGATTCCGTGAGAAAACGCCCCGAGATTTGTTTAGCTATTTTTTTAGACTTTGTGTTAGACCCATAATATTTTTAATGTCTTAATCACTGTACGAAATTATTATAATTGATAAAACAACTAGTCTGTCTTTCTGATTCTTTGATACCGTATTTTAGAACAAAGAGTTGGCTGTGCTGATCTTGGTGAAATTTGGCGAGTCGTGGGCACCAGATCAAATATGGGATAACATTGTTTTAAACTATCACGGTTGTTCACTGAAGTTATAATTATGATTATTTACGGGATATTTACCGTGGTAAGGTTGTGAAATGAGCTCCCGATATTTCTGCGCAATTACATGCACCATGTTCACGGTAAGACTCTAAGAAGAATCGGGAGCTCATTCCACAACCTTACCACGGTAAATATCCCGTAAATAATCATAATAACTTTAAATATGGAATAATCATAAATCTGTTCATATTTGCACTTTTATCGCTAGCTGCGCCCCGTGGTTTCACCCGCGTGGATTACTCTTTATAACAACGGCTATCTGCCAGTGAAAGTCGCGTACATACCTAGTTACCCATATCGATAAAATGTTATATAAATATTCGTACGAAAGAAGTGCAAGAAAATTACGTACAGCAGCCTGCATTTTACGTTTGTACCTGTTTTCATCATAATCAGTATATTTTAGCCCACTGCTGGACATCGCGTCGCATCTCTTACCGTCGCTCTGCCCGATCGTTATTTCTTCCTGGCTCTGCCAGTCCATCAAGTCTCAGGGCGTACTAGCCTACGATTTCTGATTCGTGCTCTCCGCACACTAGAAAACGATTTACCCATAAAAAACACAAAACAAGGTTTCATGTTTTAGTTGTTGAGTTTACGTCTAAGAAGGCAGTCTAAGCACCAAGAGAGCGCATAACTATCACACGCACGCATTACCGCGGCACCACGAACTCATCCGGTTATGTAACAAGATGACCCACTCAAACAATACAGAATGCCTAGGGTTGGCAACGCGTCCAAAAAAAAAGAAAACAAAAAAAAAACATATTTTTTTGTAAGATTTTGAATAAGGAGCGAATGATAATAGATAACAAAAAATAATCATGGAATTCTCTGTAATAATTTTATTTGTAAATTTGTAATTTAAGATTTAACCAGGAGAAAAAAACTCCATGTTGCCTTAATGAAGATCATTTGAACTTTCCTTTATCTTTGATAATTTTGCTCCTATTTTTAGCCAAGTTAGGCAAAGGATATAAGAATAACGACGTCTCACTAACTTGTGTTTTCTGATCGGACATTTCAATTTTGAGTTCCCTCAAAATCAAAATTCAAAATAGGAATCCAAAACGGAACTCCGTCCTCCTCTTGTTTTCTGAGAACTACAATCATCATGGCATCTTCATGGCTAGAGTGTATAGTGTGGCATCCTCAGATAAACCGTTTATTTTCATAGGCTTAAAAATTCGCAAAAAATATCTATGAAAAATTTAATTCCTTAGAAAACTTCACTGACCTGCAACAAAGTGTAGGTATAATGAGTGCTGATATTTTTAAGTAGGTAATATCAAAATTCGTTAGTTATGATGTACAGAAGGAGCCCTTAAAGAGGTGGCTGGTTAATTCAAATTAACCCTGTATACAATAAAATAAAGATACTTTCACTGTTTTAAACTAAACACTAAAATCATATGATTATTTACGGGATATTTAACGTGGTAAGGTTGTGGAATGAGCTCCCGATATTTCGGCGCAGTTACATGCACCTAGGAAATATCAGGAGCTCGTTCTACAGCCTTACCACGGTAAATATCCCGTAAATAATCATATAACTTTAAAGATACTTTCATCGTGAAAGATCAAGACTGCAACATAAAATTAGAATGATTGCAACATTTTTTTTATTTCACCGGCAGCCCTAATCCAATTGGAATACTCTAATCCAATTACTGTCACTGCATGACAGTGAAAGTGCGGTCACGAGGCGTCCTTGGCACCGGGCGGCGTATGAACAATCTATGTATGAATCCGGTTCGAGATTATCTCGAGTTCGAGGTTCCGTGGTAACTCCATTGTGACAAATGCTACCAATTAACCGGTTGCGAGTAGCTTACGTAACAAATGCTTCTGTTGATAAACTTGTCCACACATCAAAGCTAATCACTGTTACTCTTCATAATAAATCATCGAGGCACTCGAGGCATCTTTTATCATACGGGGTAACAATATTTTTAGGGTTCCGCACCCAAAACGTAAAAACGGGACCCTATTACTAAGCTTACGATGCCTGACTGTCCGTCCGTCTGTCCTATCTTTAAACAGATATATCTTTCGAACCCTAATAGCCAATTGAAATATTCACAGAATATGTAATGTTACGCCGGATTAACTAAGAAATAATAATAAAATAAAAAACTCAAAAATAAAAAATGAAAGAGGGGTCCCTATACAACAAACGTATTTTTGTATAAGCTCTAATGGAAACACGATATAACGTACAAGCATCAAATCTCTACATAGTATAAATTGAAGTCGCTTTCCGCGTCTGTCTGTCTGTCTGTATGTCTGTATGGCCGCTAACTCCTCCTAAACCACGCAACGGATTTTGATGCTGTTTTCACCATCAGTTAGATACATTTTCAAGAAAGGTTTATATATATAACTAGCGACCCGCCCCGGCTTTGCACGTAAATTACTTCCGTGCGAAGCCGGGCGGGCGGGTGTCGCTAGTAATAAAATAAAAAACTCAAAAATAAAAAATGAAAGAGGGGTCCCTATGCAACAAACGTATTTTTGTATTATCTCTAATGGCAACACGATATTACGTACAAGCATCAAATTTAGCACGATTATAGTACACTCTCTAAAATATAACAACAGATAATAAATACGTCCTTTTGAACATAAATGTAATCCGGATGTCGATACATTAATTTGGTAGCATCGAACTGATAGACCCAGGAGGTGGATAATGAAACTTTTCAAGGGCTACTGGTAAACCCCTCGAGTTCGGTTTGTTTTATCGAGCCACAAAACTTCACACAAGCGTGTTTTTTTAGTTCATCATCATCATTATCAGCCTATTATGTTCCCACTGCTGGGACATAGGCCTTGTCTTAGGGAGCGGATGGGCCCTAATCCACCATGCTGGCCCAGTATATGTAGGTGAATGTCATAAGTCTTTGAAGTTTTGAGGTTCTTGGAGATACCGGTTTCCTCACGATGTTTTTCGGCATCAAAACTGCACTTAATTTATTAAGTAATTGATGCAGGGCCTAGGATAGAACCCGCTGCCGTCTAATTGTAAAGTGCACATGCTACCACCTACCTTCGCTCATGGAAAAAATATTTTATTGTCAAAATTAAATCAAATACAAAACAATCACTGCGAAACCCCAGGGGGGTTAGACAAGACCCACTTTCTGTTACGTTGTTGTGTTCTGTTAACGCCTACGGAATGATGAAATTTTATGAAAATGACATTAACTTGAGATAACATCTCTCAAGCTAATGTCATTGCCAAAGTCATTTTTATACTATTTCATATTTCCGCAGACGTTAACGCTAACAGAAAGTGAGTCTTGTCTAACCCCTCCAGTTCGGTTCTAATAACAAGTTATCTTCTTACAATTCTAACACCTACAAAACACAGTTATTAATTTCACTTCATCACAGATTATACTATTTCCTCCACGCATCCATAACACCAGTTATTATGACTACAAACGTTACCGGCCTCCGTACACTTGATGCCGTTGAAAATGATACACACAGAACAGTTCCCATAGATACAGAATAAGCAATAGTAATGAAAGTAGACATAATCTGTGTGTTTACGTAGAGTCACGCGGTGCAGGCACGACATTGTACTGTTATACGTGCACTTACTTATACTTTCTAGTGCAATGGAGTGTAAGATTTATGAGGGCCGCTGTTGCCTCGCTTGCAAATCATCACATCATCATCGTCGTCATCATCATCATCATCATCATCATCATCAGCCCTGAGTGACCCGCTGCTAGGTATAGGCCTAAAAAATTGAAAATCAGAAATGAGGATATCCGGAGAGAAAAGCCATCGGCATGGCTTACCGGATTAGCAAGTTGAAGTGGCAGTGGGCAGGGCACATATCACGTAGGACAGATGGCCGATGGACCCGAAAGGTTCTGGAATGGAAACCACGGATCGGTAAGCGCAGCGTAGGACGTCCACCCACAAGATGGACAGACGACCTACAAGAGACCGCAGAGAAACGCTGGATGCAGGCGTCTTGTTATGTATAATTCCTGTTCCTTTTCCATATATTTTAGTACTGTAAATTTAGTATACTTATTTTGTGTCCTACTTTTTTTTCTATTTCCTATGTCCTATTTGTTTAAATTGCATATAGATGATACTTGAAAATATATATGTAAATTTGTGTTAAGTGTAAACTGATTGTATCCATCAGATATAAGTTTTTGTAAAGGTGTCGAATAATTTTTTTTTTCTTTCTTTCTTTCTTTCTTCCAACCGGCACTTGGAGATCGATGGGGGAGGCCTATGTCCAGCAGTGGACGTCATCATCATCATCATCAGCCAGAAGACGTCCACTGCTGAACATAGGCCTTCCCCTTTAACCTCCACACTGAACGACAGCCTGCCTTTTGCATCCACTGGATGCCCACGACTCTCACAATGTCGTCGGTCTATCTAGTGGGAGGCCTCCCTACGCTGCGTCTTCCGGTTCGTGGTCTCCACTCCAGAACCTTTCTTCCCCATCGGTTATCGGTTCTTCGAGCGATGTGGCCTGCCCATTGCCACTTCAACTTGCAAATTTTAACAGCTATATCGGTGACTCTGGTTCTTTGGCGAATATCCACGTTTCAGTGGATAGTGCCGGGGGGGCAGTGGACGTCCTATGGCTGAAATGACGATGATGATGGATAAGGTGGAAATTCAAGAAGGGTAATCAATCAATCGCATAGCGATTGACCTCTGAAGCGTAATCACTGGTGGAGAGTGATGTCTACTAGTGACGGAAGTTAATATTTTATGGTAATATCCCCAAGTAAATTTTCAAAAACATTTTATACTCAAGTTCTGACCTCGTAGGGTTAAGTACAAAAGCGTGTTAATGCATAGAAAGTTCCTTTAACATGACGCTTTTATGTTTTACCGCTTGTTCCTACTCGGCCCTTATAAAAGACACAAAAAATACATGAGATTTTTAGGAGATTTTAAAACATTTTTTGGTCGCTTTGAATGTATCAAACCTCCGGTAGAGTTTAAAATTTTGAAGTATTTGTTACTTTAGGTAGAATTTGAACCTGAAATTATTATGAACGTGTTTTACTTTTAAACTTTAAAATTTGATATATAGCTGCTGAGTATGCTGCTAATATGGGATACGGAAAGATTTATATGATTTTTATATAACATTTCTCCTAATGTTAATTACCTTCCTGTTGTAACTTTAAAATTAGCAGCTTTTTAACTTATATTGTCTGATATCCAGGAAATTATTACTCAAGTAATAATGAGTTTCCTTCGCCAACTCCCACTTTCACCGCTACATAGTCTAATCCATCGGATATGGATAGAAAGCTAGCTTGACTAAACTCTATCTTGAAGATAGAACTGGTTACTTATCGGTTGTTCTAAGATAATTGCCGTAGTCTTGAGAACTCGGCAACATTCCGGAATCTCTATTTACTTAGAGAATATAATTTTGTTGAAAACTGTAAGCTGCCGGTTTGTCTTGTGTTTTTTTTTGATGGTCACCCAGGTGATCATAGATCCAGGTGATTCAGATGGTGATGGACCACTTTATCGAGATAAAAAATCGTAATGATGCACACTACTTCTGTGGTATCCAATACTTTTCAAAATTGATTTATCTGTTCGAGAAAAGGTAACAAGGAAAGAAAGATAGAGCATGTTGGTAATACACAGTTAAGTACTTTTGCACTGATAAAAAGACAGCGGCCATTAAAGGCCCAGGATAAAACAAATTCAGAAGAAAGGGCAGTATAGATTTCAGGTCTAAGGAATAATAATAACAGAAGAGTGGACAGTATCTATTTTAGGCCCAGGTAAAACAACAATATCAGAAAAACTGACAGTGTCCATTTCAAGCCCAGGGAACAACAAGTTCAGAAGAAAGGACAGTGTCTATTTCAAGCGTAGGGACCACAACATTTAGAAAAAAGGGCCGTTTCCATTTCTGGCTCAGGAAACAGAAGTTCAGAAGATAACAGCTATTGAACTACTAATATGTATCTGCGCTGGACCCAAACACCATACAGAGTAGACAGTCTCGTTTAGTGTGATTGTAGACAGCAGTAAATTTTAACTTTTTTCACAAGCTCTGATTTCTATCTTATCTATAAGATACGACCACATAATATATTACCACCTAGATAAAACACGACAGTGTACAAATTATAGACTGTGATAATAGCAAGCTAGAAATATAATCTTGCCCCTATCTATTTCTCTTTTTTAGCGAGATTTTAATCACCAAGTTGATCCTGATTGCCTAAATACCACGTAGGATGCTGATAGGTAATTTTTCCCTCGTACCACCCACCTTGAGATTTTCTTTTGATCTATTGTATCTCTGAAGTTCTTTGTAGAATTCATTCAAATTCACAAATCTCTGTAGGTTTGCCCTCAAGGGCCATTCAGAAATGAGCTTTGAAGGCTGTTCCCATTCAGAAGTATAATAAAACTCAGCTCCGAATCTGTCTCTTTTGTTTCCGTCAGAATTTTCACTTGGGAACAGAAATATTTCCGCTTTAATTTAGTCTAAAAGAATATTCAGAACCTGTGTAAAGAAAAGGTTTTGAACTCGCAAAAAATACCTTTACAAATACGGCGATTATACCTAATTATCTGAACAAATTTTGAAAAGCCTTAAATGCTATAGCCGTGTTATGGTTCCATGACTGTTGCAAATACAGAATCAAAAAGAGATGACTTCGCGTTAAACTCTGATCTGCTCGGGGTCTTCTTAAGTCAAGAATATCTACTTACCAAAAGTGGAAATTCGACAAAGAATTAAGGTCAAAGATGTGGTTAAACGGATTACGAATTCACGAGACTCGAGTGGAAATGGGTGGGACAGTTGGTCAGAAGGGAAAATGGATGGAGGACTAAATCATTCACATAATGTTGACTGCGGAACGGAAAGCGACAAACAGGCAGAGCACCAGCCCGCTGGTTGGACGATATCGCTAAGGCAGCAGGATAGCAGTGGACGAGACAGACCCAGGACCGGAAAAGATCGCGAGGTGCCACCAGTAGTTAGAAACGGTTGATGATGATGAATAGTTTTTCCAATTTCATCATCATCAGCCAGAAGACGTCCACTGTTGAACATAGGCCTCCCCCTTTAACCTCCACACTGAACGACAGCCTGCCTTTTGCATCCACTGGATGCCCGCGACTCTTACAATATCGTCGGTCCATCTAGTGGGAGGCCTCCCTACGCTGCGTCTTCCGGTTCGTGGTCTCCACTCCAGAACCTTTCTTCCCCATCGGTTATCGGTTCTTCGAGCGATGACCGATTTTCCAATTCATCTCAAGCCTAATACACCTAACTCAGTACATCCTAGTCGTTCATTGGCCATATGAGAGCATGGCAAAATGTCCGTTTATCATGGTTACGACAAATTGTAAATACCATGGCTAATGGTTTTAACAAAGCGTGAATATGGTCATAAATCTGATGACCACTGTTTTACGCGTTGTTGTGTTTATTGGACAATGATGTCAATTTAAAAAGCTTTTTAACCGACTTCGAAAAAGGAGGAAGGTTCTCAATTCGGTACAGTTTAGATTTTCTTTTAGAAAATGGAACTATAATTGTTATTTTGTTATTCATAAATGTTATTAATTTACCGGTCAAAGAGTGATCTCAGATTCTACCAGAACAAGTCGGCGTTTAGCGTTTGTATGTTTGCGTGTTTGTTAGTTTGGTTGTAGACGATCACTTACCTACGTATTGATCTGCTCACCATAACATTTTGTAGGAAAGTAGGTAGTTCATACATTTACAATTTTCAAATACAAATATGAGCAAAAGCGGGCTTGTGAGAAGAGGTCACACAGTTTGGGGCGAATAACTAGTTTAAATAACAATAATACTATGTAAATTTACAAATATGATATTACGTCTCAAATTGTGACTTCAAAACCCCTATATCTTCGCATCTCTTGGTCTTGGTCAAATCTTGCTCATAATATAAAACTAGCGACCCGGCCGCCCGGCTTCGCACGGGTGTAATTCACGTACGAAGCCGGGGCGGGTCGCTAGTTATATATATAAACCTTCCTTGAAAATGTATCTAGCTGATGGTGAAATCCGCATCAAAATCCGTGGCGTGGTTTAGGAGGAGTTAGCGGCCATACCGAAAGCGACTTCAATTTATACTATGTAGAGTTAGAGAAGATATAGAGATGAGCAAGTTCTTAAGTTCTATAAAACTTAAGAATATGGATACAAAACTTCATGAAGCTCTAATAAACGGTACGCAAGTTATCTTCGAACAAATATACATACAAACGCCTATCAAATCAAAATCAAAATCAAATAATTTTTATTATCAGACACAAGTTCCATAAAAAATTACAACTAAAAATATGAATTAAATTAATCAGAATTATACAATTATTGTTACATACAATGTCAATATTGAAATAAATTATCATAATAGAAATTACATTATACTATGTCAATTCACTTCAACAGTACCCCGATGTGATGGTGCAGGATGGGACAGTTAAACCTATCAGTGACAGCTTTCAGAATGCTGTTGCCACTCGCACGTGTTCTACTTAAAAGCGAGGCGACCTTTTTGCGCATGATAGCTGCAAAACCATCAGGCCCATCAGCTATCTGTTCCCGCAAACACTTTCGTTTCGCTCGGCCATTAATGTGACTGCAACCAAAATTAGGTACAATCAATTAAAATAGCGGGCCGGACGGTAAGAAGATACAATACATAATAAATTATCTGAATAAGTAACAGGTGGCAACCCACAAGTAACACGATGTCACATGATACCTGCTCATCAAACCAGTATATTAATAATATTATAGTTTAAGGGGCAGCCAACGCTAGTGAAACAGAGTAACCCGAGCACACGAGGCGAAAGGAGACTGGAGAGGAAGTTTGATACGGCGTTGTACGGTTAGATGGCACTGTCAGTATGATTCACCATTGCAGAGTTCTACTATCCACCTGTGCCAGTGATGACGTATGGTAATGAGACGTGGTCCTTGACTGTCTTTTGGAAAAACTCAGAGTCACACAATGGGCAATGGAGAGAGCTATGCTCGGAGTTTCTTTGCGCGATAGAATCAGAAACGTAGATATTCGCCAAATAACTAGAGTCTCTGACATAGCTGTTAAAATTTTCAAGTTGAAGTGGCAATGGGCAGGCCACATCGCTCGAAGAACCAATAACCGATGGGGAAGAAAGGTTCTTGAGTGGAGACCACGAATCGGAAGGCGCAATGTAGGTAGACCTCCCACTAGATGGACCGACGACATTTCGAGAGTCGCTGGCATCCAGCAGATGCAAAAGGCAGTCTGTCGTTCAGTGTGGACGTCTTCTGGCTGATGATGATGACTATCCACCTCCTGGCTCTATCATCAGATCAGTTCGGTGGTACCAAATCATTGTATTGTCATCCGAATTACATAATGATTTACTTACAAAGTTTCAAATTGATACGACAAGAAGCAGCTTAAAATTTACTTTCAATATATGATTACACTGTTAATTTAGTTACAAGTGAAATTAAATACAGCTTGTAAGCCTTTATTTAAATAAGCCTTTTAAGCATTACAGACCTTTATTTAAATAAGGTTTAAAAAAGGCCATTTAGAAAATATTGCTTTATTGGGTATTACCATAGAGAAATATACTATACTAGAGGTATTACATAATTATATTTTTACAATACCAGAACTAAAGGTATATGCAAAATTCCAGCAAAATCGGTTATAGGAGGAACTGTATGAATTGATACATTCAGCTTGCAAGATTTGACCTAAACAAACTAACAAACATAAAAACTTGTAAAAATACGATTATAGTAATATTATAAATGCAAAAATATGTTTGTTCCCCATTCACACAACAACAGAGCAACAGATCGACTGGTTTTTTTTTCTCATAGAGGTTATTGGAGAGCATAGTGTAACTACGATACTTTTTATCCCGTAAAAAATAAACTAACAAACATAAAAGCCTGTAAAAGATAATATTATAACGATCACACCAATATTATAAATGCAGAAGTGTGTTTGTTTGTTCCCCATTAAAACAACAACAGAGCAACTGATCGACTGGTTTTTTTTTCATACAAGTTATTGGAGAGCATAGTGTAACTACAATACTTTTTATTCCGTAAAAAATAAACTAACAAACATAAAAGCATGTAAAGATAATATTATAACGATCACACTAATATTATAAATGCAGAAGTGTGTTTGTTTGTTCCCCATTAAAACAACAACAGAGCAACTGATCGACTGGTTTTTTTTCATACAGGTTATTGGAGAGCATAGTGTAACTACGATACTTTTTATCCCGTAAAAAATAAACTAACAAACATAAAAGCCTGTAAAGATAATATTATAACGATCACACTAATATTATAAATGCAAATGTGTGATTGTTTGTTTGTTCCCCATTCACACAATAACAGAGCAACAGATCGACTGGTTTTTTTTTCATAGAGGTTATTGGAGAGCATGGTGTAACTACGATACTTTTTATCCCGTAAAAAATAAACTAACAAACATAAAAGCCTGTAAAGATAATATTATAACGATCACACTAATATTATAAATGCAGAAGTGTGTTTGTTTGTTCCCCATTAAAACAACAACAGAGCAACAGATCGACTGGTTGTTTTTTTCATAGAGGTTATTGGAGAGCATAGTGTAACTACGATACTTTTTATCCCGTAAAAAAAAAACTTACAAACATACAAGCCTGTAAAGATAATATTATAACGATCACACTAATATTATAAATGCAAAAGTGTGTTTGTTTGTTTGTTCCCCATTCACACAATAACAGAGCAACAGATCGACTGGTTTTTTTTCATACAGGTTATTGGAGAGCAAAGTGTAACTACGATACTTTTTATCCCGTAAAAAATAGGGGATCCTGAGAAAATACCCACGCGGATGAAACCACGTGGTAGAGTTAGTACGTACATAATATAGGTAATATATAGTATGATCTGATACAATATTTGGATCAACACAAATGACGTCATCTCAAGGTCAAAGCTTTCGAACGTACGTTTATCTAACTGGCGTTCCTCGTTAACACATGATGACACCGACGGCCCACCTAAACTAGTTCTTAAATATACATTTCAGAATACTTATCATATTTCTTGGTTATTAATACAGCGATATGTCAAGGTTAGCATAAAGTTGGAAAATTAAGCTATTTCTTTATCAAGGTTATTATTATTGGGCCATCGTATATATTTGGGTTAAACATGCAATTATTCATAGAAAATTTGTGAATATTTATGAAATTTCATTCTAATTTAGTATTCTAAAATTAAAGTAGCAACTTTATATGAAAAAATAATACTCTAAAAGATTTTTTTTTTATTTAATCTGGAAAACAATTAAATGTCATCCAAGTAACCGAAATTACGTATTAATGGTATTAATACAACAATTTTGAAGTCGATTTTTTTTACTTTAAATTTTTTATTTAATTTGAATCAAATAACATTCTACCTCTAATGGTAAAAAAATTGTCTACATTTTTATTGAATTTACCAGAAAAAAAGGGTTTATTTAAAAAAAATAAAAAAAGAGTCTGTAGTAAGTTTGGTAATAAAAATTTAACAGAATTTGCATATCGTCTTCCAACCATAATTATTGTCATCATCATCATCATTTCAGCCATAGGACGTCCACTGTTGGACATTGGCCTCCCCCATCGATCTCCAAAAGGGCCGGTTGGAAGCGGCCTGCATCCAGCGTTTCCCTGCGGTCTCTTTTAGGTCGTCTGTCCATCTTGTGGGTGGACGTCCTACGCTGCGCTTACCAGTCCGTAATTAGTGTGCATTATGCAAAATAAATAAAACTAATCTCCATCCATTTAAAAACACCTAAACTTAGAAGCTTCAGGCACCGTTTGTGTCACTTGAACATAAAATGCAATTATTATCCATGTGACAAAAACAAAAATGACCTCTAGGTAGCCTGACTACAATAAACTCGTGTCACTTAACACATTAAATATAATTATGATACATGTGTCAAAAACTGAATTATGTACTTGTTTTGCAATACCTACAAGTTTATCCTATACATGCCTCCATATAAGTCTCAGAAAGAGTTCCAGTAAGCCTCTTTGTTCTAAAAAAAACTCAAAGAGAATAAGTTAAATGAAAGTAACAAAATGCTTTGGAGCTATGTACTTAAATATTCAAAAAGGCTAGCGACAAGGCTTCGTCAACACGTGAATAAGTTAATGAACAAAACGTTTGTGCTAGAGCTTTTGAATTTTCCAGCAATAATATACCATCATGTAGTTTTTTTCTAACAAAAAGCTTTGGATTTTTTTATTTAATATTATAGCGCTTACATAAATCCGGTCAAGTTTGTCCGCTTCCTAACTTGTCCATTTCCAACAACAGAAAACAAAAACTATCATAGATATTCGAATGTCGTCCGTTTTCGCGTTTCGTCAATAATTTAATAATTTTCGCGATATAAAAATCTTGCGAAATTTCAACGTTTCAACAACCATCGTTCCTCATTATCAGCCTATCATGATTCCACTTATGGGACACCGGCCGCAATAGACAACAGTGCAGTCGCAATGTTGGTGAGTGTCATACGTCTGAATATTTGGTATTCTTGGATACACCAGTTTCCTCGTCATGTTTTTCTTCACCGTTGTTGAGCGATGGTATTGAACCTGCATAGATGCCATCAGATTGTACAGCGTACATACTACCACCCAACCACCATCGCTTATCCAAAAACCATAAAAAACATCGCTATAATTTTGCAATATCTTCCTTGTTACAGGAAGAGAACATTGCACTCCGTCTAATCAAGCAACACGCAGAAGAAGAGCCAGAGAGCAGTCCGGCTTCCCTTGAAGAGACCGCCATCGGCAGCACAGGGAAAACGTACTTCGATGAAGGAGGCTACGTGGCTGGTGGGTCCAAAGACCAGGACCCTTACGTACGGAACCGGTTCAACCAGGCCGCGTCTGACAACCTGCCCAGTAACAGGATTATTCCGGATACAAGGAACGCTATGTAAGTCTCCTTTTGATTAGCTTATTTTTACTGGCTCAAGCCGAAGTCCGTTTTCTTTCTATGACCTGTGTCACGGTCACCATTTGCTGCTATCGTTCTTTACCCTTGTTTTTCTCTTCCACTTTTATCTTCACGACTTTACCTATAGTATACAAGCTTTCATATTCCACTGCTAATACAATTACTCGCATCAACAGTAGAATATGAAAAAAATATCAAAGTAATTCTTCATATTATTTATGCATTACATTTTCCGTGTTACCCTTGTAGAAATGTAAAACACTATTTATAAAAATCATTTTCAAGTTATCCATCAACACTTATTTACAACCTGCCCAATAACAAGGTTTTTCCTGAAACAAGGGACACTATTTAAGTCACATTTTGCTAAGCGTGTATGACACCCACAGCAGACTAAATCTGGTCGGACCAGTGCATGGGTGACCTCTAGTGCGGTCTAGTGTCTCTTACCTTTCCCTGGACGACGAGGCGTTCTATGATGTCTAATCACGTCTAGTTCATAACATTAGTTTATTAATTATCAAGATTATTCACTACAGTTGTATGTATTAGTTTATAAGTATGGGTAGAAATGGTGGATGTATATTTTACTAATCAGCCACACCTCTATTCACATTTGTCGTAACTAAATTAGCATCTGACTGCCCCGGTGGCTCAGTGACTGCCCCGGTGGCTCAGTTGGTAGTGAACCTATCTTCTGTGCTTGGGGGCGTGGGTTCGATTCCCATCTAGGACAAACATTTGTGTTTGTTCTATGTCTGGGTGTTAATATCTATTTAAGTATGTATTTAAAAATATATATGTACGTATATCAGTTTCTGGCAGCCATATTACAAGCTTTGCTTAGTTTGGGGTCAGATGACCGTGTGTGCAAAAATGTCCCAGATATTTATCTTCACGTCATCATCATCATCATCATCATCATCATCATCCACAGCCTCCCTTATCCCACTGCTGGGTATAGCCCTCTTTCTTGCTATGCCATCTGCCTCGGTCCTGTGCTATCGAGTCCAGGTTCGACCCGCGATAGTAATTATGTCGTCGACCTATCTTGCAGCTGGACGACCAACGCTCCGCTTACCTTCTCGTCGTTAATTGTCAATTTCATCTTCGTTCAACAGTTTTGTTTTAACTTTACTATTCAAGATGCACCTATGAGGGCTATCAGCCTCGCATATGCTTTACCCTTTCCACTAAAGTGTAGGGTAGTGAAATTGTGACAGTTTCGGTAGACAAGCTGACGAAATATGTATGTTAGCAGATCACAATTCCGACCCTGGGCTTGTAGTCTGTGCCTGCGTCAGACATTACAATGACCAATCATGACCATGCATGACCTCTCCCAGACCTAGTTAACCTTTAAATGAGTTAGACATGACTGGACCTAGTATTATGTTCCGCGTATAGCTCAGTAATATTAATTAATGCGAAGACTGCATAATATAACGAACATGGTACATTATTGCACTGGCAATTGTAATTCCGTGGATAAAAAAGGTGTGTGTTGCCAGTGATGACATACGGCACTGAAACGTAGTTTCTCACTATGGGTCTTATAAGCAAGCTCAAAGTCTCACAACGAGCTATAGAGAGAGGGCTATGCTCGGGGTTTCTCTACGAGATGGAATCAGAAATGATGACATCCGTAGACGAACGAATGTTACCGAGATAGCCCACCGGATTAGCAAGTTGAAGTTAGAGGGCCAGCACATAGCACTCAGAACAATGGCCGATGGGGCGGAAAGTTTCTTTAATGGACACCATGGACAGGTAAGCGCAGCGTAGGACGTTCACCCACAAGACGTCCCTAAACCAGATCGCAGGGAAACGCTGAATCCACGCTTCTAACCGGCCTTTTTGGAGATCGATGGGGGAGGCCTATGTCCAGCAGTGGACGTCCTATGGCTGAAATGATGATGATGATGAATTAATTATATTTTGTTGTTCTTTATCTGGCTCAACGCATTGCGCACGCGGTGCGGGGTATGCTGTCAATTGTCAATATTTGGATTGGCTCTAGACCTTCAACGGTCTATGGGTTGTCAGACAGTTTCATGTATAAGTTTAGGTTTTTAGCATTCACTTTTCTATCCGACAAAAAAGGGAGGTTCTCAATTAGGTTATACTTTTTAGGGTTCCGTATCCAAAGGGTAAAAACGGGACCCTATTACTAAGCCTACGATGTCTGTCTGTCTGTCTGTCCTACCTATTAACGGCTGTATCTTTCGAACCGTAATAGATAGCCAATTGAAATTTTCACAAAGTATGTAATTTTACGGCACATTGACTAACAAATAATAAAAAAATAAAAACGAAAGGGGGTATACCCCATACAACAATTTTTTTACGTATTTTTGTATTAGCTCTAATGTCATAACGGTAATACTTACAAACATCAAACTTAACATGATTATAGTACACACTCTAAAATATAATAACAAATAATAATAATGGCCAAGAGTCGGTGACAAGTTTCTGTTCATTACCAAGTTATAACTGGTAATTTGGTTATTGAATTTTGTGGTGGTACGGAAACCTCAGTGCGTGAGCCCGACTCGCACTTAGCCGGTTTATTTAAAAAGTTTGTTACCTCTAAACTCCATCATTTATAAACCGATGTGTTTTTTTTTTAAATTAATTTGAAAGAATATACTTTGAGCGTGGTCCCAAAGAAATTTTATTAAAATCGGTTAGTTTGGTTTTTAAATCAAGATAACTAGAAAAAAAATGCGAAAATTGCGTATTTACTTATTGTAAAGTCGCTTTCTTTAGATATAATTATATTTAGTTACTAAACGCACTACCCAGTTAAAAATTAAACTGTTTTTAATTTCAGGTGCCGATTAAAAAAGTTCGAAGATGATCTGCCAGTGACCAGTGTGATCATCACATTCCACAACGAAGCCAGATCAACGTTACTGCGGACCATTGTCAGGTATTTCTTTCACTTCGCAAAGTATACAGAGCTACTGGTAATCAGCTAGCATCCTTTCATGGTCGGCCTCATTACATCAAAACTTTGGACGTCCACTACTGAACAAAGGCTTACCTCTTTTTTTTTTGTTAAAATTTTCATGACCATTGATTCAATGTCCTTTAGTCGTAATATTAAACATGTTTACATATAATTCATAGCGTCAAACAAGTCAGAGTCAAGGAAAGTAAGTCACGGTCAAGTCAAACTCAGGCTTACCTCTTAGAGAGGGGTGTTGCCATAATCCCCATAGTAATATGATATATAAAAACACTACTCTACGAGTAAAATGTATCATTGGACCTTCGACCAAAATAAAATTAATGGAAGTGCCATAACCATTGAACTTGCTTAGTAAAAACGAGTCAAAACCGTCGAACATATACTTCGACATCTAATTATAACCATGTCCAGTACATTTGTTGCAAAAAATAAATAGTGATTTTTTGTTCTGTATTTACACTACGGGAAAGCACACGAAGGCATAATTTTGTCAGATGTTTCGTTATCATGTAACAATAGTCTTGTGTTGCACTTCCTACGGCTAGAGACAGACTGAAACGAAGTGAACGCCGGCGCTCAAATTGTGATCTTCAAAAATGCACATGTTCTGGGCCCGTCCATTAATTTTATTTTGGTCGAAGCATTGGACTTCGCTATTCGGAAGTCAGATCAGAAGTGCATATTTAAGTGCAAGGTCTTCAGGTACTTACCTACAAGATCGTCAAGAAGTGGTCAAACTGCGGAACTCTGTCGCTAACCTTTAGACAAATTTTTCCTTGATCTTTAATTATTCAGTTCCAAATACAAACATAGTTGTCATCTGTTAATTAATTCCCTGTTTCAGTGTCCTAAACAGGAGTCCGGAACACCTAATAAAAGAAATCATTCTCGTCGACGACTTCAGCGACAATCGTAAGTAAACCAACAAAACTACTACAATATGCTTTGAGAATTTGATTCTTGTATTTCTTGTATTCATTTACACATAAATGGATATTGATTCTAGTACAAAAATTTACCAAGAACGTTTTACCTAAATCAAGGAATGGATCCTTGCCTAAATTTAGAAATATTGACAAACTTATGAAATCCTGTCGTTATGACACATAGATTCAGTATACAACAACAACAAAAAAACTAAACTATACAAAATTATAGACTAGATTGAAATGCACAGATAAAAAATTTTTTTTTTTTTTTTTACAAACTTATATAGCTTTTATAGTTTTGCAAATTTTGAATCTAACTGAATTTTAAAAGTTATCTTCAACAGATTAAGGTGGAATTTTGTATATACACGTTGAGTTTGGATGACAATGCATGGTTAGCTAAATGACGTCATTTTAATAAATCCAATATGGCGGACTCCCAAAGATGGCGGAACAGTTATTTTATATGCACCCTCATGAAATCGTTATCAAATGAAAGCGTTTGCTACATTTTTTTAAATTTAATAATCTATTCTTTCAACTGTCTCTAACTACCTACTTATTTTTCTAAATACACAACAGTTTTTTTTTAATAATCTAAGAAATATAAATTTATAACACTGCCTGCCATAACACAAAAACACTGAAAATAATTGTTGTTAATAAATCGATATTAAATAATAGTGTTGTTTTATATTTTATCATTTTACAAATAGCCCATTCTTTCTAAAAGCAAAATAGGCAAAACAATTTCACTCGCATAGAAATTTATTTCATAACCTTTCGCAAAAAAAGATTCTTACACATTCTGTTATAAGATTATTTATTGTGCAAGAAACTATTCTTGTTATAATAAAAGAGAAAAATTGATGCATGTGGGATGCTTTCATAGAGTTTCACGCTATTGGCCTTACGGCTTCTACAGCTTGATCGGATTAGTTAGCGAACGCAGAGTGCGTTCGGCATAACTTGGTGGTTTAAGTTATGGGCGACTAGCTCAAGGGCACCTCGAAGGTACGAACCTCGGCTTGGGCCGTCGCCGGGAGTGAGGACCACCAGGATAATAAATGCTAAATAAATAAAAGTAATTTTAATAAAGACGTCTAAAATAATAAGAAAAGTAAATCATTCTATTCAAATAAAGTATATTTTTTTTAAATATTTTTATGATAAGTAGCTGTTCATGTTTTTCATCGAAACAATAACTGACGAAGTTCAAGTTACTCAAGACTTCTCAAGGCACTATAATATACGGAACTCTTACTTTTGGCAGGCTGGTACATAGTTGGTGAGTATAAATAAATATTCGGGACATTTTTGCACACACGGTCATCTGACCCCAAACTAACCAAAGCTTGTGATATGGCTGCCAGAGACTGATATACATACATATATAGGTTTAAATACATACTTAAATAGATATTAACACCCAGATATAGAACAAACACAAATGTTCATCACACAAATGTTTGTCCTAGGTGGGAATCGAACCCATATATATATAAGTATAAGTCACCAACATTGTATTAAAATTGACCGGAGATTAATCAGACAACCTTGAACCGGACCGGCCCGCTACCGGATCTCATCATTGCAGAATATTCATGGTTGTGGAGAAATATTGCGTTACTGTTGACGTCAGAAGAAATTCATTAACTCTACTTGACTACGCTTATGTTTGTAGTTCCTTTAAAATGTATTTTATTAAACTGGGTTTCTGCCTTTATTTAATAAATAAAAAACAAGCTAGCACTCACTCTACAAAAATAGACTGCCCATAGACCGTTGAATATCTAAAAACAATCCTAATGCTCAAGCCCACTATCACATCGTATCTAGCATGCTAGCGGTATTACCTCGCTGGATGTTTATGCGTTGAGCCAGAAACACGCCAGCATTTAGGTCACAAAGCGCTCTAAAATATTTTTGAAAATAAGGCGAGCTCCCGCTCCCCAATAGCCCAATGTCTTGACCCCAAACGGCTCAAATATGTACTCACTGCCAAGGTTAGCATATTTGCGTCGCTTGTGCTGCTCTGCCGAATTGGCAGCCACACCAGCCCTACCCAGTGTCTCAGGAAGATGACGGCATCAAAGTATCGACGGCACCCCAACTTCCAGTGTTTTGCGTAGAGAGTTTTGTAATTATTTTCGCTTTTATTTCAATCAACCTTAATATGCTATTTATGCAACGTGCGTTCACTATCACGATCGCGGATTTCGACATTTACGAAGATGCTAAATTACTGAATGTCCTTTTCAAAAATCTAAGAAACATAAAATTTCCAGAATAACTGGGGGTCTGGAATGCCTTGCCACAGTCCTTGTTTCCTGAAAACTATAACTTGGGTAACCTCAATACCAGAGAGAATAAGTACACGCAAACGTAAATATACAATAGGTTGTAATATTGGCAGTTTATTGCTATTGAAATAAAGTCGAAAATAAAACAAACTGAGATCGGTTTTCGCATAGAACGCATGCAAATAAGTATGTAATATATGCACTGCATATTTTTGCATGCATTCAATCAGGCCAAACAGATGCAGATTTGCTTATAGGGGCTTTCAGTGAATGCGAAACTGAACAGATTTGCCCATTCAGTTAGGCCTCTTCATGACGTTTTGCTTTTGCAGTTACTGATAATAAAATTATGGACAACCAATGCTTGTTGAAAACACTTATACATACTTCAACTAGTAGGTACTGCTGGGATACCTAGGTATATACTTGGAAATAAGCGCATAAAATAATCTAAGAAATTTCATAGCACACATTGCTTTAACATCCAACTTTTCTTACAGCGGAGGACGGATCATCGCTCCGAGCCATCAGAAAAGTGAAGGTCATTAGGAACACCAAACGTGAGGGTTTGATGCGGAGCAGAGTGAAAGGAGCTGACGCTGCCACGGCTCCCGTGCTCACCTTCCTGGACTCTCACGTGGAGTGCAATGTGCACTGGCTGGAGCCTCTGCTGCAGAGGATAAAAGAGGTACGATCTTACATAAACATCATCTAAACAGGGTGTAAGGGAAACACTCTCGAAGCCAAAAGAAGGTAATTGTACTCATCATTATGAACCACTTTTAGTATGGGACCAACACTGAAATCGCGAAAAAATTATCAGCTGTTCCATACATTTTGTCGAGTGTCAATGACCGTTTTCTATAGAAAAGCTGTTTTTTTTTTGCGATTTCAGGGCTGGTCCCAGCGTAAAAGTTGTTCATAATGATGAGTACAATTACCTTCTTTTGGCTTCGAGAGTGTTCCCCTTACGCCCCTTATAAGACAGGAAACACAATATACAAAGTTAAAAAAAGCCAACTAAAAATATATAATAGGCTTATAGTTCATAGCCTATAATTTTTTTTTTTACTCAAACCGATCCACCCGATCTTGACACCGGTTGTACCAGCGCTGGTCTTCCGTTGGGACCGGCAGGTGCTTAGTGCTTATACGGTTTTTTTGTTGGATACATTTCAGAGAGTGTACTCACATTTGCATTATCTAATTACTGCCCGTTTTTTTATCGTACGGCCAGGTCGGAAACGAAAAGGCGACACCGTTTCATAGTTGATATTCCGAAATTTATAAGGCGCTATGATTCCAATTTTAGGATTGGTGGTAGATTTATTTGAAAATTATTCAGATCGGTAAATTACGTGACATCTTCTTGTCCAAAATACCACTGTGCCTAAATACAAGGCTCTTTGACCAGTGTGTGTTGCCAGTGATGACATATGGTACTGAGACGTAGTCCTTAACTATTGGCTTTTTGGAAAAACTCAGATCACACAGCGGGCAATGGAGAGAACTATGCTCGGAGTTATTTTGCTCGATAGAATCCGGAACGTGGATATTCGACAAAGAATGAACTGTCACTGACGTAGCTATTAAAATTCGCAAGTTGAAGTGGCTATTATGGGCAGGCCACATCGCTCGAAGAACCGATAACCGATGGGGAAGAAAGGTTCTTGAGTGCAGACCACGAACTGGAAGATACAACGTAGGTAGACTTCCCCACTAGATGGGCCGACGACATCGTGAGAGTTGCTGGCATCCAGTGGATGCAGATTCAGTGTAGATATCTAAGGGGGAGGCATATGTTTAGCTGTGGACGTCTTCTGGCTGATTATGACGATGAAGCGAGATCACATCCAAATAGGTATCGACAAAAGCTATAAAACGTGTCAGGTCATTGCATTTCAATAAAACTAATACGTGTACAAGTGTAGGGGTTATTACAAACCAATTTCCCGATAAGCCATAATGTTATGGACTCGCGTAGGTGGCAGATGATCGAAATATCTTTGAATATTGACTACAATCTCCTCGTGACGACATTCTTTCCTCTACACAGAATGAATGTAGATTAAAATACATATTAAACTAAGTAGATAATTTGCATACTGTACACCTAAACAAAAAAATATTTACCAAACCTCACTTTTGTATTCATGATGTCGTCACTTACCTAGTACCATAAGTAAGAGAAACCTTATCGATTCTTATTTATTAAACTCGGTAGGGCCGTTCAGGCTCTGGATGGGAATTATCGTACTGGATTGCATCTAACTCGTGGGATGTCCTGTTAACATAACAAAGTTTAGAGAGAGGACAATGGACGTAGACAAGATTTTCTTGAAGCGGGGTTTACAGTTGAGTGCAAATGAAACTTTTAACTGACTTTTAAAATTATTTGCGCTTAGGTTGGGAAGCTCTTTGAACAAGCGCTTACCGTTACACCCGTTACACTCTCCTAATTGCATTGTCCCCCAGGCCCGTACCTCAAGGCTGTAGGCAGATGGGGTACGAGTTCAAACTCCCTCGAAATGTCCCGAAACTTCCATAGAAAAATTGTTCGTAGTGATAGGTTCGTAGTGATTAGATTTCTACTACTTCCACCTTATATCCCGGAAAATTTACGTTTTCTGAGGTCCACGTGGGTAAAAACGGGACAGCTAGTTGTCTATAAAAATCTAATTAATACAGTAGCTTTAACTTTACATCATATTTTTCAAACATTGAAATCCAAGCACCAGTACTGAAACTACTGAAAGTAAACATTATCTTGATGTTGGTTCTTTTCTGAGACAGGCCATACAAGATTGCAGCGAGCTATAAATCTAAAGTGTCTTCAGACAATACCGTTTATTTTTGTGGTCCATAAAATAATACTTCAAAATCATTGCGTTTACTTTTGCAACAACTTGTTTCTAACAAGTCAAATGGAAGATTTATACATAATATAATATTTATTTAAACACCTACAGATTTAAATAAATGTTATTTTATATATACGCAAGATCTTTATACCCTTTGGACATGCATTGTTGCACAAGTTTGGCTCGCACACAGTTCCTTTCGGTTTCGTACCACCAAAAAAATATTTTCATCCTCATCTACTACTTTTTAGCCAAAGATGTTATTTATATAAACTGAGGTGTATACGATTTACCTACCGTGGTCTGCGCCGCAATATAAACACAAGTTAATTAGCTTGAGTGAACTCAGTCCGTTCAGTGTCTGGCAACGACGCAAACGTACGATGCGCGATTTTGTAATATGAAAAATAGCCAAAAATTCCATGTCGTGTGTTTAGAAAGTGAAATCCTTATATACTGGGACGGCTGGAAAAGCTGTAAGGCTGTAAAGTTCTATAGGTCCTATGTAGCTAGGTAGCTATAGTAAGATATCGCTATATTTCTTTTTTTTTTCCTGGGCAAGCGCCTTTATTAACTAAACAAAATACAAGCTAAAACTAAAACTACAAATACAGTTAGACTGCCCATAGACCGTTGAAGGTCTAAAGGTCTAAAAGCTATGTTTCTAGTGCTTTTTGAATGAGTATGACGTCTCTATTGGTAAAACCTCATTGTTTTAAGCACATAAAATCCACATAGCCTTAAACTTTTTATGTAACTTTTAAGATAGACTCGTACAAGTCAAGTAAGTCTCAAGTTAAAGCCAAGGACGTTATATATACCCTAAATGGAACTTCCTTGGTTAAAGCACACTAGTAAGTATAAGTTATCTGTGCGCGACATTTTGAATGTACGAATATGGTAATGTCAAGGCCCTTGGAGAAGACGGACGTGATGGAATTCTTAAATCGACTTGTGGGTCGACGGAAATACATTTTTAGATATCTAGGTCTTGCGAATCGCAGACTTAATAGGTACTATTAAAAATATTATTTTTTTGTAAATTGGTTACCAATTCATAAAAACATACAAGATCATTTTTGTTTTGTAATTTTCATCAAAATCATTGTACAAAGAGTTTTATTTACGTTTTTCTACCAAGAGGAAAATGAGAATTCACAGACTAATAATACTTTTATTATTTATTGTGTCCTGTGATTGGCTCATAATTCAAACCAAAGCCATCTAGAAGTTACTTTTTTTATTTTGCTGATGGCTAGGCAACGTTTTTATTATATGTAAAAATTACGTCAAAATATTTAAGTATATTTTTACGTGAATATCCACGATTTTTTAAATAAAGTACCATACAAGCCTTGTTGGCAACTGAGCATTTACGGATTCGCGTATGTTGTCCTCGGCTTCGGCTCAGCCCACATTTTCACGTAACTAACACTAAATGCTTAAACTATTTAGCATTTTATACAAAATCAGTTGGATCGCCCATAGACCGTTGAAGGACTAGAGACAATCCAAATTCTCAAGCCCACTACCAGCTGGCAGCGTACCCATAACCACTATATCAAAAATTAAAAAAAACATCATCATCATCATCAGCCAGAAGACGTCCACTGCTGAACATAGGCCTCCCCCTTTAACCTCCACACTGAACGACAGCCTGCCTTTTGCAACATAGATTTTGCATAAAAAAACATAGTTAAGTTAAAATTAATTGTTATCGTCTCATACATTATTTTCTAGGACTTCAATAAAATTTAAGTCATAATATAGAATGTGACTTACATAATTATAAATTGCAACACTACATAACATTACACAACATACAAATTACAATAAAATATGTATTATTTTGCAAAAGCTGTTATTACGATAGACATAATATATAGAAGTTGTATCACAAAATAGAAACTATTGTTATGCATAATGTAAAGCCATAAAATATCACATTAACACTAATAACAATTTTAATTATCTTCCAATATTTTCGTTCAAATAATTATTATAAGCACAAAGTCGCACAACGAGCTAAGGAGAAGGCTATGCTCGGGGTCTCTACGAGATCGAATCAGAAATGAAAAAATCCGTAGACGAACGAAAGTTTTCAACATAGGCAGGGCACATATCACGCAGAACAGATGGACGATGGGGCCGAAAGGTTCTCGAATGGAGACCATGGACCGGTAAGCGCAGCGTAGGACGTCCAAAAGATGGACTGGATGGAAATGCTGGAAGCAGGCCGCTTCCAACCGCCCCTTTTGGAGATCGATGAGGGAAGGACCTATGTCCAGTAGTGGACGTCTATGGCTGAAATGAATGGATGAATTATTATACATATATATACACTATGCTTAAATTACGATTCCATTACGTTAAAGTATTATAATATAATATGTACATATAGTTAAAATAGTAATAAATGGTCAATAGTAATAATCTTTTAACCTTTCCAATAGTTGAATAATTAAGTATCGATGCTTGGGTGGTCGCTCGTTGAATTCAATTGGAAACCTATTCAGTTGAACGACTGAAGAACTTTGTTAGCGAGATATTGACAGGAACCAATTGGATTTGACAGTCAATGATTTAACTTTCAACTTTTCAATTGACTTGTTATGTTATAGTCAATTATATTTGTGTAATATCATCGGTTGTAGTGGATGATTGAATTTAGTATATGTTTGAAAAAGCTTGTTTTAATGTCTTTAATTAGACTTTATATTTTATGTATCATATTTAAAACAGGTAGTGATCGGTTGATTAGATAATTATTCCAAATCTATCTGTTTCTAGATTTTTATTTATTTTTGCACATGTTACGTAATGAAGTAATTATGAAAATTAGAGAAATTGAGATGAATTTGCAGTTTATCTATTTATTTTGTATGTTTTAAAATGAATGAGACGTAGGTAATATTAAAACACTGTTATAGTTTATAATATAGCATTCTAGACATATTTGATCATCAAGAGGAACTTAAAAGTCATTTTACAGGGTTACGCATATTTATAGACTGTACTAAGTCGAAAAGAGGTCATTGTACTCATCATTATGAACAACTTTCACTATAGGACCAATCCTGAAATTGCGAAAAAATCCACTTTTCCATACATTTTGTCGAGTGTCAATGAGTGTGTTTTCAATAACTGACCCTTTCTTTTCATTGAGCTCTATTGCTTCAATAATGGCATTGTAAAACTGCTGTAAATAACTATTACATACTGATTTTAAATAATTAGTCATATTTTAGTCCAATCAGAATCTGTGCTTTCCCAGTCTACGCTCTACCTTTACTCTGAAAATTTGTAAGAGATTGCTTTTAGCGATACAACTACATTTTGCTGTTTTATCTAATGTAATGTTAAACTATTTAAGTGCTACATTTTTGTCAAACATTGTATTTACTTATCTCAAACCGATACGCCGATAAAGAAGCCCATCAGCTTATTTTTCTCCAGCATGTTTTACTAGTACGGTTATTTAGTGTAGAAAATTAACTTTTATCATTATAAAACATAGCCTATGGCACTCAGAAATAGTGTAGCTTTCTATTAGTGAAAGAATTTTAAACAAACAAACTTACAACCTTACAAACTTACAAACTTTACCTCTTTATAATATTATATTATTAGTGTAGATTATAGTCGATGAAGTTGCGGGCAGTGCAGACGGTAGACGTAATTTTGGGGCAAGCAATTTATTTAGACTTAATGATAGAACGTCCGAGCCCTTGTCCTTCTGGAAGGAGCTTCCGGTAGGAAGCTTTACGCCATTTTGGCCAAACTGATCGTAGAAAAATGGTTCAAAAAATTGCTGAAAGAGAAAGAGAGGCAACATGCATCGTATGTATTTGCATCCTGCTAGCAGGCTTAGAAAGCCTCATATAACCAATAACATTGCTGGCAGGACCCTGATCGTTCTTTCATTAAGTTGCAATATCCATCTGTATTTAAAAGACTACGGGGTATATTTCTTTACAACGCACATAATTCATACATAAAACAACTTTTACTTTGAGCGAAAAAAAAACAGCTAAAAACAGTTTTTTTTTTTTTTAGTAACAGTCAATGAAGTGCCTGTGTATATAAGGAAGTGTATAATAATAACCAATCTGTTTTTTATTCGCACTCAGTGATTTTTATTCTTCAAACATGTTGAAATGTGCGTGTGAGTTAGCTGAGTGCTTTTAGCGAAGCACGTCATGAACCCTACGAACAAAAAATATGTATCCAACACTGGCAAAAATACATAGATTCCTTCACTATGCCCATAGATTGCGTGTAGAGTGTAGAACCACTACCGTGTCTCATGAGAACGAGAAAATTAGTTTGTGATTGGATTACATAAGCCTCAAGCTTATTAGTCTAACTTATATAGCCACTGCTTTTAGTCTGGTAAGCATTGGATTATGGCGAAACAAAAAAAAATTGAATATAATTCTTGCTGTAGACAGTTGAAAATTTTATTTTGAAAAGCCTTTTTTATGCAAGGCCTTTGCATTTTTGTTATGAGGCAATCAAGCTGTTCGTATAATGGTAAGCTTGGCCATAACAAATCAGTGCCACCCAGAATTTAGTATTTTCACACCCTACGCTGCAAATGCAATGCACTTGTCACCCTAATATATTATATCTTAATGCCCAGTAATTTCAATACTTTTTATCCCGGAATCGATTCTTGTACGACAGTTTTCAGAAATTAAACGCGCCGAAAGACAATCTTGTTTTACATTGATCAAAGGCTAGGGTAGGTTATGCTGACTTCTGATCCGTGGCTAAGTTCCCATTCCAGACTAGTATATTAACCATCGTCAACCGCGCCATCGCTTAACATCAGGCGAGATGTCGAGGTCCTAGTTAGTTAACCACAAAAATATATAGCTAGAATGATTTTGATTATGCTGAACTAGATAATTAAATAAATAAAATCTTTATTGTTTAAATTGATCTTAATGTAATGCACATTGATGTAACTAATCATAATATTGTTAAACAATTTTAAGAACTGTGTGTTTTAACTATTTCAAAACATTTCTTCTGAGTATAAAACTTATAAACATAGAGAAAAGAGAATCTACTTGGTCTAACTTGAGCACGTACGATTTTTGTCTCAAAGGGATCTTATATATGAGGAAGACACGGGAGAAGGCACTTTTATTCAAATGCTTTAAGGTCTTGGCAAGTTTTATGAATATCTTTTTTATAAGTCAAACTTATCCGGTTCTACGAGATGGTAAAAATATATGAGCGAATAAGATCCAACATGCGGGCACGGTTTCATATTCTATACACCACACAACTCCATTGAAAGTCAGAAAAAACAAATTCAAGTTCTTGTTTAGTTATACTAAGACTGATGAGTTATTGAGTAGGTAGCTTATTTACATAAACATTTCTTTTCCTTCCGAATTCAGGTCCGGCCCAGACAAAGCGGAATAGCGCCTCCATTAATCTCTTCATTATACCGGAACGAGACGCAGCAGGTTTCTGTTACCGCACTTGGAATATAATACAAATACTCGTCTTGTCCAGCCCGAGGGCGTTGCAAAATCTATTCCGTTCGAAAGCAGGTTGCCACACGCTACGCGGCTACAGATATACAACACTCTTGCATTTTGTGTAACGACGCAAGTTATGAAAACAAAGGTTTTATGTTGTTTTTTTTTTTTACTTTTGCTCGTTTTAAATTAGTCTTTGTTCTTCAATAATTCCTTTCAATAATTGCTACAAACCTGATTTAAAGCTAAGTTAAGCTCATAAAATTACGTATATTTTTGCTGTATAATAACTCTTCCGAAGTTTCTTTCTACTACTATCAATTACTACCAATTATCAAATCAACTATCAATTTTCTATTTTTTTTTAGTACATTTCTAGCATCTCTTATTTCATATCTCTTGCAATCAATTCTTTTGCTTTGTTTTTCCTTTTTCATGTGCTAATCCTGCGCACATTAAATTATCTGCTCCTTTCTAAATTTTGTCCATTATTACATTTAACGCTGATAGTCCTTGACTTTCAGCATTTATGCCGAGACGGACCCATTCGACACTGATTGTATCCTCTAGATATAAGTTTTTTGTAAAGGTGTCGAATAAAATTTATTTTCTTTCTTTCTTTCTTTCTTATTTGTTAGACTTTGATTTTCTAGTTAATCTCCTGTCTTTGCTATCGGTTACAGTTTTATCAATCTGGCACTCTGGATGTCTCTCTTGATTTCAATTATTTCTACTTCTTGCCGTTTTTTCATTATTGTTACATTCTTCTTTTAAAGTATCTACTTTTAAGCTCTCCTTCATCGCCTTGCTACCTCTTGTTACTGTCCTCTCGCTACTTCTCATGCTTTACACTTCAAGTTACTCAAGCATAGTGAACGGAAGATACTCGCAGTATTACGAAACTCAGATGACCAGCGATCCCTTCACCCTGAGTTACATTTGATTTATTGTTGTTGGCTATAATCGTTAGGTCAAGTTATTACCTATGCCAACGCATTCCTTGTGGGTCTCGTATCTTGTTAGTTTACATGACAATAGATCCGTTGTGTACAGAATTACAACTTAGGCATAGAGGTCGCCCGAAGAATCCGACTCGGATGGGCAGCGTTCGGGAAATTGCGTGACGTCTTCTCGTTCAAGATACCACAGTGCCTCAAGACGTGGGTCTTTGACCAGTGTGTGTTGCCAGTGATGACATATGGTACTGAGACGTGGTCCTTAACTATTGGCCTTTTGGAAAAACTCAGAGTCACACAGCTGGCAATGGAGAGAGCTATGCTCGGAGATTCTTTGCGCGATAAAATCCGAAACGTGGATATTTGCCAAAGAACTAGAGTCACCGATATAGCTGTTAAAATTTGCAAGTTGAAGTGGCAATAGGCAGGCCACTTCGCTCGAAGAACCGATAACCGATGGGGAAGAAAGGTTCTGGAGTGGAGACCACGAACCGGAAGACACAGCGTAGGGAGGCCTCCCACTACATGGACCGACGACATTGTGAGAGTCGCGGGCATCCAGTATATGCAAAAGGCAGGCTGTCGTTCAGTGTGGAGGTTAAAGGGGGGGGCTATGTTCAGCAGTGGACGTCTTCTGACTGATGATGATGATGATGTACAAAATTACGGATTACATGTGGCCGGTTTTTTTTTCATTATACTTACGATTTCTCAAGTGTACGGAGTGTAAGACCGTTTTTTCTAATGTATAATGGACTTATTTTGGCTTAGTGCACCCTTTCCGCGTAATTATTTGTTGACTCTTGAACACAAGTGACTCCAGTTTTCTACTTTCATAAATATTTTTCGGAGAATGTGCATTATGCAACTTTAAGTTAATCAAAGCTTTAACTTATTTAACAAGATCCAATCTACCATATTGATATAACTATATCATAATAATAAATACGTCGAACATAACATATCTTCAATCTCCTGTTGTAGAAGACAGTGTTAACATAATAAAACTGCTTAAAAATACTAAGATATTGTCTAACATCACAAACGTAAGATCGAGCTTTTAATTATGCAGATACTAACTAATCATTCGTTTGTTTTGATAAGGCAACTCAATATTGCGTAAGCACTTTAGTATCTTCATGACCATCACAAAACTCAGAATCACTGAGCCCAATCAAGAGCTAAACTACAAACTTAATTAGCGAAACATCTTCTAGAAAAGTCACTTCACTTGACCTGCGCTTACACATGGCTCATGATGGTTCACTCACACATAGCATACTGACCGGTTCCGACCGATGTTAGAGTGAGTATTGTTTAATCTGTGTTGATGCTGTCACCTGACACAACCTTGACACGTGCTGGCAATGAAAGCGAAGATCAGCCTGACAATGAAAGTGAAGAGCTATGACATGACAATGAAGTGAATATAGTGATGCTAGAAGACTCTATTATGTCACTGTTTGGACCGATGAATGACTTTTGTGTAGGTGTGTCTGACTAATACAATAACGTCTAAAAGCAGGCTTTTGTTTATATGCCCTCTACAGTCAGCCTGCAATGTTAGCTTTGACAAATCAAGGATGTTATATATATATATACCCTAAGGTAGAACATCCTTGTAACAAATACAGGGTGTAAGGGGAACACCCTCGAAGCCAAAAGAAGGTAATTGTACTCATCATTATGAACCACTTTTAGTATGGGACCAACCATCGCGAAAAAAAAATCAGCTGTTCCATACACTTTGTCGAGTGTCAATGACCGTTTTCTATAGAACAGCTGATTTTTTTTTCGCGATTTCAGAGCTTGTCCCATAGTAAAAGTTGTTCATAATGATGAGTATAATTACCTTCTTTTGGCTTCGAGAGTGTTCCCCTTACACCCCGAATACATGTCCCTGATCTAAGTATGTTAGTAGTCTTACAACATATTTATAAACTACTAGTAGGCCGCCCCTGCTTCGCACGGGCGAAGCCGGGATATATAGCCTATGTCAACCGGGGATAGTGCAGCATTCCAACAGTGAAAGAATTTTTTAAATCGGTTCAGTAGTTTCGGAGCCTATTCAATGCAAACAAACAAACAATCAAATCTTTCCTCTTTATAATATTAAGTATATAGATATAGATTTCAAAGCCTGCTTTTAGACTAGTACTGTCTTTTTATGAATTTAAAATTGAACTTACATTTAGAGTATTATATATTATTTAAGTAGAAACAGATTTATTAATTTTGGACTAAGACAATATTCCCATAAAATAAACACGTATTACGTACATTTTATTTCATCTATAATAATAGTTAATAGACATACCTACATGAAATTACACTTGGTCAAAAAAGCTCGTTTTTTAGATCAAATTAGTTGCAGTTTTCTTTCTGAGTGTTTTTTTTTTTTACTTATTTTTAGTATTTACGGCTACTTGTTAATCAATCTATAATACAGAATACATGTCATAATAGTTCCTAACCAAAATAGAGTTAAAGTTAGAATTTTTCATTCAGCTTGTCGAAGCCTTGGACTCAGTTGAAGTTCAGTTTTACAAGAACAGTTATTTGCAATGGCCTAAAAATTGCCCAATATTTTGGTCATCACATTGATAAAAATCAGCAATACAATTAACGTGAACTTCAATGTCTTAAATAAAATAAAAATTACTAGCCCGTCGATTTTAGAAGCTAATCATTGCATTGCTGTCGTTTTGACCTCCTGACTAGTCAAGTTCATCAATCTAAAAATAAAAGTGCTCTTAGCTCAAACGAACACTACAGACCTAATCACTTCAGTTTGTAACACTGCGTATATCGGTCATGGTCTCATAGTCCCAAAACTCAATACTATACACTACGTGTTGCAAAGTAATGACCACGTTAAATTGTTCATGAAATTTGCTGGTATATAATACAGTCGCAACAAAAAGATAATTTTCCTGTTTATGAATAGGTACAATGACTAGCGAATATTTGAAATACGAGTAAACAATGGCACATGGCACATGGTATCAAATTGGGAAATTGTCTACGATGTTTTATAAATATACACGCCTCACACGTCGACATCGTTGTACTGATCACTAACAATAGTAACGTCCAGCTTCAGGTGAGCGATCATCATCAGCCAGAAAACGTCCACTGCTGATCATACCCCCCCCCCCCCCTTATAACGCCACACTGAATGACAACCTGCCATCTGCATCCACTGGATGCTCGCAACTCTTACGATTTAGTTGTTCCATCTAGTTCTAGTAGTGGAAGACCTACGCTGCCTCTTCCGGGTCGTGGTCTCCACTCAAGAACCTTTCTTCCCTTTCGGTTATGGGTTCTTTGAGCAATGTGACCTGCTTATTGCCACTTCAATTTGCTAATCTTAGCAGCTATGTACTTTGGCTATGACTTTAGTACTTCGGCAAATGTCCTCGTTCCGAATTTTATTCCGAAGAAACTCTGAGTATAGCTTTCTCCATTGCCCGCTGTAGGACTGAGTTTTTCGTAGAGCCTAACAGTGAATGTTTACCTTGATTTTATGTTGCAAATTGACTTGGCTATTATGTTTGTGAGTTTATTTTGTTTCATGATAATTTTCGTATCGTCAATGTGAACTTCGTGGTTTTACTAGGCAAGTAGATCCTTTCAAAAAATCGTAAATTTCAAAATATGTAAAATTGATCAAGGGATAGCGAAGACATAGAGGTCGAAATCAGAGTTTCGGGCACACAATTAGTACGCTCAAAACTCGGACAACGCATAGAATTAAACGCGGAAAACGTGACAACACATCTTACATCTTAGAATATAATATCAATTTTTATAACAGCAAAAGCAATAAGATGCAAACGTAATAATTGTATCGCACAAATTACTATAATATTAATTAAGATTGTTTTAGTTGTTTTTTGTGATATTAAAAACTTACATGGTAACATGGTATGTACTGTGATGCCTTTAATAATAGTTATTGCCTGATATAAACTGACAAAGTTGTGAAGCCAAGCCCTTGGAATACTTATTTACATAAGTATTGCAACGTCAATAGTGCATTGTGCAATATGCAAAACGATGTACTACGGTAAATGTTAATTAAAATTCATGTACTTCATGACATTATAACCTAGCATTACAAAATTTAATCTCTCAATGCGAAAAATCGAAACATGAAAAATATAACTTTTAATTAACCCGAAAGTTTAAATGCAGTCTGTTTTAAAGAACCCGGTGTATTAATTTTTCCCCTTGTATTTCCAGGACCCAACCCGTGTGGTGTGTCCGGTCATCGATGTCATCAGCATGGACACCTTCCAATACATTGGGGCTTCAGCAGACCTCCGCGGCGGCTTTGACTGGAACCTGGTGTTCAAAGTAAGTGGTAACTTCTTTCACTGGTAATTTACCTTTGCGCTTTATCAAGCACAAAACAGAGCCAGATTAGGTAGAAGAGTTAGGTAAATAAAAAAAAAAATTCAACAACTGGTATAATATTTTTCTTTACCTTACTGTCATTTAATATCCAGATGAGCTACGGTCAAAGGCCTAGCCATTCAACCATGGAAAACTGCAATTTGGATCAACCATTGCATATCATGAAACAATACATATAAGAACTAAAATAAATATCTTAATATATGACTCATTAGAGTTTTAGCTACCATTTATCACTAACCTTAGATTCTGCTCGAATAAAATATTTATGTTACTAGCTGATCCAATACACGTTATCCTGTTCAAATTTCAATAAATTTGTTCAAGTTATGGTCTTGAGTTCATACATAAATCCCACCGAAAAAAATAATTTCAGTATTTCACAAAATGTTAAAAAAATTCAGGCAACTTTCATATCTTTTTCTGTCCTTAAAACCATATGCGGACTATTAAAACATTTTAAACATTACACACATACTATTATGTTATTTTACGAACATTAATAATTTTTATTTATATAAAAATTTCATGGCAAATATCACGTTATATTGCCCAGATGCCATGCCAGACCTTCTAATCAGTTTCGAGAGGAAACATTATCTAGCGTCCAAGGTAAACTAGTAGTGATTGGTGTTTGGTGAAATAGATTCCATAGCCATATGGCCTATTTGGACTTGATGAAGTCATTGAGTAGTGAATTTGGCAAGAATTATACCAATATGTAGGACTAATAGAGTTGTAGAATAGATCGGAATAACAAACACGTTAACTACACAATTGCTAAAAATACTTGGAATAGTGAAGCACATAATTGTGTATTAATGGTAAACACACATGATTTTGATGAAGATTTCTGGATCAATGGCCTACAAACCTACATAGAATGGGCTTATGAAATATTGTTTCAAGGTAAACGCAGCAATAGCATGCTTTTTTGACCGAACTGAGGTCTAAAGTTGTCAAACCACATAAAGCTTTAACTGAACAGACTAACTGCCTACAGACACTTAACCGGATTCAAAACAGGAAGTACAACCATTCAGAAATCAATAAAGACAAGGAAAAATTAAACAGCTGACCTAAAACGACCACAAGAATTAGTTTCATAATGTTTTTTTCCAAATGTACTGCAACATCATAATCTTTCCTTTAAACAAGTACTTTTATGTGGAAACTGGATACAGAAAGCTAAAAACTTAGTGGTGTTCATTAGGAGAAGTATAAGTCTATCACTTGGCAAACCTATATAGGCATAGATGATGATGATGCTTCTAACTGTATAGATAGACGCAGATGACGGACATTATTTAATTACTTTCGAAGATATTTTTATACAATGAACTACTTAATCAATGAATTACTAATCCCTCGGCTTAGGCGATTATTAAAGCTTTATTGTTCTTATACACTATTTAATATTTTCACCATTCTATTTCAGTGGGAGTACCTATCCCATGCGGAGCGGAGTGCCCGGCTAAGTGACCCCACCCAAGTGATCCGCACCCCGATGATAGCTGGCGGGCTGTTCAGTATGGATCGCCAGTATTTCAACAAGCTAGGGAAATATGATATGAAAATGGATGTCTGGGGTGGAGAGAATTTGGAGATATCTTTCAGGTAAACTGCTTGATGGTGATGATGACGCAACTGCTTGACTACATTTAATATTTAGTGTTCATAATATTATTAAAAAGTAAGATCAATAGAGTACAGGGGCCTTACGGACAACAGCTAATTGCGGCACCTAATCCGCTCTGTTGGAAAATCACGCGACCGAAAACCGTATCTGGGCGCGATAAGGTTCACGTTTGCGAGATTTTCCAACAGAGCGGATTAGGTGCCGCAATTAGCTGTTGCCCGTAAGGCCCCAGTTCCTAACTACGCATTTTTCTAAATAATGTAATAAGGTTGATAGCGCCATCTGACGCAGAGAACAGTATTCGCGATTTAGTTGCTGTTGGAGAGATAAAGATGTAGTGTTTGTCTGCTAGTATAGATGGCAGCTGTCAATTCATTATGGCTCAATTTTGTTCTGATTTGATGTGCACTTTAACAAATAGTGCAATTACCGTTCTTTATCGATAGTCAAATTTGACAGTTGTGATCGTTAAATTCGATAAAATGCCATTTGATCAGTACTTGCTATGATCGATTCTATGGCATTTTATCGAATTTGACGGTCGATAAAGAACGGTACTTGGACTGCAGAAATAAATATTATGATGGTTTTTGATGTAGACATCAATAACCAGAATAGTTACCATCAAACACTAAAAATTATATAAATTCTGAATATATTGCAAATTATTAGAAATCTCGGTCTTCACCACTTGAGTTACGATACACATTCGATATTTCTTATTCATAATCAACACGTTTGTAAAATAATTTCTACTAATATTATTCACAGAGTATGGCAATGCGGCGGGTCGCTGGAAATAGTCCCCTGCTCCAGAGTGGGCCACGTATTCCGCAAGCGTCACCCGTACACCTTCCCTGGTGGCTCTGGAGCGGTCTTCGCGAGGAACACCAGGAGGGCTGCTGAGGTCTGGATGGATGACTACAAGGAGCTATATTACAGATCGCAGCCGTTGGCCAAACAGGTTGATTTTGGAGAGTGAGTACTAGACTGTTCAGTTTGAAATTCATCATCATCATCAGCCAGAAGACGTCCACTGCTGAACATAGGCCTCCCCCTTTAACCTCCACACTGAACGACAGCCTGCCTTTTGCATCCACTGGATGCCAGTGACTCTCACAATTTCGTCGGTCCATCTAGTGGACCACGAACTACGAACCCGAAGACGCAGCGTAGGTAGGCTGCGTCTTCGGGTTCGTAGTCTACACTCGAAAACCGTTCTTCCCCATCGGTTATCGGATTTTCGATCGATTCATTTCAATGGTATTTATCAAAACACAATTACATAGCGTTTTTTTTTTTGCAGCATATTAGAACGTACAACGCTTCGAGAGAAACTCCACTGCAAGCCATTCCGCTGGTACTTAGAGCACGTGTACCCTGAACTGCAAGTGCCAGCCATGGTCGGAGGCACGCATGCGATCAGGCAAGGAGTGCGGTGTATGGACACTATGGGACATTTGATGGAAGGAACACTGGGTGAGTTTTAACTTTATAAAATAATCTTGCCGAAACTGAGGTACATCAGCCGAGCGGTTTTGTAAATACTTAGCCATCATTCCCATCGCGATGCATCTCTGTTTTCTGTTTGTCTAACTGCCATATCGAAAGAAAGGTACTAAGGAGATTTTCTTATCAGGCCTTCCACTTTGATTCTGTGAGTCTGTCCATCAAGTGCGTCCAAGGCCTGATGAACAGTGATTAAACGTTAAGCTTATCAATCGTTGAATCAACAACTATAGTTGCTACTCATTTGGGATTGCTCATTACCAATCAAAATCTTGTTGACTTTCCAGGAATGTACCCCTGCCATAACACCGGCGGCAATCAAGAATGGCGATTTGACAATGACCTGATTCGCCATCACAGCTTATGCGTCTCCCTCTCCGCTGAAGACAGAGTGACCGCTGTTCTGGCTGCTTGTGATGCGTCAGATGATGCCCAGCGATGGCGGCGTCGAGGTCTTCTTATCAGGCATGCTAAACTAGACGCGTGTCTTGACTCTGACCGACCAGCGCTTTACTTAGAACAGTGCGATGAGGATAAACCTAGTCAACAGTTCACAATCTAAAGTGCCTCGCTTCTGTGATAGAGGGTAGAAAATACTTGTTTCTATGAAGGGTGTAAATTAGGTTGAATTTCAGATAGAATGGCGTCTTTAGAGTCTAAGACGCGAATTCTAACAAATGGTGTAGCTAAAAGTTGAATCGTAGAAGAAGAGAAGGAAATCGCAGATGTGAGCTAACGTTTCAGAAGTCAGTAATACGGTTGTGAGATGGAGACTACAAGCAGCTCAGAAATGGATTAGCTTTCAGCAAATACAAAGATCAAAAATTAGTTATTAGTATAAACAAGGAACTTAAGTTACTTCTTGCGATTGTGAATAGCGAAATTTCTAATGCGTAAGCAAATTCTGTTATTTCAAACTGTTGGCACTTGACAATACCTCAAAGCCTAGTTACTCGTAGGGATATCACTCAGTAAAACGAAAATTATGTAATAATTACAATAACTCAGTAGACAAATGCTAAGAAATTCTCGAATTTATGACCAGAACTGACTCTAGATAATCATTGTTTATTCCTTACATCGTTATATCTAAAAATGGCAATGAACGCCAGAAGGAAAGAATATCGTAATAAATATTTTATAGGACAAAGAATTTCTTCCCGAATATATCATTCTCACAATTTCATCAATTTTAATCACGAACACGAACACCGGTCACTGCGTTTTATAAAATAGCATCACACAAATTTAGAACAATAGTAGGCATTTAGAATATAGTAACCTCAGTATAAGTGATTACAATTATTATAGTTCATAACTTCATAAGTTATCCAATCATTATTGTAAATACTCTTTACCTTAGTATAATATATTTAGGTTAACCTAGAAGACATTCCAATTTGTATGAAAAATGTCCAAATCGTGCGTGTTTGTATGTTTGTGTGAAATTATCCTCTCCTGTTTCTACACTTTTTATTTTGGGTTTAATTAACTAAAGTGTCTCACTTAATAATATATCGTCATAACACCGTTATAACAACATGTTATTATATTTCTATAATACCTTTTAATAATGATAATCATTATTATTGCTTTTGCTTAACTTTACTTTTGCTAAAAAAGAACTACAACTGTGGAACAACTGCGGTATTTCCGAGAAGCTACAACATGGGGTTCTTCAAAAGGCAAGTTAATAGAGTCCTTAAGTGTCGGCAACGTATTTGTAATGCCTCTGGAGTTACAAGTATCCATATGCGACGATGACTGCTTACCATCAGGCGGCCCGTCTGCTTGTTTGCCTATGGCATAAAAAACCATTCCCTGGTTTATTTACAGCTGCTGTTGTTGCACCATTATTTAGGAAACTATAGCTAACTCAAAAATAAATTTAAAAACAACAAAAACCTTACGCATTATTTTATATATAATATTCTATCCGTTATTAACAGCTAATATTTACACTCACTATAACACACTTACTTACTTACTTGTCTCACACAACATACTTAATATTATTACGTTAATTGTTACGTTAGTTACCATTAATTAAATTAATATAAGTTCAAATTAAGTGCCGGGAAAGTGGAATGTGGATTATTAATTTAATATTTTATACGTAATATGAAGGATCGGGATGGTAATAATAATTGTGTTTAATAATATACTCGACAACTAATCGTTGTCACTCTTTGTGATGTTTATTATAAATAACTATACATAAAACACTGTTTTATACTATCACGGTTATTCACTACAATTATATTATTAATAACGGGATATTTACCGTGATAAGGTTGTGGATGTAGGTGCCGATATTTTGGTGCAGTTACGGTCTTCAGTCTTCCCGTAAATATGGTGCGTGTAACTGTGCTGAAAATCGGGAGTTGCACCCGTAAGTTTATCACGGTAAACATCCTGTTAATAATGATATAACTGTACAACTATACATTATTGAATAGTCTGTGAAAGTTACGCAAAAATTATGTATTTTATTAAAATTGAGTAGATAAAGTAACACAAACTACCTGTGAATCTGACATGTGGTATTTTCATGATTGTAATAGATTTTATTTAGGTTAGTATGTTTTGACTTTGTTTATATTGTTAAAGTCTGAATATACACGCTAAATGTCACAAAATGATCATTGTTAATTTAAATTTAAGTTGTATTTCTTAATTTTCTATAGTTTTAATGAACAGAGACGTCCAGTAAATAAGCATTGATATTTTAATACTCGTTATATTTAGGTTGATACTTTTTTTATTTACAATTGTTACTTTATGTCGAATAGAGTATTAATTTATTTTAATTATGTCGATGATTTTGTATTACTTAATATTTTGTACGTATTTTAAGTTAGCATTATTACTATTTTTTTCTTTACAGTTAAGCGGGTCTTTTTTTTTAAATTTCAAACAACGCTATTTTTAGTAATTTTTAAACTTTCGCGATTTGAACACATGTTTTAAATGTTTATCGGGACTTATCACGTATTATTACCGAAATAAAACAATACGTGATAAGTCTCGATAAATATTTAAAACAAACGCTTTTTTTATAAGGTTACTTTTTACATTAGTTATTGTTTTGGAACTTATGAAAATCAACTGAATAAAAAAATTACTCATATCGAAAAATAAAACAATTGAATCAACGCAAACAACACTAAGCAATTCACTGCCGAAAACAATTTAATTTAAGATATCTCTTGCCATTTTATTTTGATAACTCATTCTAAACAAGCATATTTCACTAACATGGAAATGAAATTAAACTTTAGAAATCATTACCACAAACACCATCAATTATTAGAATGTATTGAAGTAAGATTTTTAATTTACTGAGATGGCCATAGACAAAATGTCAGCGAGACTACGCGCAGAGAAGAATATTTCAGTTAAGAAATAAAACTCAAAAGTAATCACATAAACAATAAAATATAGATAATCTCAAATAGTATAATAATACAGTTGAATTAAAAAAAAACTATATAGAAATAACAACGCTACTCAAGTACTGCGCATGTAATTTTTTGCGTTTATTTAAATCCTAATTTTAAAATTCATTCTTGTTGGTGTACTTTGGTTAAACTTGCAGTAAGCATGTGACCTTTTACTCATTTCAAATAAATGAACTGGCCTATTTTATATTTAAATTAAGAGTGAGCTCATTAAATACATTCCGCTAACTAATAATTAAGTAGCATGTAAATAAGTAAATACAAATTGTAATGTACTTATACAGTATATGAGTGTATATGAGTATATAACTTATGAAGGTAACTTTTTGTAGTTGGATACCGTCATTATTGCATTCGCACGTAATATTCAAATAATATGAGTATTAAAAGCACCTAGGAGCACAGCATAGGTGTATCTGTATAACTAAGTATACACTTTTTTACGTTATTATTGCATATATACTTTTATCAGGTTCTATCGTTTTATAGATGCATTGTGGTAAACGAAACAAAATAGATAATAGAAACATTATTATAAACATTTATATTTCAACTATTTAAACATAGAATATGTTTTGACGAAGAAATATAGGTGTTTATATGTTTAGATGTAGATATGTGCCGAAACCGCGATATTTTTATTTTTTTATGTTTTTTTGACTTACCTAGTCCGATTTTGTTAAAAAATTGGATATCTCTATTTTTGTTCATTTTGTAAACTAAAGCGTGATTTTATTTTAGTGAGACATTTTTAATAAATAAAATACGTGATGAACATATCTGCCTTTATTTTTTTTAATCAACTGCTAGCTTTTGCTAGTACCCAGAACCTTAAACTATAGGAAATAATTTACACAACTGATATTATAATAACTCTTTTCAGGGGCCTTACGGACAACAGCTAGTTGCAGCACCTAATCCGCTCAGTTGGAAAATCACGCGAACGTGAACCTTATCGCGCCCAGATACGGTTTGCGGTCGCGTGATTTTCCAACTGAGCGGATTAGGTGCCGCAATTAGCTCTTGTCCGTAAGGCCCCTGTTCATATAATGATTTCCTAATTCCCTTATATGATAATGGACCGCTAGAGGTACAATAGATAACTATATAAGTAATTATTTCAAAAAAAGTATTGTGACGTTAATACAATAATACATAATATTAAATATCCTGATCATTTTCAAGAACATACAATAAGACAAATACAATATATTTTCAGTCTTAGAATTTCTGGCCAAATTAGATGTACAGCTATAACTTTAAGTAATATTGCAATTATCTCTTCATAGTATAAATTGAAGTCGCTTTTCGCGCATGTCTGTCTATCTGTATGTCTGAATGGCCGCGAACTCCTCCTAAACCACGCAACGGATTTTGATGCGGTTTTCACCATCAGTTAGATCAATTATCAAGGAAGGTTTATATATATATAACTAGCGACCCACCTCGGATTCGCACGTAAATTACACCCGTGCGAAGCCGAGCGGGCGGCTCGCTAGTTAATTATATTCCAACTTCTGCTATACAATGTCTAAATAGTTTATAAATCTATGTTAGTAACATTAACAAAGTACAAAATGTATCACCTAGAATTATATCACACTGGAACTAACAATAACCCTTTGGCCATTAAAAATTATCCTAACCATGCGTAAAAATTACGTCATAACACAAATAAACTAAATTCAGATTAATATTTACATTTGAAAAATAATTATGACCCTAATTCGTAATTAATAATACAGAAATATTCACAAATGCATTAAAATCATCACATCGCATAATTTATTTTACAGATCCTTAGCAGGTAATGATTGTAAGTAGTTAAAATTACACTAAGAAGTCAAAAAAATCAGAAGACCTTCATTTTGAAGTCACTCAAAAATACTATCTATCACTGCACAGAGCTCATCTTAGTCTTGATGAAGTTTCCGATGAGTTTGATACCTCTAAAGGCGTAGTTAGGCGAGAGACGTTGTCGAAGTAAGTAATACCCAGTGAGATTCATAGCAACTAACATAAGTACTAAGACGCCAAAATCTGCCCAGAAGGAAAGGCCGGACATGCCCATTAGTTTCACAAAATAGCTGAAATGAAAAAATATTGTTGAGAAGTATTACACGAGGAATGTGAAAAGTAAAAGTCTTAGTCTAGCTTGGTCTTGTAGTTACTGCTCGCACCTTTGGGATGGATCAGCCACGTACTAGCTTGAAGCGTTGAGAAATGTGCTATGAAGCTCCTACGATTCCCTAATTCAGACTAAGCTTCTTTCGCCTTGAGTTTCGGTAAAAACTTGCTAGCCTATCGGTTTTTTATAGGATACATTTCGAAGAGTGTGCATCAGATCTCCATGATCTAACCTGCCTATTTTTCTATCGGACTGCCAGAGTGGGCACGAAAAGGTGCCACCGCTTTATGGTTGATATTCTGAAAACCCGTACAAAGCGCTTTGATTCCATTTTTACTGTACGAACCGCTAGTCTGTGGAATGCGCTGCTTTAAAGGGCGTACCCCGATAGTTACAATATTGCTGTCTTTAAATTGCGAGTGCAATCTTTTAGGCAAACGTGCTCCATCATCAATTAACATTAGTCGAGCTGGCGGATTAGTGCAAGCCAATTTTAATTAAAAAAAATTGGGACTGAGACTACGATGCTCAATGCTGGTACTTGGTTGGTCCATAATAGCGAGCAGTACTCCATTTATACGTCCAAAGAGTTTACACTACATCTTCAAAAATCTTGAAATGCGTAAGCGAGATAAAGGGCACACAAAGCGCAGACTTAAGTCTTCATTTACCAAAAAAGAAGATACTTACGCAACATTCTTATACTCGCAGTAGTCAACATCTTCTGGACAGACGAGGTCCTCTCTCGGGGGTCCATAAATGGCTGCAACTAAGCCCTCAATGCCATATCTCAAGAATGAACAGGCTCGGGCCAGTCTCCAGACAATGGGAAGAGGGTCGTCACCACTGCCAATGCCGTAGACAGCTAACAGCATCAGCGGCACGCTTAGCGCTGGACCGAGAAACACGGAGTTCTGGAAAACAGGTTGAAAGATCTATTTATTAGCAATCTTTGTTGCTTTTGTCAAGGGACTTATATACTTTAGTCTTGTATTCTTCAATAATATTATACTTTTTGTTGATCCAGCAGTGCAAGTGCCGTTCTTTATCGATCGTCAAATTCGATAAAATGCCATAGAATCGATCATAGCGAGTACAGATCATTTTATCGAATTTGACGAACTCAACTGTCAAATTTGACGATCATAAAAGTACTTGCACCATAGACTTGCACTGATGATTTGATGCATCAATCACACTCTAAATTTTTTTACCACGTTCTTTACTAACTCTCTTTCTTGTTTGTCTGTTGATAAAATTTTAAAATCGTTTGTAAATTAACTCCCCAATAAGTTGGAGGCTTGAAAAATTAAATATAGTTTAGTGGACGAGGTACAAATATCAACCGTCAACGGTTAAATACAGTCGAATTCCATACAAATTTTTTATTTTTAAATTGGTTACTTTAATAATATCTCGATATGATTTTTAAAAAAAGTTTTTATTTAGCATCCTGTTTTTTTATTTAGGTACTCATGATCGCTGATTGTATTTATTTTATTCATTGTCGTAAGTATGCTATGTACTTTTGCTATAACAATAATTATCTACATGGTCAGATGTCGAGGTTATAGGTAATTCTAAACAACCTTTCCTGCAGTTTGTTTGCTATTTATTCTATGCCACCTTCAATTTGTTGTTTGATCGCAATATACGTTTGCAAATGTAGGAGTAACCACAAAATAACTTTACAATTTATGGCGAGAAAGCGACCAAGCGCAAGCCTATCTACTATAAAAAAAAAACATGATTCTATTATGAAAGTACGAACTAGTATGAAACGTGTCCATGATCTTTTTGCGTAATCGAAATATTTGTAATGATTGTATTGTTGTGGTAAAATGGTATGGATCATAGCTCGCGTGATCCAAGTTCGAATATGAAAACAATTAAATTAAACTATTAATTTAAAACATAACTTTTTAAACAATTGACTTAACTGACAAGAACCAAGTTAAGTGACAAGAACTTTTTTGTGTGTTTATGCATCCGCCATATTGAATTTAGTGTGACGTCATTTAATTTTTCTTATTTTTCTAGGCAAACCCTTTCTTTTGATACCTACCCATATCATGGGGGTGCAATAAAAAGAACGTCTTTGAGAGCCATTTAAGTTAGATTCACAACTGATTGAGTTGAAATTTTGCATACACGTTTAGTTTCGATGACGATGTATGTAGGTCAGGTCAGCAGTGCAAGTACCGTTCTTTATCGATCGTCAAATTCGATAAAATACCATAGAGTCGATCATAGCAAGTACTGATCAAATGGCATTTTATCGAATTTGACGATCTAAACTGTCAAATTTGAGGATCTATAAAGAACGGTACTTGCACTGCAGGTTTGATAAATTTTGCAAACACGTCTAAGCTGGATAACAATGTATGGCTAAGATCTAACCTACCTAACCGAATCGAACTTAACCGTACATTGGCATCGATTCTGATGTACTCTAAACTAAACTAAATTTGACAGCTCTAAAATTGTTGCCATCCTTCTCTCACATATTAAAATTAAAAGAGAGGCAGATAATTTTAGTCCTGTCAGAATGGTTTAGTTTAGTGAGTGGTATGACAGAATCGACGCCACTGTCATTCAAACCAACCAAAATTTCAACTCAATCGGATGCGGATAAGAAGTGTTTTATTTTTTTTTAATTTTAATAGTAGATATATGCTTGCGCTTGGCCGCCATCTCGCCTGATGTTAAGCGACGATGCGGTCTACGATGGAGCACGCTTGCCTAGAAGAAACCGATTCACTCTCGACTTGAAGACACCCAGATTGTAACTGACGGGGAAAACCCATTCAGGCAGCGAATTCCATAGACTAGCAGTTCGCACAATAAATGTGGAATCAAAGCGAGAACCCGTACGAAGGTTCTTGGAATATCAACCATAAAACGATGTCGATTTTTTTAAAATTCAATTTCAAAATTTGACTCGTACTTACAAGGCAAGTGAAGTGTGTTCATAGGTGGCGGTTTCTGCTTACCTGCGAATCTGCGAGCACGCGGTTCGCTTGAACCGCGTGCTCGTTTGCCACTTTTTATAAATATAAAAACAATACTTACAACCACACTTAACATTGACGATATCATAGTGCCCATCGACTCCGCTATTAGCGCCACCATGATGCATATCGTCGTGAACATGATTATTCTCGGAGCTTCCATCGGCTGCGACGTCAGAGGATACGTGATTATCAAGTAGATGAGACTGAAGAAGATGGTAGCTGGAGTCCGGGAGACTACTAGAGCTGCGTAGTAAGGCTTCAGGCCGTACCAGCGGTTGAAATATTCTCGCTTTACTAGCTGGACTTCTACTGGGACTGAAAATTTAAAATTTTATTATTAGAACTAGCGACCCGCCCGCCCAGCTTCACACGGGTGTAATTTGCGTGCGAAGTCGGGGCGGGTCGCTAATAATATATTTAAATAAACCTTCCGTGAAAAAGTATCTAACTGATGGAGAAAACCGCATCAAAATCCGTTGCGTGGTTTAGGAAGAGTTAGCGGCCATACAGACATACAGTCATACAGACGCGGAAAGCGATTTTCATTTATAATATGTAGAGATAGAGAAGAAGAAGAGATAAATATCACTGTTGCTAACATGGACACGTTTTTGCGCATGACAATAAATAAGGCCATAATGTCAAATTGCTCTAACGATAATCCTACTTCCTACTAATATTATAAACGCGAAAGTTTGTATGTATAGATGTATGGATGTTTGTTCCTCTTTCACGCTGCAACGGAACAACGGATCGACTGACTTTTTGCATGGGTAGAGAGCATTCAAGAGCCAGAGAGTGACATAGGCTACTTTTCATCATCATCATCACGATGAGAAGATACTATTATTGTTAGGTACAAAAACATCATTATAACTCATGCATAAAACTCATTTTGACGACAACGACATTGTGAGAGTCGCTAGCATCTAGTGGATGAATAGGCAGGCTGTCGTTTAGTGTGGAGGTTAAAGGGGGAGGCCTATGTTCAGCAGTGGACGTATTCTGGCACATGATGATGATGAAGATGATGATAAAACCCATTTTATCCTCGGCTTAAATGTCCGCTATCACCTGCGGGTCAGGCTGATAAACGTCTAAGCTAAAATGCCTGGTTTTATGCACTTGTTGTACACAAGGTTTAGATTTCATCGACACAGCAACAACTTGACTGAGCTTCTCTCACCATCATCTTCATCCTCGCCACTGGAGTTGGTGTGCCAGCAGCACAGAACCACGCTCTGGTATTTCAAAGAACTTGGTTGGATCAGGTAGACGCAGGCAGGGGAAATGCACAATACACCCCATACAAAACGTCAGTGCAGAACTTATCCCCTCCAAGTCGAATAAGAATAAGTAAATGTGCATCCTTAATAATGTATTTCGCAGAGAAGACACACATATCACAGCACAAACAGTTAAAAAAGGCCTTTTTTTATTTTGTATTTCAAAATTTTCCACAATTATTGTAAAACATAGTTACCACCTTGGAAGTCGCTGCCTTTTGCAACACAAAACTAACGCAAAAGGCAGTTGCATTGTTTACTATTTATGTTTTCAATAAATTAATTAATTAATTAAATTAAATACTCGTAATACTCACAAGCTAACAAAACAGGCATCATGGGAATATAAAGCATGGCGATGGTACAGGCGTAGCAGAAACCGAAGTTAAAGAGAGTTTTTGAACCGTCGTATCCCATATTGTTGAAGAGAAGGCCTATTATGAGGCCTAGGAACAAGTGCATGCCGACGCGGAGCCAAAGATAATTCTGGAAAAGAAGAAAAGTTTTAATTCATTTAACCGCTATTAAGCAATTTATATTATCCAATTTAGTATGTTTTTGTGCAGTATGTATGTAACTATATATGTTCCAGATTATTCACAATAAAATTAGCCTGCACCGTCTCACTTCAGGGCAAAGGTTTCCCCGTCCCTCCTTCTATTTCTTTCTGATTTGTGTCCAGTCCTCCAAATATGGCGTATATTTCATGCGTCCATATCCGTTCGGGCTATAAGAAGGATGTTTGCCATTCTGTGTAGTGATTTTAGCACAATTTAGACTAAAGTAAATAACAATGACTTTAGAAATAACACATAGAGAGATTATTAGAAATAGACCTAAAAAAATTACCGCTAATAACAGAGCAAGAAATCGCAGTACACACATTTTAGGAGTTCAAAGTTCTGCATGATGAATGCAGCTGTTATAAGCGTGTTCCATCGTAGACTGCATCAGGCGACGGTCACAGGCAAGTCTATTATTAAATATTTCTTTTAATGAATGAGGCCTATTAACATGACTAGGCCTCGTCACTGCTTTATTTAAATAAATATAATGAAAAAGTAAAAATGTAAATTAACCATTATGTTGATGCGTGACCAAAATGCTGGCGTGTTTCTGGCAACGCATAAGCATTGCCATTCAGCGTGGTAATGCCGCCAGCATGCTGGGTACGCTGCCAACTGATAGTGGACTTGAGCATTTGGATTGTCTTTAGACCTTCAACGGTCTATGGGCAGTGTAAATGTATGTAGTGTTACTATTAGCTTTTTTTTGTAAATAATGTCACTTGTCCAATTATAAATAATAATATTATCTCTGTCAGTTTACAATGTTCCTACATAGTAGTTACTGTGGGTAATTGGGTGTAGATAAATGAATCTAAGTTGCAAACCTGATTAGTCTATGATTATGACCAAATTAAACTGTTTTACAATGTAACAAATACCACTTTACAACACATTGCTTCAATTACCCGCTAGTTCAAGATTAAGGTTATATCATGCTTACAAAGTCTACAACAATATTACCAGTTTTACTTGCAATAACTAAACGACAATTTTATGAGCTCTTATTACAAATCTGCGATTAAAAATAATCATTGCATCGTAAATTATACAGGACAGTAGATTGGCTCATATTGCTTTGTTTTGTTACTAAGTGTAAGGTTGCAGCAAAATCATCAAGTACCTTTGATTAATTATAGTTATCTTCTGATCTAGGAGACTAGGACGCAACTTCCTATGACGGAAATCAGCGCCGGCGCTGTGGTTGAGCAAGTGAGCGGTCGCTCTAGGCGCCAAAATAACAAAAGCAATAAAATAAAATTTTCGCCCCATCTATTCGAAAGGACGACTTGGTTCGCCTAAGTGCACCCAAAGGTGGTGTTTTCTATAAGAAACTTTTAGCGGGCAGAAATGAGTTTTTATGTTCTTTATAAGTGCGCCGCAATTATCTTTGCCGCGCACATTTTGAATTTGGAACATCTTAGTATTCAGCGCCAAAGAAATCGAACGCAAATATTGTTTGAATAAAGACTGGCTAGTACGACGGCCCATAGTCGCGCCGCGAGCTAAATAAAAAAAAGAAAACAATTAAAAACGCGCGACCTCCGTCCTTCCTAATCCTTACTATATCCTAATTTTCGCGTATCGTTTCCCTACCTTTAAACTCTAAAACTGAACTCTTACGACTTGTATATGGCAACTGCGTCAATCATGCGGAGCCAAAAGCCCCAAAAAGGGGAAGAAGAAAAAAAAAAAAAAAAAAAAAAGCGCGAGCCCGCGTTTTTGTCAATTTTCACGGATTATTAGAAACTCATGGTTTTGTGTAACAATAAATTATCATAATTGCGAAAATGTTTCAAATGATATAAGTTTTTAGTTGTTTTATTATTAGATACTATTTAATTTCAATTTAGTTGTTACTCTATGTTTTATTAAATAATAATATTATAATAAAATATGAGGCGCCTTTTATTTTCTCATAGTGGGTGATGAAAAGTACGAGAAGAGAGTATCACTCAAAATATTTTATTTACTTGGGTGACGTACTTTGAATCCCTCCCTACGTTCATGATTCTACTAAAGAAACCATCACTTCGCTCTGGATTCAAAAAAGCGCCCTCGCCGTAAAAATATTATTTTGCTTTCTTATGTTACAATCTACTATTGATGGCGCCTTGGAGCGGGAGCAGCGTTTACATTTACGTTGTTTGTAACCGGCAAAAAAAATTGTTGTAGAAATAGTTTACATCCTGAATTAGCACATGGCCTACTTATTATTCCGGAAAATTACCGATGTTTTTTCAGGGTTTTTCAAACTATCGGGGACTAGTTACTTATTTTATGCACGCCCATGATATGGACATCAAATGAAAGGGTTTGGTGAGAAGAATACGACTAATAAACCCACACACACATCACATCACACATTTCACATTTTTTTTTTTTTGATTGCCGTCACATTAAATTCAATTAAGCCTCCGTCGTATTGAATTAAACGCTGGTAAAGATTTAAACGAAAACAAACTGTTTCTTCCGACCGACGAAATCGTCAACCAGTGTGTGTTGCCAGTGATGACATACGGCAGTGAAACGTGGTCTCTCACTATGGGGCTCGTAAGCAAGCTCAAAGTCACACAACAAGCTATGGCGAGGGCTATGCTCGGGGTTTCTCTACGAGATCGAATCAGAAATGAGGACGAAAGTTACCATTATAGCCCACCGGATTTGTTGCCCAAGTTGAAGTGGCAACTGGCAGGGCACATATTATGAAAGATTTAAAGCTTGGCTTTAAATCTTTCGACTTGTTACACCTTTTCCGGGTAACAGAGTAACTCTCATATTATTTAATATTACACGGGAATTACTCATGTAAGATTAAGCCGGTCACACCGACTATAGTTTCAACCGCATTACCGCATTATCTTCCGTGAGTAATTCCGTGTAATATAAATAAAATGTGTGAAAACCACGTCAGTTTCTTTATTAAAAAAGAGTAACTCTCACCTTATTTCTCACGGTCTGAAGCAACATTCTCTTCAATAGCACCAGAAACTGCTGACACGCAGTGCTGCCATGCTTGTAGTTGTGTTTCTCTACTCCGCCCGCGTTCAACTGCTCGATATCCATCTGTTCTTCATAGGAGCTGTCCACGGCGAAGTCCCGCCAGCGCTGGTTTCTACCGTTCTCGATCGCCGAGACCATTCGCTCGGCGTGAGACCCATACTCGCCGCTTGACACTTCGATTACTGGAAGTATTAAATTTTTTAGACGCTGACGCAAAAGATGGGTGTTATAATTTTAACGTTTAAGTGTCTGAAAAATAATAATCATCAGAATCGTACGGCTCCTTACAAAGTTACGCGTCGATAAGAGAACCTCTTCCTATTTTTTCGTTGGTTAAAAATGGTATACTACGTACCCCCTGTTTTGGTCCTGTGTCAAACATACCGGCTATACTGCGATATGGCAGGCATCACAGTAGATTTTGTGTTTATACAAGTAGATACTAGTTTAATGCCATATTTGCCATAATGTACATTAAAAATTTCATGTGAGGAGATGTTTAGAAGTTACGGAGATATGTGGTTACAAATATTTACACACAAACTTTCGCATTTACAATATTAGTAGGTTTTATTCTTTTTTAATTATTGTTATTTTGTTTGAGCGATTTTATATTGATAACTAGCAACGCACCCGGCTTCGCACGGGTGTAAGTCTTATTTTTTTTACACCTTGTGTGAAATATCATGTACATTACAAAAATGTACATTATTGGAGTTTTAGTAAGAATCCCATTTTTTTTAGATATGTCATATTAGCCTATGCCATATTAGCCTATGGCATATTAGCCTATGCCATATTAGCATTTTAGATATGTCATATTAGCCTACGCCACCCAGGTATAGTGTAGCTTCCCAACAGTGAAAGAATTTTTCAAATCGGTTCAGTAGATTCAGAGCCTATTCAATGCAAACAAACAAACAAAAAAAATTGTAAAAGTGGACAAAGAGCACGGACCCGTCCGTGAAGGAGTCCGTGGAGAATTAAAATAAACAATAAAAAAATATATAATAATACTGCTCAATAAGTCACATACACCAACTAAGGAAAACAGGAACCTCTTTCCAACGTCGTTTAAAAATAAATGTGTCATCAATCATTAGTCAAATTAGCACATAAAGTAAATAAGTGCGTGTTTTCAATTAACGTATAACCTTCCACTTTTTGACCTCAACCTGCGACTAGGAAACTTTTTGTCTTGAGTGATCAATGTTTCTACACGAGTTTATTTTTATTTATTGCAAGTGACAATATTACAAGTTTCTTGCTCTTTTTTATAATAGTATCTACTTGTTAAGATAGAAATTTGCATTGACATTTTATGCCTATTGACCAAATACAAAAAAAATATAGGTAACAAGTTCCTTACCTAACCTAACCTAAGCGCACCCACAAGATGGACATACGACCTAAATGAGACCGCATGGAAACGCTGGATGCAGGCCGCTTCCAACCGGCCCTTTTGGAGATCGATGGAGGAGGCCTATGTCCAGCAGTGGACGTCCTATATGGCTGAAATGATGAAGTTCCCCACCTAAGGTTAGTTGCGTTCACTGATTAAACATGGTCCAAGCATTTATTTGCTGTAATAGCTGCAATAACAGGTTAAAAAACACGAATTTTGATAATTTTCGCTAGGAACGTAAGACTGTAGCAGGTACCAGGCATATTTCAGTGAAATATTAAAAGAATATGTTTTCATTTACCTTTTTACAATTGCAGCTGTCAGAATAAATAAAAGCTTGGACCGAGTTTAGTTCCGGCAGTAGAATAATTCTTTGACTAACCCCCACTTTTTGTCAAATTTCTACACTAAATAATCATATGATATATCATATCATAACAGTATATTAATGAGTTACTATGTAATGACCACAATTTTCAATATCAGTCCTGTATCCCCATAGAATCTTATTTATACAGAAAAGTTCAAGGCCATTCCTTCTACTACTAGCGTAGAAAAACATAGGCAGTCATGGGGTACGCCGACAGAGGGAAGTTGTTGATCAAACGCGGACATATCCGAGAAAAAAAAGCATAAGTCGGTGTCGCGAACCCATAAGTTTTGCCCCTACCAAAAATCGCTCAACGCGGCCAAAGAAGTTTTCACTTCAAAATCTTCTACTTACTAAAATCAGCTGGATTGTAAGTCGTCGGGCAAGGAAGCTGCAGTTCATTTAAGAACGGCACAACTCCAGCTGTGGTTCCTTGGTAGGCACACCGACCATCTGCCACGACGTAAACGTGGTCAAACTCAGCGAACAGCCTGGCTGAGGGTGTGTGGAGCGAGCAGATGACGGTTCGTCCTCCCCGGGCAACTCGTTTCAGGAGGGACACGCATGTTGAAGAAGCTACGTCGTCAAGGCCTCTGCAATGTAGGAAAACAATTAGATAGAAACATTTTTATTGACATACAGGCGTAAAGGCAATCATACTTAATATTATAAACGCAAAAGTTTGTATGTATGGATGTTTGTTCCTCTTTCACGCAAAAACTACCGAATGGATTTTAATGAAAGTTTACAATAACATAGCTTATACATTAGAATAACACATAGGCTATAACGGGTTGTAGTAGCAAGGCCTAAGGCCGAGCTCTACGCGTACGAAGTAGCGAGTTTCAGCTAGTATTACAAATGCGAAAAGTTTGTTGGTTTGTTTGTTCCTCTTTCACGCAGCAACAGAGCAACGGATCGACCTGATTTTTTGCATGGGTATAGTTCAAGGTCCAGAAAGTGACATAGGCTACATTTTCATCATCATCATCATCATCTTTCATCACAACAACGGGGCGCAGCTAGTAATATATAAAAAAACTATTTCAATATTAGTAAAATGCGTATTCATGCACTTTCAGTTACTTGGATGACATAATTAAACTAATGAACCGATTATGGGACCAATCTGAAAGTACATCCTTTCAAATGAAAAAAATATTTTTTTCAAATCGGTTTATAAATATCTGAGTTCTGAGGTAACCATTTTTTTAAACATTTGATTTCAGAACCCGTTCCTTTTTGAAGTCGGTAAAAAAAGAAAACTTGTCAAGTGTTTACCCCGAAATAGGTAAACACTGTGCTTGTGCATTATTCCACAATGTCTGACGACGAAAGTTGAAGAATGGGAGTCAAAACAGAATACAACAGAGTAACGAAGAATGAGGGAAAGATAGAAATACAGGACAAAGGATCAGCAGATCTGATCGTAATGTTTGATGTTATCAGTAGGTTCCGTTGATTCAATAAAAGCACATCTGATAAAAAAAAAAATATTTACCCACAATCAAAATATTTCATTACGTTCATTGTCTTTCATGAACCGTGAGTACTTTTGCAAGCAGTTAAAATCTATCTTGATAGAGATAATTAGGTATATTTAGTAACAAACAAAGACGATCAAAAAAATCACATCATGGCTGGCAAATATTACCACATCAATGCATAAAAATGCACTATCATATTTGTCTGTAACATGTTATAAATCTTTCACCGTCAAACAATAAGTGTACCTAATTAGCATTTAATAAAATTGACATTAAAAATTAAAAAACTATCATAACTATATGCGTAAAGATTGCTTTAATGGCTTAATCCCTAAAAATTCTTAAAATTCCAATTGCTTTTTTATAATATATCTAATATTTTAAAAAAGCAATTGGAATACTCATATAATGAAGGTCTAAAGATAATTCAAATGCTCAAACCCACTATCAGTTGGCAGCGAACCCAGCATGCTGGCGGCATTACCACACTGGATGGGTAAGCTTTTACGTTGAGTAAGACAAACGCTAGCATTTCAGTTACGCGTCACATCAACCAGTTCCTCTGGAAATTATTGTGACAATCCGAATCGATAGCAACCTAACTATAAATACAGTGCTTAGTAGTTAAAACATACACACGGGATGTGTCGTAATGATGTTTCAACTAGTCAAATCCCCAGTACATTTGCAACGGTCCGTGGTTTTACAAACGTTTAACACGGTAGAGCCCGTATGCTATTTGCCGAACCCTATAAGGCTACAGAGAATTACCCTTTTTTTATTGGTCTAAGCGGGTACGTCTGTTCTTATCTCACTTTTTCATCCCACGCACAAAAATAATAATAATGAATCCATTTGCCTCTCACTAATATTACAAGAGTTCGTTTTCATCCCACCTCAGTCCTACGCTCCAGAATAAATAATAGTAGTCCGTAACTACATCTACCATAGACTACTCAATAGTAGGTATCTACTTTACTTCTAATAATAACTCTGGTATAACTGAAAAGTATATATATATAACTGTAATAAGAATGTTTGTGGGAATAAGAAAAAAAAACAAAAAAATAATTAATAATTTATAAAACTACTAGAAAATTAATCAACGTAAGTAAATAGTAAAAATATTATATTGGCAAAAAGAGTTTTCAAAAAAGCCAAATATTTACTAACGGGACCAAATGCTTGTAAGCCGGTCTTTTTATTATAAAAATATTCAAAGAATCACAGATTTACAGGAACTAAAATCAGTTTATCCAGTATTTTTAAATTAAAAGCACTTAATTTTTATTGTAATTCTTAGCGTTGAACTATTGAAATAGTATACAAACTACTATCTAGGTTACACTCACTGTGACAACTACAAAATATAGTCTTATTTAAAAACGTCAATTAGTGGTTTAATAAGTTTTATAAAAATTCAAAATTATTTATATCATATACTAGCAACGCACCCCGGCTTCGCACGGGTGTAAATCTTATTTTTTTACACCTTGGGTTACATTATTGGAGTTTTAGTAAGGATCCGTATAAAAAATAAAGCATAAGCATAAGCATACGCATAAGCATTGCCATTCAACGTGATAATGCCGCCAGAATACTGGGTACGCTGCCAACTGGTAGTGGGCTTGGGCATTTGGATTGTCTTTAGACCTTCAACGGTCTATGGGCAGTCTAACTGTATTTGTAGTTTTAGTTTTAGCTTGTATTTTGTTTAGTTAATAAAGGCGCTAGCCCAGAAAAATAAATATAATATAGCCTATGTCACCCGGGGATAGTGTAGCTTCCAACAGTGAAAGAATTTTTCAAATCGGTTTAGTAGTTTAGGAGCCTATTCAATGCAAACAAACAAACAATCAAATCTATCCTCTTTATAATATTATATTATAATTATATTCTTATTAGTATAGATCGCTGTTAATAACATTGGCACGTTTTTGCGCATGACAATAAATAAGGCCATAATGTCTCTAACGATTCTAAAATTGATCTAACGATAATGTAACAGACATGCACTGTTGTGCATACTTACGTTGTAGGTTCATCGAGGAACACCACTGGTGGGTTATTTAGCAGCTCCAAGGCTACTGACAGTCTTTTTCTTTCGCCTCCAGACAGTCTCTCGGACGCAGTATTCCTAGCCTTCGTTAGCCTAAGGAGTTGAATGATTTCTTCTACCTGGAACAAAAATATTGACCTCTGTTTTACTTAACTGAGTCGTTATAGTGCAGAAAATCGTACTTTTAAAAATATACTACTACTAAAATTATTAGACGATGAGTGAACTGCTAGACACTACCGGCGTTAGGGTAGGGCCTGGCTGGGCGACCGCTCAACCAGATATAAAGATATAAAGGGCGCCAGATATAAAGGGGCGCTATAGGCGCCTATAAAAGAGCGCCGCAGGTATATAAAATCTATAGATCTAATCTATTCTTTGCCTTTTCTCGGTTTGAATGGCAGGGGGGTCCGCCGTAGAAATCTCGCCCAGGGCACTGGTAGTGCTAAAACCGGCACTGCTGCTAAATAGCAATTAGCAGTATACATAAACTGATAAACCGATTTTAATGCCTGTTTTTGTTTTAAATTCAATAATAAGCTTGCTTTTGACCGCCAACTCGCCTGATGTTAAACGATGATGCGGTCTACAATGAAGCAAGCTTGCCCAATTTACTAGACTAGAAGAAACCAATTTACCCGTGATTTGAAGACACCCAGATTGTTACTATCAGGGAACACCCATTCAAGCAACGCATTCCACAAACTAGCAGTTCGCACAATAAAAGTTGAATCAAAGCGATTTTATTTTAATTGATACCATTTATAATTAAAATGACATATATGAGCCATAGGGACGCAGTTATAGCATCCCCAAGACTATAGAAAGAAGTGGAATTTGTTTCCGTTGGCATTGCCCTACTATTTGCAATTATTTTATGTCGGAATGCTCATGCTAGTAGCCAATTAGCTTCTACGTACTTTATTTATGAATTACGCTAATAAAACTCTATCAATGCCACCTTGAACCTAAACAAGAAACATCAGAAAATGGTGTCAAGTTCTATGTTTTACCTATTTTTATTTTATTCCTCTTTTATCTGTTTTTTATTTATTTATTATTCTTTATCTTTACTGTCGTCCCCATACGTAGTAAAGTATGAAAAATCTTTGGTCGTACTGTATTATTAAGTTTCAAAATTCGCACATAAAAGGTAAATCGAAATATCGGGAAATCTGCATAAATTGAGCATAAAAAATAAGCAAATGATAGCAATTTAGAAGTTCAAAAAGTTGCTGACGCACTAAACGCGGAAGTCAGCAATGTTTAAGTTGAATTTTAGGCAGAAGTTTATGCTTAAAGTAATTATCATTAGTTTTACGTCAACTTTACGTATTTTTTTACTTCTACGACGAAATATCTGATACGGAGGCCAAGGATGATATTCTCGGAACAAAAATAACAATATCCGTGATAACTTGTCGTGTAGGAACCTAAAGTTATGCTAATACCAATCATAATTTCGCATAATGACACGAATTTTGCCAGATTATGCAGAAGTCGACTACTTGTCTCTAAGCTCGTTAAAGATTTTTTTCTATTGTTTGCATAGATATGACAGCTATGCTAATTATGCTTAGCAGCGTAGAATCCCAAAACTGAACTGTAATTCTTCTCGTAGCTATATAAAATTTAAGCTCTATTAAATTATATATTACGAATCCTTTCCTTATAACCCTTATAAGGAAAGGGTTCGTTATGCTCATAATTATGAACAACTTTTACTATGGTGCCAACCCTAAAACCACGAAAAAAATATCAGCTATTCCTATCGAGATACAATTCCTATAGAGTCACAATCTCTCAGTGAAAACAGCCAAAAAACGTCCGAGCGTCATTGTATATACATTGCATCAATTATATACTTCAAAATGCCACATTTACTCGAATTTAGACGTACCTAATGTCGCTTGCATTGTGTTCAACGTTAGTTGTCTGCTATGTCATCATAGCTCTGGCATCGCGCGTCGGCGCTGTAGTCGGATCGCGGTTACCTTGTAACTAACCAAGAGTCAGCGCAACTCATAGCGTGCGCCGAGATTTGACTCGGTCATTTTTTTGGAATGATTATGACTCTATATGGTATTGTATCTCGATGGCTGTTCCATATAAAACAGCTAATTTACACTTGACAAAATGTAAGTCAGAAAAACGTACAATGCAAAGATCACGAGTACTAAACTTATACCTATCTGCCTGGATCAGTTGCAAAAGTTTTACAATTAACGGCGTAAACATTCAATTTCACCAGTTATCAGTATGCGTCTGGCATTGAATAAAATTGGAACCTAATCGGACCCAGATATGTAGCAATCACAGAAAAGAAAAAAACAATTGTTTAAATTAGAACGGCTGTCAAGGCATTTTTGTAAGTTTTTTTTTTGTAGCCAGTTGCACCCATATTAACGAAACGTCAGTTATTTGAAATCAGTTAGCAGCTGTGATGCGGACAAAGAACTTTGAGACGTAACCCAAAAAGGTAAGGTCCAAGTTCTTTGGATGCGGAGTTCGATGCGTTGACATACATGAGAATGTTCAAGCAAGATTCTGTCATAATACCTGGCGACAGATTTTCCTTCTCATTTCCTTTCTATTTACTTCTCTTTTCTGTGGTAGCAATGCACCAGATGTACTACTGTTCCAATCATAATGTTTTACCAACATTTTGTTTAGCTTATTTATTTATTTTAATACTTTATTGCACACTTACAAATTAAGTAAACATGTACAATTGGAGGACTTAATGCTAAACATTTTCTACCAGTCATCCACCAGGTTGGAACAAATAATACGTAGGCGTGCATCAAAAATAAATGACAAAAATAAATAAACAGAAAGACCAAAGTTTTACAAGATAATATACATAACAACAAATTACAATTAATATGAATCAAGCCTAATTCAAGAATGAAATGAGCTTAGCATCGCGTGTCTATCAATGTTTGATAGCGGGCAATGGTCGTCAATGACCGTGATTTTTACGAATAGTAAAATATCAAACTAATGTACTAGTGACGCACAAAGCAAGTTTTTTACTAAATTTTTTGGCAACGCATCGTAAATCATTATTATCAATGTCAAAAAACAATTTTTTGCGAGTTATTTTTTATATGCGTATTGCGTATCTATGTAACTGCCAAAAAGCTACTTTACGAGAATTCTTACAAACAAAAAAAAATATGATTAAGTTTTAAGAATTTATTGCCCTAATCAATCAAACAAATTTTAATTAAATAAGTAGTGATTCTTACTTTAGTTAGCTTCGCCCGGTTTCTGAAAGGCTGATTAATACAAAATTTAACTAACACGTTGTTTAATCTCATGCCAACTGACGTGATTGGTTGAAAGAAAAAAACAGCAGCCTATCAAGTCACTTGACATGAGTTTTATATGTATAAAGATAAAGATTATTTATTTGCACAAAACACGAGTAAATCATACACACATTTAAAAACGCATGCACAAAATAGGTGGGTTAAAATATTATTTACTTCGTATCATGTTTTGCCTAGTTTGTAGGCGTACAAATCTAGAGAGATGTGTGATATAAAAACACCGTAAGTATTATTTATATAAAAAAGTATTAATTAATTAAATTAACTGTCGAAACAATTTCATAAGTTCAGATATGATGTTATTAATTTAAATAGTTAACAGATAGACATTACTATAATTGAATGATAAACAAATTGACCTACTGCAGTAATTACTAAAATTTTGCATTTATAAAATCACTAACTTTGTAATAACATTTCTCGACTAAAAGACTTTTAGGTTTTTTTTTGCAACAAGGACAAAAATACTGTTTGAAATTTGAATTCCCCGCCATATGTGAAACGTACCACCTTAATTTGAACAGGCTTTCAGAAACTGGGTGTATATCTCGTATAGTTTGTCTATTTTTTTCATCGGTTTTTACAAATGTTCCTTTACGAAGAGTAGCAAATTCTATTTCCCTTACCACAGTAGCTTTCTTCCGCTTGTCCAGATCAGTTCCAAGCTTCAAATCAGCGGCCATCGTCATGGCCTCCAGGACTGTGATGTATGGCTGGAGCAAGTCCTCTTGCATAATATATCGCGACAGCTTCCTAAATTGGTGGAGATCTCGAGATTCGCCATTTGTAGTGACCAAACCATTGGCTCCCGCGACTCTGCGAATATATAGGTAACTTAATATTTCAGAGCGTTGAAGCGACGTGTGACCAAAATGCTGTTTTTTTTATTATTGAATTAGGCTTGCGTTTAAACGCCTACGGTGGAGCAAGCTTTCCTTGAAGAAACCGATTCGCTCGAATCTGGGTAGATGGTAACTATGGCGTTTTTATGGTTCAACTTATAAGCATTGCCATTCAGCGTAGTAATACCGCCAGCATGCTCGGTACGCTGCCAACTGGTAATGGGCTTGAGTATTTGGATTGTCTCTAGACCTTCGACGATCCATAAGTTACTTATTTAGTGTCAGTTATTTGGTTAGTTTAATATAATAGTGGATCAGATAATCATTTCATGGCTGTTTGATTCAAAGCTTTTGCGTTGTCTACATTTTTTTTTTAATAAATATTCGGGACATTTTTGCACACACGGTCATCTGACCCCAAACTAAGCAAAGCTTGTGATATGGCTGCCAAAGACTGATATACATACATATATATTTTTAAATACATACTTAAATAGATATTAAACAACCAGATATAGAACAAACACAAATGTTCATCACACAAATGTTTGTCCTAGGTGGGAATCGAACCCACGCCCCCAAGCTCAGAAGGCAGGTTCACTACCAACTAGACCAACGGGCTATCAAACTTATTAACATTAGAGCTTATAAATACAAATATAATTGATGCTTACAGTCTGAACTGTCAATATTCTTGTTACAGCCTGAAGGTCGTTCAGTGCAATAGTCTAGACATGCAGGACTAATATAACAAGTTTGGAAACCTAAATGTATACATTTGTAACCGATAATACTGTAGAAAGCCTTGAAGACGAGTAACAGTTCTAGATCGTCTAGGTCTAGTGTTTGAAGCGCAGACATTTTTGCTGCGACATTATTTTGGCGTCACTGAAAAGTCGATAATTTTGATACATGGATACAATGATATAATATATCATAGACATAGACATAATTAATTTGTGGCAAAAAAAATACAACAACACAATATACACGAAAAATTAAAATAAGTTAAAAAGAAAACTAAATAAGTACTTTTTTTTGTCCCAAACCGGCCCCAACTCAACATGCATGGATATGTAAAATCTTTATTTACCGATCATAGCTAAGGTCTAGAATCTACGGGTTCCGTACCTAAAGGGTGTTTACGGTAACATCCTTTAGGTACGGAACCCTAGGTGTGGAGAGCAATGGTGGCATTGCGGTAGCATGTGCCGTTTACAATCTGACGGCACGTGGTTCGATCCTTGGCCCTGCACCAATGACTTATTTAGTGCTTGAGTCAATTATGTGCAGTTTCGATGCCTTCGCTCAGAAACGGTGAAGGAAACCATCGTGAGGAAACCGGTATGTCCAAGAACCTCAAATATTAAAGACTAGTAGCCCTGCTTCGCACGGGCGAAGCCGGGATATATAGCCTACGTCAACCGGGGATAGTGCAGCATCCCAACAGTGAAAGAATTTTTCAAATCGGTTCAGTAGTTTCGGAGCCTATTCAATGCAAACAAACAAACAAACAAACAATCAAATCTTTCCTCTTTATAATATTAGTATAGATATAGATAATGACATTCACCAACATGCGCTCGGCCAGCATGGTGCATTAAGGCTCATCTTTTTTTCTCTGAGAGAAGGCCAGTGTCCCAACAGTGGAACATGATAGGTTTGATTCTTATGTATTACACTATCCGTACGCCAGTGTATGTATTTGATATTAAAATTTGCCTGTATTTGTATATATGTTTTTTTTTATTTTATTTGTGTATAATAATATTATAAAGAGGAAAGTTTTGATTGTTTGTTTGTTTGTTTGCATTGAATAGACTCCGAAACTACTGAACCGATTTCACTGTTGGGAAGCCACACTATCCTCGGGTGACATAGGCTATATATCTAAACCCGTGCGAAGCCGGGGCGGACCGCTAGTTTTGTATAATTAAATAACTTATGTAATTTTTTTGTTATATTTTTTTTTATAATTTTAAATTTGTGTTTTGGCATTTAGTTAGGTTATAGCAGTATATTTCTCTATGGTTATAGTCACCGCTTTACCAACTGAGTCGTCGAGCAATAAACGTCATACCATAAGACCTGTAAGTGCGAGCGAAATAGACAGATATGACATGTGGGTGCGAGCGAGATGAGATGAGCTATGATTTATGACCTGACGACTCAGATGGTAATACGTTTACTATAGTAATATCTAATGGGAGAGGCCATTGGCTCCCGAAACACTGTAGGTATTTATACTAGTTCGGAGTCAATGGGTTAATATTATATTTTGTAAATTTTTATAATGCCCAATAAATTAATTTGTATTTGTATTTGAAATGATGAGGTGTGGAAACGTACCTATAACCAGCCAGAATGTTGAGCAGCGAACTCTTGCCGGCACCAGACGGCCCCAATATCGCTGTCAATTGTCCCGACCGGAACTCTCCGTTCAAGCCGCGCAGTATGATTTTTGAACCTGCAACAATTTGATACAGATAAGTGGGGTATTAATAAAAAAGATATGAGGGCATCATGCCAAGGTTAGGTAGTGTCGATTTCTGTTAAATATCACACGTACAAGAAAGCTTGTGATCCTTGCGTGATTGAGAAAAAGCTTGACATGTTTATCATCATCATCATTTCAGCCATCACTTGCATAGTGTTCAACGTCGCTAGTCTGCTATGTCATAGCACCACTGGCATTGGGCAGCGTTGTAGTGGATCGCGGTTGCCTTACAACTAACCAAAAAGTCGGCGAAAAGACATTTTTTCGGCACGTTTGTGACTCTATGGGTATTGTATCTCAATGAAACATGTCCCTACATGAACCCATAAGATGGACAGACGACTCAAAAGAGACCGCAGGGAAACGCTGGATGCAAACCGCTTCCAACCGGCCCTTTTGGAAATAGATGGGGGAGGCATATGTTCAGTTATGGACGTCTTCTGGCTGATGATGATGATGAAATATTCATGACAAAAATTTGAAAGCACTAGAAATCGTATCTGACCTCGCGACGCGACATTACAAAACACAGATGTCTGTCTATACCTTGAAGTAGTCAACGGATATCCCTTGTCAGATTTTACGTAGGAAACATCAGTTACACTAAACGAATATCGACTTGGATAGGATACAGATTTTATTTAATTTAAATAAAGTGACGTCTATAATTCACCCGGTTTCAAAAGAGGAGATTTGCAATTCCGCTTGTAATCTTGCCATATAAATACCTACTTATAAACGTCAACCTTGCTTGAAAACGTAGCGATTTCAATGATTAATTTTGTTTATATCGTAGATATTTTTATATAATAATAGGCTTGTGTTTGACCACCAACTCGCCTGATGTTAAGCGATGATGCGGTCTACGATGGAGCACGCTTGCCTAGAAGAAACCGATTCACTCGTGATTTAAAAACACTCAGATTGTAGCTATCGGGGAACACTCATTCAGGCAGTGCATTCCACAGACTAGCAGTTCGCATAATGAAAGTGGAATCAAAGCGCTTCGTACGGGTTTTCGGAATATCAACCATGAAGCGTTGTCGATTTTTCGTGCCCACCCAGTTCGATAGAAAAATGGGCAGGAGGGAACTAGATTACGTATGCAGAACCGATGTACACTTTCCGAAATAATTATATCCGATAAAAAACCGATAGACTAGCAACTTTGCGCAGATCACTGTTTTAAACTATCACGGTTATTCACTAAAGTTATATGATTATTTACGAGATATTTACCGTGGTAAGGGTGTGAGTGTTGTCTTTCTGTGAACATGGTGCATGTAACTGCGCCGAAATAATGGGAGCTCATTCCACAACCTTCACGGTAAATATCCCGTAAATAATCATATAACTCATGCGCAGATACTTAAGACTAAGAAGCTTATAGTCAAAGCCAAACTCACTCTTAGTACTCGTATATGGTGGTTCAAATAGAATAATCGGTGTATTCCAGTAGGGTCCCGTGAAGAGATACAACATGTTTTCAGTTATATTTATTCTGTTACTCCGATCGGATCCCGATTTTTATTAAAAAAGATGATCCAATACAAAAAAAAAAAAAAAACATTTCTGCGGACACATAAGCCCGTGATTCAACTCATTGGACAGAAGAGTTGGATGGCCATTCTACAACTGGCTAGCCCATCAAGCACAAAAAGAAACAATTATTCATCTGAGATCTCATTCGTCTAGTCTAGACTCTAGATCTTTCGCAAGCAAAAAGCACTTTCTAAGCAATCATCATCAGAGACTTTTCCCGACACAAATGATGATGAATCCAAGTTAGCTAATCAAATTATGTCATTTTTCAATGCGTTGAAGACTTTCTAGTCCATCTATTTAATGATGCAGTATATCGCTGGCGCATTTAACTTATAAAGCAAAGTGGGTATGATTTGAAACATAAAAGTCTTGCTTTAAGATGGGCTTATGCAATTTAGTAGGTAGGCTGGATATCTTGTGCAAGTTTTTAGGATCTTTAATGAATATGTCTGAAACTTTTTACGACGTTTTGAAATCCCGACGATTGAAGATCCAGACATTTTGAAGTTCAGATGTTTTACGGCTTATCGTTTTGCAACCAAGGCATTTTGCGAAATGATCCTTGTGACACCATCTTGTTATCGACGTTAGAATGGAATGTTTTCGTTCCTCCAATCCTATCAGTTCTTGGATTATTACTATACAAAACTAACGTGGGCGTGATTCATTATTTGAACTAATAGACGGCTAGCACGCACAGGTATTGCTGTCGAAAAACCCGTTTGTGCTAGCAGTCAGCTATTAGTGCTGTTCAGATCTAGGATTAGTAGGAGAATAATTTTCCCCATTCCTTCGACTGATTGTTTTTGAAGTGAAACTTCTAATGCGACTTCCAACAAGGTTGCGTTAAACGTCTAACGCTACCATGGAGGGGGAATAGAAAGAGACAAAGCAAGAGTTTCACTTCTTCCGCGCGGAGGAACTCCACGTACTATTTTTTGTTTTGTTCTCACAAAAATACAGTCGGAAAAATTAGTAGAAACTTTGATTAAAGTTAGTACGAATTTCATACCATGGGCAAAAAGGTAAATTCGGCAAAAGGTCAAATTCGGTAAATCGGTTCAATTTACATGCAGAAAAATATGAATAGAATTATTTATTATTCATAATATCACTTCATCAAAAGTAGTTAGTTGCATGTTAAAATGTTTTGCACAAATGTGCGTGTTGTGCATTTTTTTTTATTTATAGACGACATATTTTTTGACATTGGTTTTTGAGAAATTTCAATTGAATATAATAAAAATTATGAAAAACACGCGTGAGGATTCATCATAAACTATAACAAAAAAATATTGACGGTACTTGTAAAAAAAAACTTAAAATTTCTAGAGACATCCGCTGGCCTACCTGCATCGCAAGGCCACAGAAGAGACTCTTTCAAGAAACTCAACAACAACAAGTCTCCAATACCACACCTGGCGAAATAGGGGTAGAGCAGTTTAGTCAGCGACCCAAAGCCGTGCTCCGTTATTTTAGGGAGCTCGGCTGGTTTGTGTAGGCTGGCAGGAGCAAATGTACAACTATTATATTCTCTTTGATGCATAATACACCCCAAGCGGGATGTTAGTGCAGGTCTTATTTCCCCCCACTTTGAATTAGAATTAGCCTACCTGTGACCAAGAAAACTGCAGTGTCCGAAAATTCAGAAATTTTTATTTTATTTTAATTTTAATGTTTGGTATTAATTGTTTGAAATATCTGTGTTATGTACAAAATTGTTACATTAAATAGGTTCTGGTGACAATACAATATGTTTCTATAAATTTAATAGATTAATAGTTAGGTTTTAATTTGTTGTTTTTTATTTTAATTGTAATTAATACTAACTGAATTTATATGAAAAATATTTTCTGTATGGCGCATAAAGAAATTAATCATAGGTCAATGATGGCGCATAATTCTTTGTAGTGGAGTTATTCAAATCGGTTAGGTATACGACTAGGCATTTCTATTCGTTCTTTCGACCTTACTTTAAAATGTCAAAATGTAAATTACGATAATTTGCATGTTGACATTAGAACGTTAGTTGTAACTACCGATGACTTTTGGTAAAAACAAAAACACAGGACGAGTAGGTGTCGTACCACCGGAGAATTGAGGAAAGCTAGCGAAGTAGGTACCTACACACATATCAGATATTTAAATGCGTAAATCCATGAAAATTTTGCCTTAACTGTTGGCCTTTTGGAAAAACTCAGAGTCACTCAGCGGGCAATGGAAAGAGCTGTGCTCGGAGTTTCTTTGCGCGATAAAATCCGAAACGTGGATATTCGCCAAGAAGCTGAAGTCACCGACATAGCTGTTAAAATTTGCAAGTTGAAGTGGCAATGGGCAGGCCACATCGCTCCAAGAACCGATAACCGATGGGGAAGAAAGGTTCTGGAGTGGAGACCACGAACCGGAAGACGCAGCATAGGGAGGCCTCCCACTAGATGGACCGACGACATTGTGAGAGTCGTGGCATCCAGTGGATGCAAAAGGCAGGCTGTCGTTCAGTGTGGAGGTTAGAGGGGGAGGCCTATGTTCAGCAGTGGACGTCTTCTGGCTGATGATGATGATGAAAATTTTGAATTCAGTAATTGAGCTTCGAATAAAATAATTCTATAGGTATAATAGCAAGTATTGCAGGTATTGTTCGTTACTTACAAGAGGGCTGCTGCTGGGAGAATGAGTCAAAAATGATGCGTCATTGTAAAATAATGCATTTTTTTATAGTCTACTGTACCTAATCATCAAAATCGGACAACTTAATTAAAACTTAGTAAAAAGTTAAGTTATTAGATAAAAAAATATACGTGTCGACCAGAGAACCTCCTTTTTCTCGTCGGTCGCTAGTAAAAGTGATCAGAATTTACTGATTTCGTTCCGCTTTTTACAGCTATCAGATGCATTCATTCAACTTTAGTGCTTTTTATTTTCTGGCAGTCCTATTCCCGTTCTTGGAATTATTACCAAACGATTGTGTTATTACGATGTAAATAAAGTGTAGTTCTAACATTACACTACATAACAGCTGATGCTTTGTTACATGCACTGTTTCCTTGTTACGTAGGCAAGTATTGTGAGCTCTATCGCTGGACAAACGTTAACTGGGAGTATGGGACATCACTTGAGCTACTTTTTGTTCCGATATGTTGAAGTATTCCCTAGGGAACGCGATTTAACCGAATTCCATGTGGATGAACTCACAGACGACATCCAGTATAATCTCTATCTTCTCTACATATTATCTCTTTTTCTCTATCTCTATCTCTATCTCTATTTTCGCTATCTCTTCTCTACATAGTATAAATTAAAGTTTTCCGCGTCAGTCTATCTGTATGTCTGTATGGCCGCTAACTCCTCCTAAACCACGCAACGGATTTTGATGCCGTTTTAACCATCAGTTAGATAATTTTTCACGGAAGGTTTATATATATATAACTAGCGACCCGCCCCGGCTTCGCACGTAAATTATACCCGTGCGAATCCGGGCGGGCGGATCGCTAGTATAATATGAGTGATTGTCAGAGGTTTTTTGGCGCCAAAACGAGAAAAAAACATGTCGGCTTTTTCCTAAACTTGTTTATTTTCGAGTGTCAATGTGTAATAATGGTAGATTATTATTTATTAAGTGCCCGTGACGTGCTAAAGTGTTGGAAAGTGATATGACGAGAAGAAACATGTCTTTTCGTGTTTCGTTAGTAAACTAGTTTTTAGTTTAGTTTTTTATTAGTTAGTAGGAGCAGATTAAACGGACCATTTACCATAAAATAATTCCAATAATTAGATCAACGTTCGGGTAGACGTGTACCCGTGTGTTTTTCTTAAAGTAGAACGAACCCACAGCATACTTAGTGTTAGGATGCGATGAATGACATTATTTAATTCATCATCATAATCAGCCTTTTAACAGTCCACTGCTGGACTTTTAGCCTACCCCCGAAAGGGTGATTGGGTGATCCACCACGCTGGCCAGTGCGGGTTGGCGGATTCACATGCGCCATTGAATTCCTTCTCCTTCGTACGTATGCAGGTTTCCTCACGATCTTTTCCTTCACCGAAAAGCCAGTGGTATGAAAAATCCGTACATAAACTCCAAAGAGCTCATTGGTACGGGCCGGAGATTTGAACCCGCGATCTCGCTTTCAAGTCTAGCGGTCTCCCAAGTAGGCTACAACGGCTTCCAAAAAAAGTTATTTTCTTAAAGTTATTTAATTACTTTGTTATTAATTTACTTTGGTTAGAGAGAAAAAGCCGAAGATCAGGCTATTGGAGTGCTTTCGGCTCTAGGCTTCTAGAGGCCTATGACCTTTTTGACCTTATCCCTCCATCCCGGTTTTACCATCGAACCGGTCGCCATCGCCAGTAATGCCATCCGCACATTATAGATGCGTGGAAGTCTCGCACTGTTCGATTTGATCGATTGTTTCTGCCACGTACCTGTAAGTTGTGGAATGGCTTACCACCTTCGGTTTTTTTATTTTTTTATAGCATATGTGGCAAACAAGCTACGGGCCACCTGATGGTAAGTGGTCACCGCTGCCTATAGACACCTACGATACCCGGGGCGTTGTCAGTGCGTTGCCTACCTTTGAGGACTCTATTCACCCTTCTATTTTCCTCCGAAGTATAATTTGGACTGCTTCAAACGAAGGGTGAATAGAGTCCTCAAAGGTAGGCAACGCACTGACAATGCCCCGGGTATTGTAGGTGTCTATAAGCAGCGGTGACCACTTACCATCAGGTGGCCCGTAGCTTATTCTATAAAAAAAAATTACCAGCAGACTGGTGTGATGAGGATAAAGTATCAGTTTGGCCACAGTATCGCAGTATGATCATAGGTCACACTATAGTTTATACAGGGTAGGTAAAGTATGACTGCAGTGTATGCAGTGCATTCACGTGCAGTTTGAAGAATTTAGGGCGAGCTCACTGCAGCGTCACGTGTTGAGGCTTATCGACTATAATAGTGATGGGAACGAAGTGCCGGCGATTATTGCTGTCGATAGAATACTGACAAGTTGGTATTTATTTCGTACTAGCAACGCACCCCAGCTTCACACGCGTGTAAGTCTTATTTTTTACACCTTGGGTTTCATTATTGGAGTTTTAGTAAGGATCCCTAATTTTTTTTAAATATATTATAGTCTATGTTACCTGAGGATAGTGTAGCTTCCCAACAGTGAAAGAATTTTTCAAATCGGTTCAGTCGTTTCGGAGCCTATTCAATGCAAACAAACAAACAATCAAATCGTTCCTCTTTATAATATTACTAGCGGTCCGCCCCAGCTTCGCACGGGTATAGATTATAGCCTACTAGCGACCCGCCCGCCCGGCTTCGCACGGGTGTAATTTACGTGCGAAGCCGGGGCGGGTCGCTAGTTATATATATATATAAACCTTCCTTGAAATTGTATCTAACTGATAGTGAAAACCGCATCAAAATCCGTTGCGTGGTTTAGGAGGAGTTAGCGGCCATACAGACATACAGACAGACAGACAGACGCGGAAAGCGACTTCAATTTATACTATGTAGAGATGTCACCCGGGGATAGTGTAGCTTCCCGTCAGTGATAGAATTTTTCAAATCGGTTCAGTAGTTTCGGAGCCTATTCAATGCAAACAAACAAACAATCAAATCTTTCCTCTTTATAATATTACTAGCGGTCCGCCCCAGCTTCGCACGGGTATAGATTATAGCCTATGTCACCCGGGGATAGTGTAGCTTCCCAACAGTGAAGGAATTTTTCAAATCGGTTCAGTAGTTTCGGAGCCTATTCAATGCAAACAAACAATCAAATCTTTCCTCTTTATAATATTAGTATAGATATAGATATATAGTATAGATTATTCGAGCTCTTTGACTACCTACTTAAAATTATATTATTATGTGAATAATATAAATGCTAGTTAATTAGTTTTAGGTTAAAAAGAATAATAAGACAAAAACAAACCTAACTCAAACTGTGTATACTTTGTTTTAACAAATAACAATGATCAATTAAACTTATAAGATTTTTATTTTTTTTTATTTTTTACTCGGGACATTTTTGCACCCACGGTCATCTGACCCCAAACTAAGCAAAGCTTGTGATATGGCTGCCAGAGACTGATATATATACATATATAGGTTTAAATACATACTTAAATAGATATTAACACCCAGACATAGAACAAACACAAATGTTCATCACACAAATGTTTGTCCTAGATGGGAATCGAACCCACGCCCCCAAGCACAGAAGATAGGTTCACTACCAACTGAGCCACCGGGGCAGTCTATTTCGATTGAAAATAAAAGGATAAAAACGCTGGAAATATTACTTAAATATCTGTTTTATTCAGGTCCTTATCTATATACGCTGTTAAAACATTATAATTTTGATTATAACAGTCTTTACAATAAATTGGGCAACCCATGATAACATTTAATTTTCTTCACAGTTTCTATTTTAATAATTATCATTTACTAATTATAATACCGACTCGTATAATAAACTTGTTACAAAGATCCTACTTGCGATAATAATCGTATAAAATTGCATCAAATTAAAAATTTTACTAACTGGCATGACACATGTTTCCTTTTTCTTTATTCAGTCAAACATAAAACGCAGTTTAATTTGTGTTCCACCTACGAGAATTGTGTTTGTAACTTATTTCAACCACAATCTTTCAGAGCGCCTGGTTAATGCGACGCGTGATCAAAATGCTGGCGTGTTTCTGGCTCAACGCATTGCCATTCAACGTGGTAATGCCGCCAGCATGCTGGGTACGCTGCCAACTAGTAGTGGGCTTGAGCATTTGGATTGTCTTTAGACCTTCAACGGTCTATGGGCAGTCTAACTGTATTTGTAGTTTTAGCTTGTATTTTGTTTAGTTAATAAAGGCGCTAGCCCAGGAAAAAAAATAATTTATATGTATCATCGATCTAAGTGTACTACACTTCTTTGATATGTATACATATTTACTAAAAATTTTTTTTATTGCTTTGGTGCTTATTTTTTATACACGTCTAAATTCTTTTCAACTCCGTAGATGACAGGTAGAAATGAAATTAGCATTAAGTACTAATATTGCAAATTGTCAGTTATATGTGTATCTAATTGCTTACAACTAATTGTTATCGTGGACATCGCATCGTGATGTTTATAACTTTTCATTACTCATACTCGGAATGAAAGTCTGAAGTTGCCTGAGGAGCGGGTTGAAAGTAATACATTTCAGGCCTAGGGAGAATCACTTTCAACTGAAAGTTAACAACTGACAGACACTCAAATTACAAAAAAAAAATTGTTCTATTTTCACATTAAATTTGTATTAAACCATGAACCAAAAAAATTTGGCGGGAATGCGATCTTCGTTGTAGAGTTTTGTTTATACTTCCGTATAGCAGATTTGTATTAACACAATGAGTTCATCTGATTCCGATATGGATTTAACGCCTGATTTCATAAGAGAAGAGGCTACAGTAGTAGTGGAAAATAAATATCACACCAAAAATGTTGATTTATGTCACTCACTCACATACTCGATCACTTATATTTTCTTTAGTCAGTTCATGTTTTTATTTTTAGTTTCCTTGTATTCGTAATGAAAAGCACAGTGTTTACCTCGGGGTCAAAGACTTATTTAGTCCCTCAAACTATTAGCCAAACTCCGTCTCGGGACTAAATAAGTTACTTTCACCCCTAGGGTAACAATTTACTATTATTATTGAAACTGATGTGGTTTTCACACATTTTATTTATATTACACGGGAACTACAAAGCAAAGCGAGACGCAGCCGCGCGCGCGCATTCACCTTGAAAAAGACCGTCTAATGCGGTTGAAACTATAGTCGGAGTAACCGGCTTAATCTTACGTGAGTAATTCCCGTGTAATTTAAATAAAATTTACTATTACTTTCGAGATATAAACACATGCTTTTTGTGATGTTTTTTTCTAATATCGATACTAAACGTATTTCTATATCACAACCCTAGATTATGCAGCTCCACGTGCTTAGCTTTCTAAAGTTAGCCAATGTTCGCTCTCGTGAGCACTGCAATTATACCTAACTACAAAACGCGTTGCAGTTGAGATGCTGTACGATTTGCAATACACTCAGCTGGGACCTTACCACAACCTTTTGTAGCACAATCTTTTGTATTATTGTTTTTTGAAGTTATACTTCTTATGCGACTTACAAACAAGGTTGCGTTAAACGTTTAACGCTACCATGGAGGGGGAATTTTTCTCTCTCGTATGGTTGCGAAATGCGTATCCTTTTTTCACTCTGCGACTAGCAGAGCCGGTAGTGTAATGGTGTCGCTAATGGATGGAGAAGCCTAAGGAGCTAGGTTCGAATCTCGAGAAAAGCATGTTTTTAAATTGTTGATATTTTTGCCCTAGTTATAATTTTAGGGTTCCTTGTTGAAGTATAACTTCTTCCGCGCCGAGGGACTCCACGCACAATTTTTTTTAATGCCATAGTTGTCAAACAAGCTGACGGGCCGCGTCGTCTTAATCAGTCACCGTCGCCTATGGATACTACTTGTAACACCAGAGGCATCACAAACACGTTGCCGACCCTTAAGTACTCTATTAACTCGTCTTTTGAAGAATGTTGTAGCTTCTAGGAAACACCGCGGAAGGTAGCTCATTCAACATTTTGCAGGAAAGCAAGAAAGATCGTGTGAATCGCACAGTGTGCAATTTCTTCTGATCTAATGGATGAACTTTCAGGCGGTGGCGGCTAGTACGATTTAAAACCGTGACGCCGACATCAGATCAAACAGTTCTTCAGAACACACGGCGTTGTAAATGCGATAAAAGATATAGAGAGACCCAACCTCTCTGCGCATGTTGAGTGGCTCTAGGTGTTCGGTGAGCTTGGGATCATAGACAATTCTTATAGTGCTAACAGACGCTCGAACGCGGCTGACGGACCGCCGTCCAACCAACGGGAGAGAAAGAGTGAGAATTTCATATTTCCCTCTCTTTCTCTCCCATTGGTCAGACGGGGGTTGAGGTCAGCCGCTTTCGAGCGTCTGTTAGCACTATTACAGCTCTTTGCTGCAATAATGCCATAGATGTCAAACACGCTGACGGGCCGCCTCACCGTCGCTTAAGGATACCTGCAATACCAGGTGCATCACAGATACGTTGCCGACCCTTAAACTCCTTTGAAGAACCCCATGTTATAGTTACTCGCAGACGCCACAGGATAGAGCTCATTCCACAAATTGCACTGTGACTGTACAAAATAAATAAAAAGTTGAAGTACGGGCCTAATTGTTCGACCATCAATGACTCCTAGCGAAGGCCCGTGGTCCAATTTGATCATCATCATCATCATCATCCACAGCCTTCCTTATCCTATTGCTGGGTATAGGCCTCTCTCTTGCTATGCCATCTGCCCCGGTCCTGTGCCAATCTAGTCCAGGTTCGACCCGCGATAGTACCTAATAATATCGTCGATCCAATTTGATAGATATACCTAAATTAACATTTTTTTTTATTTTTCTTAGCTATTTCTTCAATAGAAAGAGTGAGAAATTTCGGTGTAACTGCACCGAAATATCGGGAGCTCATTCCACAACCTTACCACGGTAAATAAATAAATAATATTCGGGACATTTTTGCACACACGGTCATCTGACCCCAAACTAAGCAAAGCTTGTGATATGGCTGCCAGAGAATGATATACATACATATATAGTTTTAAATACATACTTAAATAGATATTAATTAACAACCAGATATAGAACAAACACGTTCATCGCATAAATGTTTGTCCTAGGTGGGAATCGAACCCACACCCCCAAGCTCAGAAGGCAGGTTCACTACCAACTGGACCAACGAGATTAATAGAAATGAAAACAGTCTAAGCAATATTCTATTTTTCCTCTACAATTATTATTGTAAACACTTTTATGCACTAGAGCATAAAAGTTATATGATTATTTACGGGATATTTACCGTGGTAAGGTTGTGGAATGAGCTCCCGATATTTCATATAACTTTAGTGAACAACCGTGATAGTTTAAAACAGTGTTTTAGAGCATAAAAAGCTTACTTTCATGCACTAGATTTAATCTAGTGAACTAGAACATAAAAAGTAGTACCTATTAGTTCGCTTACACCGGGCATAAATAAGAGCATGGGGTGTGATTTTTTTAAAATGTTAATAAACAAAAAGACAGGCAAGGGAATCCCGTTGCATGCTAATTACCTACATTCACCTTACTGCCATTATTGATGACTTCATACCTTTCTAAACGCTATAGGGAAAACCCGCTTTCACGATGCTATGTTGCTTTGTTGTTGCTAAAATGCACTAATGATCGTCTATAGTTTTATTACTAAAAAGTTCCGTTAACTACTTACTATTTTCTAGGAACCTAAACAAGGAGCTCCTCTAAAAAGGTGCAACGTGTTTGTGATGCCCCTGGGTATAGGTTTCCATAGGTGCAATAGTAAAGTAAATTCCCATAACACCAGGTGCTCCGTTTAGCAGAGCTTTTTTGTAAGTTCGTAAAATTTTCTCCTCCAATACGGGTTAAAGTCGATTATCGAGGTCGTTCGATTTTTTTTTAACACTCGTCAAAATGTATGGAACAGCTGTTTTTTTTTCGCGATTTCAGGGTTCTATAGTAAAAGTTGTTCATAACGATGAGTACAATTACCTTCTTTTGGCTTCGAGAGTGTTCCCCTTACACCCTGTATACCGGGTAGTTATAGACTTCAATTCTTGTTCTTTGTAGGTAAAATATTAAAACAACAAAAAAACCTGTTGATTCTATCACTACCAAACTTACAGAATCACTCGCTGGGCTAATCTGAAGATCGCCTGAAAATTTCATTAATATCGGTCCAACCGTGTCGGAGTCTATAGCAACATACATACACACGTCGCCTTTTTTTATAAATAATAGGCTTGCGTTTGACCAACATCTCGCCTGATGTTAATGGCCTATTATCCGAGTCGCAACAAAACGCTCCCTCAGCCCCCGCCAAGTTATAGCGACGATGTATTTTGCCACGCAAGAGTCAGGATGCCCGCGGGGGGGAGTGCAACAACAAAAACGAACATAGGTCCGACCTCGATGACGCCTGGCGCGAAACTGAACGTGGCACGCGCAAATTCTCGCGACCTTTTTACGCTTTTAATTTCACAAAAAAACTAAACTATTCACTATCAAAAATGTATACAAATAAAAAAAAAATTAAAAAAATGCCTTTCAGTAGTTATTACGAGCTTTCATTAGAGCATAAAACTAAAAAAATAAACTAACTCTACTCAGATGTATCTGTGACATGTATTTTTTTCCAGCTCAAATATTGTAATTTAACTGAATAAAATTGATTTAAAACCGTCAAATTTGGTATAAGAGGACGTGCGACGATGCGGTCTACATTGGAGCACGCTTGCCTAGAAGAAACCGATTCACCCGTGATTTGAATACACCCAGATTGAAACCATCAGGGAACGGCCATTCAGGCAGCGCATTGCACACAAGCGGTTTTAAATATATACCTGGGGCCTTACGGACAACAGCTAATTGCAGCACCTAATCCGCTCAGTTGGAAAATCACGCGACCGCAAACTGTATCTGGGCGCGATAAGGTTCACGTTCGCGTGATTTTCCAACTGAGCGGATTAGATGCCGCAATTAGCTGTTGTCCGTAAGGCCCCAGGTATATATTTAAAACCGCTTGTGTATCTGCTGTACCCTGTATCTATATCAGACATATTTATCTACACAGAATATGCTTCATCATTCATTAGCTTCTTTTTCACGTGGTCAGTATTTTTGATGTCATCAGCCAGCACAGACTAATATTTCAATAGAAGCATTGGGCAAGAGTCTTGGCACAACAATGCTTTGTTTAAAGTCCTTGCGTTCACTATACGTTTTGTACCTAAAGGCCCCTGGTCGCCCAGCTGGTAGTACGAGTTACATGTTGTTATGCACTTACCTTAATTAAAGTAGTCACGCGATACTTTATCATATCATATAACTTGCTCTAGGACGGAAACTGGTATTGTTTAAACACAACTTGCTATTCAAAATTAGTGAGTAAGTAAAAACAATGTAGATTACGTAGGTGTTGATTATGTATTGTATCAAATTAACAATTCTACGTACGAGTAGATACCTAATTAAGTATGTATTGAACATTAAACTATTTTTAAATGCCAGTACAAAAACAAGCTTGTTGATTTACGAGGAAACAGGGGCCTTACGGACAACTGCTATAGCAGCACCTAATCCGCTCAGTTGGGAAATCACGCGACCGCAAACCGTATCTGGGCGCGATAAGGTTCACGTTCGCGTGATTTTCCAACTGACCGGATTAGGTGCCGCAATAGCAGTTGTCCGTAAGGCCCCTGGTACCTATTTTAATATGAAAATAGGACAATTTTATCAATTGAGTTAGGCCCTAAGCCCTTTGTAGAAGTCCTCAAGGCAGCGTTACGGAGTACAGTGGCCGTGGAAAATTCAATTTATGATTTGATTTTTTTACCTAGGTGTTTAAAATTATCACGCCGTGCATTGATTGCTTAAAAGTCTAGTGAATAAGGAACATGCAGAATCTTGAACTTACAGAAACCGAAAAGAAATTATTTTTCTAGTCTCACTTTATCTCTCTCTCTCTCATCTGAATAGAAATTAAAATACGAAAGATTAAAATAAGATGCTATCAGATTTTCCTGGTTAATTCCTTCCGAGAATCTCCCTGAAAATGATTTAATTGCAGGACTTGCAGGGCCACAGCTCTACCAAAGTTACGAACGTCGACTGGCCAGGCCTTCACAGTCAGAGGGTGGTCAGCCTTAACACTCAGAGACTGGCACGACCTTGACTCACAAAGACTGGCCAGACCTTGACTTTGTTTTTTAAATATATTTTTTTTATTAAGGCTTGCGTTTGACCGCCAACTCGCCTGACGCTAAGTGATGATGCGGTCTACGATGGAGCACGCTTGCCTAGAAGAAACATTCAAGATGATCATCCAAGGCCTTGCCAGTCTCTGACATTCAAGGCCTGGCCAGTTGGCATTCTTACTTTGAGAGCAACTGTCCTGCCACCGAGTCATTCCCAGAGAGGTTCCCAGAGGAAATGAACTATAAAAATCTTATAGCATTCTTATATGACTCCAAGAAGATCATGTTTAGCTTACTTCTGCCATTCTGCACGGTGTATGTGAGGTCTTGGAAGGCGAGGTTGACAGGCGGCCGCTGCGGGAGATGCGACAGGTGCGCCCGGCCCATCGTGCGACCTGAGCTTGTCGATTCCAGCTCGCACATCATTCTAGCCTCAGTGGCACGGCATTATCTGTAACAAAGGGACATAACGTTTATTTAAGGTGGTTCGATTCACCTATGGCGGGAAATTTAAATTTTAAACAGTTTTTTGGTCCTAGTAGCCAGGCCAGGTAATTATTTTTAAATAACACAGTGTTTGCGCAAAATGTTGGCTGTTCTTTACATTATAATGTACAATAATTTAACAGTAACGCACCATATTACTTATATTTGTGAATAAACCGTTTGAAACAGCAAAAATTTGTTTATTCACAAATGTAAGTAATAATGGGCATTAGAGATAAATAGCTTTACATGATTTTGTAAAGAATAATAATCAATCTGCGCAAACATCATGGTTGTTTACAATAATTACCCGGCCTAGCTACAAGGACAAGAAAACTGTTTGAAATTTGAATTTCCCGCCATTTGTGCAACGAACCACCTTAAACAAGAAAATTACACACATTTGAAAATAAACAAAAATAAAACCTAAAACTACCTACAAATAAATCTACCCTAAACTGAACTTAAGTTTGCTAAATCTGAACGACAGTTCAGATCTAGTAAGCTTGTTGCACTTGGACCACACACCTACACACCGTACTGGCGCGCTGCTCCTCTGATCCTACCCTACAAGTTAAAATAATAACATTGGACAGACGCCGGAGGTTGGAATCGTAGCAGCTGTAACACAGGTCTTCCTAGAACAGCTGCTTACGAGACATCTACAGAAAGGTATATTCAAGGTATACTCAGAATAAATTGTTAATTTTAGTCATGTTAAAAATGTTAGGTTAATACTGTTAAATTATAAATATTGGTTAATTGAATTGAATTGAAAAAACTAAAGACCCCTTGGTGGAAGGAAAAGTGGCCAGTACGCTGGCAGCTTTGCCACGTTAAATGGCCATGCTAATTATTTGGCCAAATTAGGCACCAGCATTTCGGTCACCACTTGCCTCCACCAATCGTTTGGCCAGGTCCCTATACAGTTCAAAAACGGCCGGCCCTGATGGTACTAAAGTCTCAACCCCAAACGGCATATCATGTACTTACATCCTATCTAGATATCCATATTTGAGCCGTTTGAGGTTTTCAACTTTAGTTTTCCGTTTTAGGTTGTTAGTGGCAGCACTAAATGGATTATCATCATCATCATCATTTCAGCCATAGGACGTCCACTGCTAGACATAGGCCTCCCCAATCGATCTCCAAAAGTGCCGGTTGGAAGCGGCCTGCATCCAGCGTTTCCCTGCAGTCTCTTTTAGGTCGTCTATCCATCATGTGGGTGGACTAAATAGATAATATCCTGATATTTCATAGATCTACAAAAATCTTCTAAACTATACTGGATTTTTTGCTATGAAATTATTTTACAAGCTGTAACCCGCGTGGATATTTTGACAAGAATCTGGGATAAAAAGCATCCTAACTCATAGTCCGGTCCCCTAACTATCTTTATGCAAAAAAATCACGTTCATTCGATGCTCTCTTTTTGCGTGAAAAAGAGACAAACAAATAATTTCGCATTTATAATACCGACTAGCTAACCCGACAAACGTTGTTCTATCCAGTTTGAGTTATGTCATACATTCCCATATATAAATCCCATATAAAAAAGCACTTTCAGATTTTCCCAAATTTTCCTTATTTTTAAATCACCCCATTGAGGCAAAAAAATAATATTCAAATCGGTCAAGCCGTTTTCGAGGCTTTGCGAGACTAACAGACGGCAATAGATTTTTATATACTATAACTGAATAGAGATATTATATATTATGATACTATGATAATTATCAGTTTAAAACTCCGACTTCACAAAATTAGTATAAAAATACTTTCGCAATTTCGGTTACTTTGATGACAAAATATTGTCATCCAAGTTACCTACCGAATTTACCAGTTATTTTATTTTAAACTAGCGGTCCGCCCCGGCTCCGCACGGGTATAGTTATATAGCATATTAAAATTGCCTATATTAATCAGTGATAATGTAAATCGGTCCAGTACTTTTTGAGCCAATTCGTTAAATACATTACATTACATGCTTACATACAAATCATTCCTCTTTATAATATTATAGTATATATAGTATAGATGAAATTTCTATGCGATTCAATCCGACAGGTAAATACAAAATATCCTTTCAATAAAAAAAAAACAAATCGGTGCATAAATGACGGAGCTATGAGGTACCAAACGTAAAAATACAACCTAATTGAGAACCCCCTTATATTTTGAAGTCGGTTAAAATTAAGAAAGTGTAAGAAACTAATTTGGCGGCATCACTCTTGACTAAAATTCAAAACTAGAACAGCCATCAACAAAGGTGGCATCATGGTGACATTCCGATGTTCTGTCGATCTTTTTTTTATTTTATTTAAAAATGCATCTCCACGGACACCACGGTCCGTGAATTTTATTATATACTTGAGTACAATCTTGTTAACTTAAACGAATTTACTTAGTTATTCACAATACAGGGAGAGGAAAGTTAGTTATGTTATCTCTGTCTTCTCTAAATAGTATAAATTGAAGTCGCTTTCCGCGTCTGTCTGTCTGTATGTCTCCGCTAACTCCTCCTAAACCACGCAACGTGTTTTGATGCGGTTTTCACCATCAGTTAGATACATTTTCAAGGAAAGTTTATATATATAACTAGCCACCCGCCCCGGCTTCGCACGTAAATTACACCCGTGCGAAGCCGGGCGGGCGGGTCGCTAGTACTATATTATTATCTTAATCTAAGGTTAAAACAATTCTGTACTAGTGTTGTGTATATACTGCGAGCAGACCAGCGACCCGCAAGCAGCACCAGGAGGCCAGCTATCGCCCTCCTCAACCATATCTTAGGGAAGAGAGCTACCCGACACACGACGCCGCCGCAAGAAGGTGCCTTCGATGGTGAGCATGAATGCTCGAGGCATACACACAATCCTTATTTCTTTACATTTTTAATCTGTCGATCTTCGTATCGTATGGCCCGCGCTGTTATAAAGGGAACGAAGGGAAATGTCCGGAGCATTTTTCCCGTGAGTGTTGCGTCAGGAAACGTGCTATAGGGATTACCGGTACGTTTCTATAGAGTCCGGTGCCTCCCGTCAGGCACTGATGCAGGCCACCGAAGGTTTTAAGTAGGTGCAAGCCTATATTACACACTTATACCACGATACAGCTTTATAAAGGCAGTTGATTGCGGCAATCAGGCAAAGTCGATTAAAAAAGGCATAGTCTCAAATTATCTTTGGTTGAAACGATTTATCATGGTCGCTTGTTAAGCCGGACAATCGGAGAAAAAAATCGCGCCTCTCTTACGTAATAATGTAGACGGTCGACATTGACCCACATTGGGGTCAAGTTGGTTGCATTCGCCGGTAATTGTTATTATTGCAAGTCATGTTTATTTACTTAGGTGTTATTTATTGAAACTGAGAAGATGGCAATGAATTCAATTGGCAACGTGCTAAATAGGTATCGGTACAATATAGTAAATAAATTTGCCAAAGATGTCATACTTATACTACGTATCTATGAAATTAGCAAACAAGCGATGTAACTGCACTCTACATTTTATAGAAGGCATAAAACCAGGGTTATTGAAAATTTGCTAACAACCTCTCGGAGGTAGTTTCCCTACATCATACCCAACAACTTATTACCAGTACTTAAAAAAAACTATACACATTCTATATTTAAACACCTGGGTCAGTTATAATAATTTATAATGAATCCTCACCCGAGTTTTAATGAAGACATTCTAAATTCAAATTCAAATTATTTATTTGTCAGAACTTGGTAGGTACACATACATATAAAGTAGCATACATGATGTATTCTATTTATGATTTTTGTATCGGCTCCTAAGCTTCATCCGGGCCTCCATACGTTCCTTCGGAAACCCACGTAAATTATGGATTATCTACAAGTCTGGTCGAAGCATCCTGTGACCAAAATGCTGGCCGGTAGCTTGCGCAACGCGTCACTATTGAAATCCGAGGCGACATGACAATGCGCAATCCAGCATTTTGGAAACGACACCTGCGGGCAGCGGTTTATTAGATTAGTCTAACTTATATTACACTAGTTGCGCCCCGCGGTTTCACCCGCGTAGTGATGAAAAATGATGATGATGAGGAAAAGTAGCCACTCTCTGGCTCTTGAACTATACCCATGCAAAAAATCAGGTCGATCCGTTGTTCCGTTGCAGCGTGGATGAGGAACAAACATCCATACATCTATACATACAAACTTTCGCGTTTATAATATTAGTAGGGTTGATTTTAGTTTAGGTAAATTCGTTATGATAAAATCTCATTGCGTTATGATTCCAAATATGTATACTTTTATAATTTTTTTTTAAATATCTTCTCACTAAATTGTATTACAATCCGTTATTTCCCTCGTTTCGTTTTCGTCGTTTCCCTAATTTAAATATTTTTGTATGAAAGAAAAAACGTAAATGCTTAAAAGTCATAGAACTTAAAATAAATATGATGCAGGCAGCTTCCCTATATAATATATAACCTGTGAAGTTGTAAGGTAATTCATAATAACCTTGTATATTGTAAAAGGTGTTTTATTTCTCAGAAAGCATCGAGAAGAAAAAAATATGTTTTTCTTTATTGTCAAACAAAAAAAACATAAAATTAAGTAATAAGGTTGTATAACCCGAGTGGCTAGCTCTGGTGTTAATTTTTTTGGGCCTCTGTCGTGAGGTACACTCAATGGCAGAAAAATCAAATTAATAACCACGTTGGCAACGTAACAAAAAACGTAATATATCAGTTAACTAGCGACCCGCCCGCCCGGCTTCGCACGGGTGTAATTTACGTGCGAAGCCGGGGCGGGTCGCTAGTTATATAATTATTTAAACTATCCTATCTCTCAAGTTGGATCGAACTGCACATGGTGTGCGAATTTTATTATAATCGGTTAAGTGGTTTAGGAGTCCATTGAGGACAAACATTGTGACACGAGATTTATATATATTAAGAAGATTTGATCGTAAATTTTTTGCAACGAAAAAATTTAACGTGGATTTGGTTTTCTAAGGCGATTTAGAGACCCATGACCGAGTCTTTACTAAATTAAGGCACAGACAGATATCAGGTTAGACACCGCAATGTCAAACTCCAGCGTGCATGGTGTCAACGAGAGCAATTAAGTTGTAGTTTAAGTTCTCCAAGGAGCAGGGAGGCACCCCAGAGGCACCCAATGACTGTTTTAAAAGGGGGGAAGACGCGTGACATCCAAACATTGTACCCAATAAATATGGCTCTGTTTCGGCTCGAGTCACCGGCGACGTTGACGTCTACACTGTAAACGTCAACTTCACCGCTCCATTAGACACTACACTAGACCATATAGAAGTGACATTTAAAGAAAATTAAGTTAATTGTTTTTAAGTATTTACGAGTGAAAAGTAATGCAGTGAAACTTGTTTTTTGTTTTCGAACTGTTGCTGCACCTTGTGAAAACGCAGGAAGTAATTTTTGCTGCTTTATTTAAACACAAATTTGACAAGTAATTCACGTGCTCAAAACGACAGTTCGATTGTGAGTTGATGAGGCCCGTGAGCCTAATTTGTGCGGTCCACGTCAAGAAGTTCGTCCCGTATCTTCCCCCTATTTACTTACATCAATGGAGGCACCTGAATATTTTTTATTTAGGTATTTAAAAAAATCGTATACCTTACGCTGTAAACTAGTTTAAATACATATATTATTATTCCATGGTTTTACAGAAGGCCACCGGGGTACAGCCTAGCGGTTAAAGATTACAATCTAGGTTAAGTGCAGGATTATATCTGTTATTATCTCGAATCTATTAAGCATATTTTTCCTCATGTTAACTGGCTCTTATATTACCTTCAGCCATTACCAGCGGCTTTACCTGCCTAGAGCAATCTTAGAAATTGTAATAGACATGCATAAAATATGCCTTTACATAGTGATAAGGTACTTTCTTAATGTCCATGCAGCTGGTTAGCTACCACCCACAAGTTGAAAATCTGTCGCCAAAATCTAACGATATGTTCCAGTAGCACCACTTGAGAGCCTGCGGCCTTATTATAGAAGTTTGATCATGATCGAGATTGCATGCCGTCCCGTTCGCATCTATTTACTCGCACCACGTGCGTAAGTGAGATGGCACGCGATCACGATCCGAATCATGCATAATAAGGCATCTGTTCCCGTTTCAGGATAGGCGTGATTACCGTCTTAAGACTTTCAGAATAGCTATGTCAGTGACTGTTCTTCGGCGAATATCCACGTTCCGGATTCTATCGCGCAAAGAATCTTCGAGCATACGATAGCTGTCTCAATTGCCCGCTGTGCGAAAAACTCAGAGGATTTTTTCTAAAAGACCAGCTGTTAAGGACCAGGTCTCAGTACCATAATAATTATGCCATCACTGGCAACACACATCTAAGTATCGTACCAGGTAAATACTAGTACTTTGGTAAACTAGAATTTATTACCCGTCATGATGTAGTTCAGGAAGGTTAAGGTTTGCTAAGGATGTAATTATTTTGTTATTATTTAAAACTGGTTTGGTACTTAAACCAGTTTAATAGTATGAAAATGACTACAAAATGATCAAAATAAAATTAATATGCATGTTAGCAAATTCATCGTCTGAGAAGCTTCCTCCACAACATTATTTAAATAATCAACGACCGATTCGGAAATGAAGTTTAACAAATAGTTGATCATCAACCATCATCATTTCAGCCTATGATGTTTCCACTCTGAGATAGCCCATTGGTCCAGTTGGTATTGAACCTAACTTCTGAGCTCGAGGGCGTGGGTTCGATTCCCACCTAGGACAAACATTTATGTGATGAACATTTGTGTTTGTTCTATATCTGGTTGTTAATATCTATTTAAGTTTGTATTTAAAACTATATAATTATGTATGTATATCAGTCCCTGGCAGCCATATCACAAGCTTTGCTTTCTTTGGGGTCAGATAACCGTGTGTGAAAAATGTCCCGAAATATTTATTATTTATTATTATTTACTCTACCCAGCCACGTCCACGGGACGTCCACCCACGAGATGGACAGGCGACCTAAAGACGACAGGGACAGAGACCACAGGGAAACGCTGGATGCAGGCCGCTTCCAACCGGCCCTTTTGGAGATCGATTGGAGGCCTATGTCCAGCAGTGGACGTCCTACGGCTGAAATGATGATGATGATGTTCCCATTGCTGGCACTCAGGCCTTCTCTCATATAGAGATGGGCCCCATGCCGGCTTAGTGCATGTTGGTGAATCTCATATTGTCTTTGAACTTTGAGGTTCTTGGACTTTTCGGTTTCCTCACGACGTCATCCTTCCCCGTTTTAGAGCGATGGCATCGAAACTGCGCATAATTTATGTAGGTACTAAATAAGTTATTGGTGCAAGCTTGATCGAAGGTGCAAGCCCAAGGATCGAACCGGGTGCTGTCAGATTGTAAAGGGCATATGCTACCGTTCGGCCACCACCGCTCCATCACATTTTGATCAAACGTAGCTAAAAAACAATGTTTTTTTATTTGACGCGTATATGTCCAAATAATTCAATATCATATTGGATTATTGGTGGTGATCCAATTTTAAATAAACAAAAAAATTGCTTTAAATAAACAGCGTTAGCCGTATTAGGTACAGCAAAATAAATCCCACCAAAAATATTCTGTAAAAAACTAGCCAAGTCTCGATGGAGCTGCTTGTTTATCTCTAAAAAGTAATGAAATCTAGACAAAGTCGTGCCAAGTCTAAGGTTCCTTACTGCGATTTCTTTATTACTATAGTTAATGTCATTGTTGTGTGACTTGGCCGTTGAATGGTACACAAGGGTACCAATCTACTTACAATAGTTGGACTTTCGACATATCTAGCCATATAATGATCAAAACACTATCTCACACATTATATTGACATCAGTGATACCTAGAATTGCCAGTGTGTGTTGCCAGTGACGACATATGGTACTGAGACGTGGTCCTTAACTGTTGGCCTTTCGGAAGAACTCAGAGTCACTCAGCGGGCAATGGAGAGAGCTATGCTCGGAGTTACTTTGCGAAATAAAATCCGAAACGTGGATATTTGCCAAAGAACCAGATTCACCGACATAGCAGTTAAAATTTGCAAGTTGAAGTGGCAATGGGCAGGCCACATCGCTCGAAGAACCGATAACCGATGGGGAAGAAAGGTTCTGGAGTGGAGACCACGAACCGGAAGACGCAGCGTAGGGAGGCCTCTCACTAGATAGACCGACGACATTGTGAGAGTCGCGGGCATCCAGTGGATGCAAAAGGCAGGCCTATGTTCAGCAGTGGACGTCTTCTGGCTGATGATGATGATGATGATGAACCTGGCTTTCTCGGAACATTCCAACATGCCCAAAGTACAACACCGACGTCCTAAACATTGTATTGCACCTAAATTGACATGTCCTGAACACCTAGACGTTTCCTACAATCTGAACCAACAGCACCACTTTTGATAATCGTTGAAATGACAGCAAGCAACCGAAGTAACCCACAGATTCAGATAGAACTTCCAAAGAACCAACCAACCTAAAAAATAATTTAAAACGAAATATGATTTTTTATTATTTTTTATTATTACTTATCTTGATTCTCCACGGACTCCTGGGTCCGGGCTCTTTGTCAACTTTTACAATTTACTTTATTAACTATTTCTGATTTAAAAAAAACTAATGACTATAAAAGAGGAATATACAAATTATAAAATGTTATGACTATGTTGCGTGTATACAGCGAGCAGTCCAGCTCCCGCAAACAGCACCCGTTCACGAGTTGACGCGTGTGCCAGCCATCGCTCTACTCGCCATGTTTGAGGGAAAAGGGCGACCCGCCACGCGACGCCGCCGCAAGAAGGAGCCTGAGTGCTCTGGGTATACACACAATACTTAAAACGGCAATTACTTTTACATATTACAATGCTTAAAATTATATTATTATCCTATTACAGCAATTTCTTTTAACAACTCTGGTCTGGCGGATTTTTGAGAAAACAGGTGCTGTGCTACCAGCCAAAATACACAAAAAAACATATTATCAAAAAAGAAACTTTGAAAAATCGTTAGCCTACAGTTGGGTTTAAAATTACAAACCCACTTATTATTAATATTTTAGAGGAGGTGACTTGCAGCCTTTTGTTATGAGCCAGTGTACCTACTCACCGTGGATTACAAAATATTTGTTATCATGCATGCAATATTTGCTTTGGCAGAACATAAGTCTATCGCTTTGCGCAAATAAGCATGCAGATTGCAGTTTGGTTAGTGTATTATTTATCTAAGTTCACGCTGGGATAAGCTCTGACTGCTGCAAATAGTAATATTAACTAATAAGTAGTGAGTCATATTTCACCATTTAGTACATCGATGTTCAAAAGACTTTTTTGCTATCTCCGAAATAATTCACAGAGATCTGACTATATTGGAGTACAGCAAGGTTAAATAAGATTTCGCCTACTAAACCCTTTTCGTCGGTCTGCTTCTGTGCCTGATGGAAGACAATTGGATCTTTATAGAAACGTAAGGATACCCCCTAACCTGATGCCGTAGGCAACACTCCCAGAAAATCCTCGCAACATATCCCCTCCTTCTCTCTACAACAGCGCGGCTCATTTCGTGCGGTTACTCACTTGAATTTGCAGTTAAATCATCAAATCTGACTGTACCCTGAGCGCAAAGGTGGCTTTTGATCGGTTTGTATAATGGCAGGGTCCGATACCGAAGTCGCATTTTAAGATCCCGGCTCCAGGGTTAACGTTCAAAAGCCTAACAAAAGTGATCAGAACGTACCTACTGTTTTTAATTAATTTTTTACAATCTCCTGCTAGCGTGGACGGTCGTAAAAACCAAAAAAGTTACTTACCTTGTATGTGTTAATTAATGCAGATATTAGCATACATGAAAAATGTAAATTTTGCTGTGAAAAGTCTTCATTGAATTGTTAAATTCAAGATTTTCAATGTAACAAATTGTAATAAAAACACCCACCCTATATAACTATGTAAAAGATCCACAATTTCTATAGATGAATAGAAATAAAAGACGAAATCAGAAAGGAGGCAAGCGGCGAACATTGATGGCGAACGTGAATGGCCTAGTTGCGGAAAATGCCCGCTACACAAGTAAGCGGCGAACACACCCTTTTTAATATGTATCTAGTTACGTACATCCGTTTTATGGAAGCTGCTTTACCAAATTATTTGCAGATTTGCGAGCTTACCGTCTAAACTTAGTAGCTCGTCCTAAGTCACCAGAGGCATGTGGCATGGCCTTCGATGGTTGTTTTAGAATATAGAACCGAATTCAATCAGTTAGCACTTACTTTAGCTACGCCATGAGTGTTTTATCTAATAGCAAAATCATTCATCATAAAAGCAAAATCAATTACATTCCGTTTCACCTACTTTCCTGGCTCATCAACAACGACCCCACAACCTTTGTCCTAAAAACCAAACCACTATCTGAACTTCAAACATTTCTACGCAATACGCATATTATTTGGAACTGTGTATCGTTATCATTTGGCACACTTTTCGTCCGATAACAAAATAACACGTCATTTGTAGTTAGCTGTGTTGCAATGATTCAACGCATAGAGGCCGTCAACATTCCATTTTAGCTGGGACGCTCAAAGTTATGCCAAAAAGTTTCTATGAGATCCAATTGAACAAATATGGCGATTCGCGGAAGACCCTGAAATATAAATGAAGAATAAATAATATTACTACAAACCTGAAGGTTAAAACATCAGAGTTTGGAAGAACCAGTGATAAAACAGAGATGCGGATTTAAAGTAATACTAGGTAAGTAGACAATAGACTTCGGGGCAGTAGCCAATAGACTTCGGGGCAGTGGACAATAAACTTCGGGGCAGTGGGCAATAGTCTTTGGGGCAGTGGACAATAGACTTCGGGGCAGTGGGCAATAGACTTCGAGATAGTGGATTTCCGTCCGCAAACTTGTAGGTACCTAACTACATACGGAGTCTATCTATAAACTATGACCCTCGTGAAGTAATTTGAATAGTAGAAGGTGAAGACATGAAGCCAAAGAAAAATACCCAGTATTCCGGCGCTGATAAATCACGTACAAATGCAGTGTTTGGCAATGACCATGATGCAACCATAACTCTGTGTCTGACATTTTGTAGTTGACAGTCTTTGAAATAAATTAACCGTAGAGTAAGTAGATAGAGTCTCAGTCTGACAATATTTAATGGGTTTAATATGCAATAGAGCTTCATGAACGTGACCTTACTTAGCATCGTCTTTTCTTATCCACTGGAAAGCGCACGGTTTTAACCGCTACCATCAAAACACGTCGAATATTGCACTAGGGTGTACTCACGCACGACACAAAGGTTTTATTTTGAATTTGATGTCATTAGGTTTCTTTTAATTACAGGACAAAGTAACTCGGATTCGAACAATATATTACAAATTATGTTATGTTTAACTAATTTAACTGCAATTATTTTTATTTTATCGCCTAATATTATTGCATGCTGTCTTCACCTGTAATTATTGTGACATTTAGTTATATTTTTATTTTTATTTAACGTATTGATAAATTGTATTGATGTATACAGTACTACACAGTATAATACACTTAAATAAATAAATGTACATTACCAAAAATTACGATCAAGAAATGGAACAATTTAGAGTTCTTCAACCCAAAAATATACTCGTAACAAAACTCTTTCAAGATCATAGTGTAACGTTCCATGATCGTTACCTACTCCCAAATTCATGGCAAATGGCACATACGCTAGAAGCCAAACTTAACGAATAAAAAAGGTCACTACTATGACATAAACATTGTTGACAGAATGAAGGTGATTGACGTAATGTCAGTCAGTTTCATTCCGCTATGCAAAAAACAATTTTGTTCTAAGACAAAGGAAATTGTGTAAAAAACTACATTTTAAAAAGATTCGGGTATATAGATATCGTATTCTTTCTAGAAGGAATAGGCTATATATAGGACTCGAAATAAAAACTGGGTCATACGCGCAGTTGACTCCAGTGAAAAAGTCGCTCAGAACTTAACCTTATATCTTACAATCAACTTGTTAGCCCGTCTTCAATCGGGTAAGTTTACGTGAGATGCCTTTTAAATGTGTTAATTGTGAAATCTGTCTCGACAAATAATGCTAATCGTTATTTGTCAATTGAATTATCATCAGGCCACCTGTGTTCTAAAACGCAGTGCAAGTGCGTTTCATATCCGTACTATCTGCGGATGTGGACGCGCGCCGTACTTACATTATAATATAATTGTGTTCTAAGCTCTTAAAGCATTCTGTAATCTTGGATCCTTCCGATCAAAAACTGTGTTTTAACGCCGGTACCACGTCATGTGAGACGGGACCTACTCCGATCTGCCGTTATCTTCGGGATCTCACACGACGTGGCCGTGCGGCTCTTGAGTACTGATCCTCATGCGTAGTTTCTTCGACGCATTTCAGGCTCCTACCCTCTACGCCAATTCTCCGACCACGTACGAGTCGCCACGCTGTCGTGACGCTACGTCTACTTCCCTTCTACTACGTCGGTCGTACTCCGGCCACGCACAAACTTCTGGAACTACTACGCGCAGACCGCACTCCGGTCACGCCTGAAAAGCTCACGAAGCCTCTCGTCGCTGCGCTGCCTGCTGACATCCTACGTGCCACGAGCCGCGTCGAGCCACGCGGCGATCGGCGCCCCAGCTCTTCAAGCTAAGTCTCAAAACAAGGGACCAACACGTTTTTTTATCGCCATCACCTTCCGAGTTCACACGACCCTCAGTCTCCTGTAAATTCATTCTTACTTTATTAAATCTTAACTTATACTATCTTAAACTCTTTCTTTTGAAACTCCTACCCACTGCTAGGTAGAACTTCACCAAGCTTCACTTGGTGAACGTTTCAATAGTGAATAGCATCTTTTGCATATTCTAGGTTAGCATATTTTGCATATTAGGCAACAGTTGCTCCATTGTTTGCATGTTCCATCTTCGACCAAATCGTCGGTCGCTTGTCATCAAGCGAGTTGTGCGGAAAATATTATACATATTTTTCGGATAAAGAACCCGAAAAAAGAAGACATATTTTGAAAGTGCTAATTAACCTTGAGGATCCGTTGAAGACATTGAGCAATTTGCCGCCGGTGTCTAGACTTCACCGAAACTATTCCAGCCACTTTACGAAAATTTCCTTATAATTATTACGCCATTGCATAAAATGTTACTAGGTTTTCAGCAAATGTATCATCATCATCATCAGCCAGAAGACGTCCACTGCTGAACATAGGCCTCCCCCTTTAACCTCCACACTGAACGACAGCCTGCCTTTTGCATCCACTGGATGCCCGCGACTCTCACAATGTCGTCGGTCCATCTAGTGGGAGGCCTCCCTACGCTGCGTCTTCCAGTTCGTGGTCTCCACTCCAGAACCTTTCTTCCCCATCGGTTATCGGTTCTTCGAGCGATATGGCCTGCCCATTGCCACTTCAACTTGCAAATTTTAACAGCTATGTCGGTGACTCTGGTTCTTCTGGTTATTCAGCAAATGTATGGTTACCCTTATACCATATATATAACTGAAATGATGATAATGACGTTCTAATCTATCGATCTATATATCTACCGGCATAATAATAACTTTAGTCGGAAAAGCGAGTACAATGACCTAATTTTGGCCTAGCACATCTGACTAATCCTGTATTTTGATACTTAGTGAACAAAGACAATTATACCTAACCACTGGTTATATCCTCATTGTACAATGTACCTACGTGAACCACAGACTAGATAAAGCTACTACCTACAACCTTGCGTTTATGGAAATATTCAGCAAATCCTTGACCGTGAGTAGCTTTATTTATTTATTTATTTAATTCATACAGAAACACCAACAGTACACATATTAAATAATACAAATAACACTCATTTATAATTGATACAGTTCTGATATGTGCACCTTTAACAGGTGCACTAACTTCTAATGCTCTATTGTTCTTGGTCTAGCTTTTAATGGCTTATGGCAAAACTAGATTCAATAGACAAAAATTAAATAATATTTTAAATTATTACCATATTTTAGAGCTATGCAGATGACCATGAAAATCTTTGTAGGACACCCAACATAAAGTATTTTTTTTTTATTCACATGCTTAATACTTGTAATTAGTATAGTATTTATAATTTATGACGCACGTGAATGGCCAGTTCTTCTAGACAGCGATAAAAAATCAAGCAATTAAAATCATATACGTATCCTTCGATATCCCAATTCCGCGCTTTATAATATCAATCACTGACTTTGTAATTGGAGCTGGCATGTAGGTAAATACTAATCAAGGTAAAATACTATTTAAAGTTAATATCTATATGGGGTTACCCGGAAAGGGTGTACTAAGCCGAAAGTGTTCTGTTTTACTCGTCGTAACAAACAACTTTTACTACTTCGCGAAAAAAATATCGGTTCTTCCCAGTGGTTATTTTTACGCTTTGATTATACTATACAATCAAAGTTTTTACGCTCGCTTTTTCATACATTTTATCAAATAAATGGTCGTTTTCTTTGGAACCGAGTATTTTTTTTTATTTTGTAGTGAACATGACTTCTGCACTTGGGGGCGTGGGTTCGATTCCCACCTAGGGCAAACATTTATTTGATGAACATATGTGTTTGTTCTATATCTGAGTGTTAATATTTATTTATGTATGTAATTAAAAATATATATGTATGTATATCAGTCTCTGGCAGCCATATTACAAGCTTTGCTTAGTTTGGGGTCAGGTGACAGTGTGTGTAAAAATACCCCGTTTTTTCCCCCTTGATTTCATGATTGGTTCCATATTAATAATAATATATCACTTTATTATACACCGAAATAAAAAAATACATAAAGTTACTTTAAAATAATACAAAACCGGCAGTATAATAGGCGTTATTAAAGGTTGTTTAATCTTTTTTCGGCTTGGTACACCCTCTCTACGTAAGCTTGTTTAGTATAACTATTAAGTAAATATAGAATTAATTAAGAGCGTATCCTGCCTGTTATTACCGACCTTTTATAATGTTAAAGTTTGTCCTGTACGTTCACTGTCTGTCCTTTAATATTTATTGCAGCATGTAATGGCATCTACAGACCAAAGACGTGTCCGCAGCAGTACAGCTCAAACACAAGCCCACGCATTTTATAATTTCGGTGAATCTTTTTCGTTATCGCGCGGTACGTTCATGTTTGACCACCAACTCGCCTGTTGGTGAGCGACAATGTGGTCGAAGATGAAGAACGCAGATTTAAAATATACACGTAATTAACAAATCTGAACTTAAAAATACCTATATTATATCTCTCGGAAACAAGAAAGCCGGCAAGTTGTTACATTTTTGTACAGATTAGAAACGTAGAGTTAAAACATTTAGTGCGGATCCATAAGGAAAATCCACAATGTATGGGAGGAAGGTTGTGGGCCGTCGATTTACTTGTACTGTTGAAGAAAAGTGACGACAGAATAAGCTTTAACGCATATTATCCGAATTGCTTCTTGAAGATTGGCATACACGCTATTTTACGGCGGTGTTTCAGACTAAGAAGTTTCATGAGCTGGGCATCCTGAATGTGGCTGAAGGACTCAACGTGTCGTGCTCAACTTAGTGCTGAACTTTCTCTGGAGCTTAGTGCGCTCCAGCGGTGCGCGTAGAGCGGGTGTATGAGTAAAAATACATCTCTTAGTGAGTCACTATTTAGATTCGGTTATGCAGTACCTAACATTCGCCTATGGATTCCTGTCTGTAATTACATTTACATCGCTGCTTAAAATAATGTGTAGGTTATTTCTACATCATAAAGGAAAACCAGCAGCAGTTCATTCATATTTGATGTACCTATCGTGTATATCGATTTATTATCAAACCAAAGATACAAGATGGTTCATATTTATTTATTTTCATCGTTTTTATAAATATTATGTAGTAAGTAAATAAAGTATTACGCCATGTTTGTCAACTGTAATGTAATATTTTATGTGTAAATAAACTGAATTTGAATTTGAATGTCATTATTATGTATTACAAATAGCCCTGGCCCGTTTCTACCCGTGCTGCTACTTTTCGCGTGTAGAACCCTTTACTAGATATCTATAGAATAATAAGTACCATTGATAATGATATGATACCTAGGTATGATTAGGTAGATATTGCTGAGAGTACGTTCACCTAATCGTAAAAGTTGCAACACAGTGTCGTGGTCCGAAGGGCAGCCGAGTCAAGGAAATTAGGTACGAATGCACGACGTTCTAAACTTTGATAGCTAAGAAATTAAGCACTAGGAGGTTGTGCCTTAAGAGTCGATATGTCGTCAGCTCAAATTCAAGTTTTATCTCTGCGCGAAACAGGGACAAAAATATGCTATCTACGCCTGCAGGAAGATATACGCACGAATCGGCACCCGCCTCAGAACTAAATTACGGAAGCGACGTATGCTAAAAACGTCAAATTACTCAAGAACTATTTTAATTTTAAATAAAACGATTTTACATTAAATTACATTACACAAAATTACCATTAGAATATGAATAAATAAATTGTTACGAACTTCCAGACGCGGAGAAAAAACTTAAAACGTGTTTTAGAAAGCCTGTTTTCGTCGAATTATTCTATCGAGAAAAGTTTCACCAATCATGTTTCCAAAATTACGTTTAACTTACTTGTATACTTAACTATTTATAACCAAAATATGAATTTGTTGCTGTTTGCCATAACCGCGTAAATTGATGCAACGCTACCCAAGTTCACGACATATATACTCTCAACCGATTCAAAACGTACCGACTAATGGAACCGCGTTGATTTCGAAGCCTAGAAATGGAAATGGATTCGTGAACTCTACATTATTCTCTGCTCTCTCCAGATTTTACAGGGCCATTCGATTGCGTTGCAGCTTCATCATCACCCATGTCACCACGAGAGCTTGCCCGTTTCTCAATCATCTACCGTAAGCTACTGGAGCTACTGTGCCAGCGTCTCTGAGCCTCACTCCGATATTTCAAGGAGCTAGGTTAGCTGGTAGGGGGAAATGCACAATACACCCCAATAGGCTAGTCCTTGGTACTACGAAATAATATATCCCGTGGAAAACCTCACTGACGCACCAAAATCTTGTAAAATTATTTTTTTACTTATACATGTATACTAGGTAAATTACCTGTATTTTAGGAAATCGTTCTTATACGTACAAGGTTAATTTCCTGTATTTTAGGAAATCGTTCTTCTGCGTACTAGGTAAATTACCTGTATTTTAGGAAATCGTTCTTACACTTACTAGGTAAATAACTGTATTATAAGAAATCGTTCTTATTCGTACGTACTAGGTAAATTTCCTGTATTTTAGGAAATCGTTCTTCTGCGTACTAGGTAAATTACCTGTATTTTAGGAAATCGTTCTTACACGTACTAGGTAAATAACTGTATTTTAAGAAATCGTTCTTATACGTACGTACTAGGTAAATTTCCTGTATTTTAGGAAATCGTTTTTATTCATCATCATCATTTGGCAGAAGACGTCCACTGCTGAACATAGGCCTCCCCCTTTAACCTCCACACCGAACGACATCCTGCCTTTTGCATCCACTGGATGCCAGCGACTCTCACTATGTCGTTTTTATTATTTAATACTAATTTGTTTTATAAGTAATTTTCCTATATTTTAAGAATTCGTTTTTATGCTTACTAGGTAATTTCCTGTATTTTAGGAAATCGTTCTTATACGTAAGTACTACTTGGTAAATATCCTGTGTTTTAGGAAAAAAGTTCTTTATTAACTACTGAAGTTGAAGATTTAAAAGTTGTTGGCTTAATAATTTATGTAAAAAAATTATTAAAAGACCCTCTTGTGAAGCCCTAGACATTATGATAACATGGTACATTAAGTTAGTCATCTAATGTTATAGGAAGTTTAGGTACCGCAAGCGCTAACCACAATAATAGGAAAGCAGCAGAGCGGTCGTTGATCAGGCTACTGTCCGTTTTCCATGCCATTGTTATGTCGTTGTACTTACAATAAGCAGTATGGCTGTTTTATAGGCAGTATGCTCATAGAATTACTTATGAACTTATACAGTGTTATGGTAGTACCTACTACAAACGTTACCTATACATTTCTTTGCGTGTGAATGTGCAAACATAGATCATGGGTCTTGTAAACAATTTTTGCAGGCTATCATGTTCCCACTGTTGGGACTTGGACCTCTCAGAGAGGATGGGCCCGAATCCACCATGCTGGCCCAGTGCATGCTGGTGAATGTCATATTTCTTTGATGTTTTGAGGTGCTTGGACAATGGACCGGTTTCCTCACGATGTTTACCTTCACCGTTTTTAGCGATGGCATGGAAACTGCACGTAGTATCGAACCAGGTGCCGTCAGATTATAAAACGCACATGCTACCGCTCGGCCACCACTATATAAATATGGAAACATTTTGGAAATACCGGGCAACAAATTTATTATTATCCTGTCGTTAAAATCACAGAAAAGAAAAGTAAATAGAACGAAAATGAGAAGGAAGATCTGTCGTCCGTTATTACTGAACCTTGCTTGAACATTCTTATTTTGATCAACGCGTCGAACTCCGCGTCCAAAGAACTTGGACCTTACCGTTTTGAGTTAGGTCTCAAAGTTATTTGTCCGCATCACAGTTGCTAACTGATTTCGAATGACTGACGTTTCATTTATATGGGTGCAACTGGCTACAACAAAATTCTTACAAAAATGCCTTGACAGCCGTTCTAATTTAAACAAAAAAGTTTTTTTTCTTTTCTATGGTCCGCGCCTCTTACTGGTCACGGCTCGTGCCCACCACGGTCTAGCATAAATCAACCTTTAATCTTCCCTTACTGTTCGTATGTAGGGATGCAGTTTATGCAGAACACATTACGCATTCAATACGCAATGAAGTCCCAACGTGAATAGAAAATTACCGATTATGTACCATTTATGAGAAAGAGAGCAATTGTTACCAACAATACCTGCCCAGCTTAGCTGATTCATTGAGATAGGACGTGGTACATACAAAATATTTTATTATTGAAGTTATACTTCTTATGCGACTTGCAAACAAGTTTGCGTTAAACGTTTAACGCTACCATGGAGAGGGAATTTTTCTCTCTCGTATGGTTGCGGAATGCGTATCCTTTTTTCGCACTGCGACTAGCAGAGCCGGTAGTGTAATGGTGTCGCTAATGGATTTAGAAGCCTAAGGAGCTAGGTTCGAATTTCGAGAAAAGCATGTTTTTAAATTGTTGATATTTTGCCCTAGTTATAATTTTAGGGTTCCTTGTTGAATTATAACTTCTTCCGCACGGAGGGACTCCACGCACTATATTTTTTTTTTACTGTTGGAGTATGGGTGCCGTAAAAAATGTAACCATGCGTGCTGCTTCAGCACATCATCGTCTCTATGTTCTCTACGTAGAGAGATGTAGAGATAGTATAAATTAAAGTCGCTTTCCGCGTCTGTCTGTCTGTACCTATAACTGCTAACTCCTCCTAATCCACGCAACGGATTCTGCAGTGCAAGTACCGTTCTTTATCGATCATCAAGTTCGACAAAATGCCACAGAATCGATCATAGCAAGTACTGATCAAATGGCATTTTATCGAATTTGACGATCTCAACTGTCTAATTTGACGATCGATAAAGAACGGTACTTGCACTGCTGATGCGGTTTTCACCATCAGTTGGATAATTTCACGGAAGGTAAACACAGTAAATTTTCACATATCTAATAGAAAAAATAAGATAGTTTAGTTAGATAGAAGAAATTGCTAGAAAACCCAAAATTTGTAGGTAAGTGAGTATCTACATATTAGTATAGTTACTAGTGGTTTTACCTATCAGTGTAACAAAAATACTGCTTATTCATTATCTAACTTAAAATTGGTTTTTAATGGATTCGTTGAGATTAAAATCATTTTTATTTACATTTCAATTTAGCACTCACTCAATATTGACGCAAATGTACAGAAAAATAGAAAGGCATTATATTTATTTTAATGCCTTTTATTTTAATGGCAATTATTTTAATAAAATTGTGTAGCGGGCTTTTTGGTTAATGTATATTTATTTGTGGATTCAGTATTCTATGTCCATAAATAAATCCAGAATTTTAAAGTTTAAATTAGGTTAATACAAATTAGGGCAAATTTTAAATTTTTCGAAAAAATAACGTTGCATTAACGTTACTTATTTTATTCCTTCATTCCTTAATTATAGTTACAAATATTCCTTCGTTAAATTAAACTTTATCTTAGTGATTGAAAAAATGGGATATAAGTAATCAAAGGAAATAACATTAGTAGAGTCTGGCGAATAAAAGCTGAGACTGAAAATGCCCGCCAAATTAAAAAAAAATCGCATTGCTACCCCAAAATTAATATTAAATGCAAACATTACTGTGTTCTGACTGTGTTACAATAAAAATTAATAACTTACAAGTATCAAGTGAGATTATTCCAGGCATTTCATATTAATTTTTGGGGTTTCAATGCTGATATTTTTAAATTTGCCGCGCTTTTTCAGTCTCTACTTTTATTAGCCAGACTTTACACATATATAACAGCAAACGACTCATAAGCGTCGCGCGCGTGCAATGGAATTCCACAAAAACCATAAACAAAACCCTTACCTACCTTAACGTTCATTCCACATGTAGGTAGTTCAACCTAGATTGGAAAAGTACGAAAAATTTCCAAAACTCTTTACATTCACACTACTTCAGTAAAACACTGGTCAAAAATAAAATCTATTGAAAAACAAACAAAATTTAACTATCGGCGTTTGAATGTAGAACACGATAGAATGTTTATTTTGAACGAAATGGCGCATGCGTGGTGCGCTCGCCAGGCCGCGAAGGGAACTAGCGTGGCGTCTAACTAAACTCGTAAGTTTCATTGAACTTTATTACAGACTAAACCCTGACTAACTTGCAGTTAATCTCTTCACGTCATCCTAATAGTAATAATAAAGATTATTATTATTTTAATTTATTGGTTCTTACTTACCAACGACATTTTTAAATGGGACGTATGAAATGTGGGGCAGCCTAGGTCAAGAAATTTCTGAAAATATTTTGTCAAACAAAACATTATTTTATAATTAAAAACTTATTTTGTAACACACATATATATAAAAAAAACCGTGTCTACACTTAAAAAAAAGTAACTAAAACATTTTAACATTGTTTTATATAGCTAATATACAGCTTCTAATATAACTTAATTAAACAAGAAGTCATTTAAAACTCAGAATGCTGATGCTGCAAATATATGTCACTGAATAAACGTTCAAATTTTACTTAACAACGAATTTTAAAAACTTTGCTAGTTATCAAAATCCGATGTAATGACAAAAATTTCATGACGATTTGTGACAGCTTTTCCTGGAAAACTGTCAAAATTCGTTTGTTTTATGGAGTAGCACGGTAGGGCATTAGGCATAATTGATTTAGTTACGTAGTACCTAAATACTAGCCGAGTCATGTAGCGCCATCCGTAGTTTTCTAGTTTCCCACACTTCTATGGGATAAAAAATACCCTTTGTTCAATCCAAGGTCTTTATCTCAACGTTAACCACGCTGAATTTCATCTCAAGTGTGATTGAGAAAAAAAAATTGTAACTTATCGCATAAATAGGTTATATTTATTTTGCAATTTTGACTATTGAAAAAGCTATTTTTAATAGCTTCGTGGCTTTTCTCATTTCAATAATCTGGGGCCTCACGGACAACAGCTAATTACGGCACCTAATCCGCTCAGTTGGAAAACAACGCGAACGTGAACCTTATCGCGCCCAGATACGGTTTGCGGTCGCGTGATTTTCCAACTGAGCGGATTAGGTGCCGCAATTAGCTGTTGTCCGTAAGGCCCCTGTTCACCAATGGTTCTTGACGATCACCAAAGTTAAGCAACGGTCGGTACTTAGACGAGTGACCGCCTGCGTATTATGTCTTATTGCATTACTTTTTTGTACTTTGGTAGTTAACAATTTATGTGATGGTACGGAATCCTCAATGCGCGTGCCAGATTCGCACTTGGTTGTTTTTTATTTTAAGGTGGTTCGTTGCACAAATGGCGGGAAATTCAAATTTCAAACAGTTTTCTTGTCCTTGTAGCTAGGCCGGGTAATTATTGTAAACAACCATGATGTTTGCGCAGATTGATTATTATTCTTTACAAAATCATGTAAAGCTATTTATCTCTAATGCCCATTATTACTTACATTTGTGAATAAACAAATTTTTGCTGTTTCAAACGGTTTATTCACAAATGTAAGCAATATGGTGCGTTACTGTTAAATAATTGTACATTATAATGTAAAGAACAGCCAACATTTTGCGCAAACACTGTGTTATTTAAAAATAATTACCTGGCCTGGCTACTAGGACCAAAAAACTGTTTAGAATTTAAATTTCCCGCCATAGGTGAATCGAACCACCTTAAAGATTTGTCATTACTAGCCCAATGTTGTGTTAATAAGTAATTTAATTCTAACTTGAACTTCTACGTATGATATTTCAAAAACTAAAAATGTGTCCATTATTACGTTTCTTGATGGGAAGACATTTTGTTCACGTGTTCTTTAGAGGTAGCACTACACTACTTAACACTGGCACTTGTCTAAATAAAATAAAAACAATTTTTAGTGTTCCGGAAACTATTGCTATTCAAATAGAAAATTTATGTATTTATAGAATTTTATGGAAAACTATATGAAGGTGATATCGCTGAGGAAATAATTACTATACATTTTAGGTGACCTTATGACATAATTTAAATTTACATTTATTTTTACATTTAAATCTTTTGGTATTTCTGTGAAAGCATCTCTACAAACTCACCAAATTCAAATAACTATAATTTAAATACCTCATAGCTACGGAGTTTTCTAACACCTGGGGCCTTACGGACAACAGGTAATTGCGGCACCTAATCCGCTCAGTTTGAAAATCACGCGAACGTGAACCTTATCGCGCCCAGATACGGTTTGCGGTCGCGTGATTTTCCAACTGAGTGGATTATGTGCCGCAATTAGCTGTTGTCCCTAAGGCCCCTGTACCAATTTACACTGTCTTAAGTACCTGTTTACACGTTGGTACTTGGTAAATAATGTTTTACACAGACGTTTATCAGAATGTTTTCTTAAATTTAATGAATAAAAGTAGCTCATGCGTAAATTAACTAATATTTGCATGAACTACATTACTACAACATTTCATGAAAACCGAAACAACGGTACAGACCACAGAAATCAAAAAAAAAATGTTTTTATAACAAATTTCAACAACAATAACAACAGTTATTTCTACAACAGGTAGCCAGATGCACATATAAACGAAACGTCAGTTATTCGAAATCAGTTAGTAACTGTGATGCGGACAAAGAACTTTGAGACCTAACCCAAAAAGGTAAGGTCCAAGTTCTTTGGATGCGGAGTTCGAAGCGTTGACATAAATAAGAATGTTCAATCAAAGTTATGTTATAATTATTATGTAATATCACACACACACACACACACACACACACGCACACACACACATCATCAGCCATTAAATGTCCACTGCTGAACAAGGCCTCCCTCTTAGAGAGGGGTGTTGCCATAATCCCCACGCTTGGCAGGCGGCTTGTAATATCAGATATAGTTAAAAAATAAATTGCAAAAGTTGACAGTTTTCAAACAAGGAGTCCGTGGAGGACTAAAAAATTACTTAGTTACCAGTATTCCGTCCGCTGTGAACGCCGGGCGTCCGGCGACCGGCCTAGCGGCAGCCGGTCCCTGGTGTGGTGCGGGTGAACCTCCGCGGGCAAGAGTGTTCCGGTCCAAAAGAGTGGTCGACGCGCCATAGTCACGTCGTACCCATATTCTTAGAACCTGACTTCTCGGCAGTGCTCCTTGGCGGTGGTTGAGTCGTACTCAGACTCAATTTATTGAATCACTAGCTGACCCGACAGACGTTGTCCTGTCTTAGAAATGTCAAACGCGCAAAATTAAAATCGTCGATAAGTTTTCTGAATTTCCAATTTTCTTAATTTTTCTTTCCGTAATAATCTTCTACCAACTATTAGAAACCTTAAAAAATTAATGAAACCGGTAAAGTCGTTCTCAAGTTATGGCGTGACCAAGGTAAATAGGGATTCATTTTTATATATATGTATATAGATTACTAGCGGTCCGCCCCGGCTCCGCATGGGTATATTTATATAGCCTGATAAAATAGCCTATATTAATCAGTGATAATGTAGCATTCAATGGTGAAAGAATTTTTTAAATCGGTTCAGTACTTTTTTAACGAATTCGTTACAAACACACATACAAATCTTTCCTCTTTATAATATTGTATAGATTCATCTTACATACCTACGAAGTTAATCTACTGTACACATTTACAATTATTTAGATGTCTGCAGTCGATGCAGACAGCTGAATCAGCGCTTGGATTGCAGCACTCCGTCCAATGACCCACAAGGTTGTTGCCACTGCATGCAAGTGGGTCATTGCTGACCGTGAAGAACTGAGCTTAATACATGTTCGGTTCAAACATCATCATCATCATCAGCAGCCAGAAGACGTCCACTGCTGAACATAGGCCTCCCCCTTTAACTTCCACACTGAACGACAGCCTGCCATCTGTATCCACTGGATGCCCGCGACTCTCACAATGTCGTCGGTCCATCCAGTGGGAGGCCTACCTACGCTGCGTCTTCTGGTTCGTGGTCTCCATTCCAGAACCTTTCTTCCCCATCGGTTATCGGTTCTACGAGCGATGTGGCCTGCCCATTTCCACTTCAACTTGCAAAATTTTAACAGCTTTGTCGGTGACTGGTTCTTTGGCAAATATCGGTTCGTACATCTGCAGGGTGAATTAGACTAAAAACATCAAGCCTTTACCATTTCTCCCATGTTTGTCTGATCAGGGACCTTACGGACAACAGCTAATTGCGGCACCTAATCCGCTCAGTTGGAAAATCACGCGACCGCAAACCGTATCTGGGCGCGATAAGGTTCAAGTTCGCGTGATTTTCCAACTGAGCGGATTAGGAGCCGCAATTAGCTGTTGTCCGTAAGGCCCCTGAGGTAATTAAATGCTTCCATACTTTTGACTATAGACCAAGCTATACCTACTTTTAAATTTATTAACTAGTTTGCAAATGCAAAGCACCTCTCGAATACCAGTTTTTAGACATTGACCTACAATCAAATTAGTAATACGTACCTACGTAAGCCAAGTTTTTAGTACACAGACAAAACAATAGAGTAGCTTTTGAGGTTCCATACATCAAGATACAATATATAGATAGAAACTTTTTAATTTGTACACCAGAAATAATAAACCGGCCAAGTGCGAGTCAGGCTCGCGCACTGAGGGTTCCGTACCACCACAAAATACAATAACGAAATACCAGTTATAACTTCGTAATGATCTGTTCATTCTTGTCACTGACTCGCATTTGATCATTATTTATTGTTTGTTATTATACTTTAGAGTGTGTACTATAATGGTGCCAAGTTTGACGCTTGTACGTATTATCGTTTATACCTACAGTAAACCCAAAACAAAAATAAGTAAAAAAAATACATTTGTTGTATGGGGATCCCCACTTCGTTTTGACTTTTTTATTATTTTTCAGTTCATCCGCCGTAACATTACATATTCTGTGAAAATTTCAACTGGCTATCTAATACGGTTCGAAAGATACAGCCGTTTAAAGGTAGGACGGACAGACAGAGAGACAGACAAAATATGTAGGCTTAGTAATAGCTAGGGTACTGTTTTTACCCTTTGGGTACGGAACCCTAAAAATTACAAACAGATTGAAAACACTTAGGAGATAATGCCACAAGTGGCGGCTTTATCGCTAAATGCGATCTCTTCCAAGCAACCATTGGATGGAAATAATTAACGTAACAGGATCGATGGGGGACAATACTAACCTATAGATAGAATCACAAACGTACAAAAAAACCGAATCGAAACTCTTTTTGGTTAGTTGTAAAGGCGGAACTCCACAGGCGACGGCAGACCGCAGACGGTAACGGCAGACGGCGACGGCATGTGACGCGGTGGCAGACGGCATGTGACGCAGTGGCAGACGGCATGTGACGCGGTGGCAGACGGCATGTGACGCTGTGGCAGACGGCATGTGACGCGGTGGCAGACGGCATGTGACGCAGTGGCAGACGGCATGTGACGCGGTGGCAGATGGCATGTGACGCTGTGGCAGACCGCATGTGACGCGGTGGCAGACGGCATGTGACGCGGTGGCAGACGGCATGTGACGCGGTGGCAGACGGCATGACTACAGTATTAATTTGTATGATACCGATTCCAACGTAGACGACTACAACTTCCGCGCGGCAGTTACATCGGGATCGGTAGGTATACCGCGATCAGACTACAACGCCGCGCGATGCCAGTGCTACGATGACATAGCGGACAAGCGACGTTGAACATTATGCAAGCGACATAACGTCTAAATTAGAGTAAATGTGGCTTTGCGAACTATATATAGATTCTGATATCGTAGATAAATAGAAACTCTTTCTTGTGTACCTACACCGGAAATAAAAATTACAAACAGATAGAAAACACTTACGAGCTAGTGTTACTAGTGGCGGCCTTATCGCTAAAAGCAATCTCTTCCAGGCAACCATTAGGTAGGTATATTATTGATACCTATGTAATTAATTAAAATGAACAACGACGCTCGGACTTAGCGCCGGTCCTAAGGCATTGATCAGGGTAGAGCGAGATTGACTTTTGGTGCATTTCATTTCTGAAAACTAGTGCAAGGCCCTTACGGACAACTGATATTGCGGCACCAAACTAAGGTTAAATCCGCTCAGTTGGAAAGTCACGCGAACGTGAACCTTAACGCGCCCAGATACGGTTTGCGGTCGCGTGGTTTATCAACTGAGCGGATTTAACGTTAGTTTGGTACCGCAATAGCAGTTGTTCGTAAGGCCCCAGGAATCGATACAACTTTTCCGGAGTAAAAAGTAGGCCATGCTCTAATACAGGTTTAAACTAATCCTAGATCAAATTATTATTCCTGTAACGTACAACACAACGCAGGTGTGCCCGCCGCCCCAGCCTCGAGGCGCAATATTTTTAGGGTTCCGTACCTCAAAAGGAAAAAACGGAACCCTTATAGGATTACTTTGTTGTCCGTCTGTCAAGACCCCTTTTTCTCAGGAACGCCTCAAGATTTAAATTTGCAATTTATACCAAATACTCAAATCTACGATATTTTTCAGCTGTGAAAAAATCAAACTTGTAAGTTTACGCGATTAAAAGATGAAAGATGACCGTTTATGTCGCATAATATGTTCGCATATTTTGTGTTTTCACAAGGGAATCAAAACCTATAGGGTACTTAATAAACCTACTTCCCGTTGACCTAAAATCATTAAATTTGGCAAGAGGCAAGGTCTCATAGCACATACCTATAAAGGAATATATCCGAATCCGAAGTCATAAATTTGATGTTATATCATTTAAAAATAATTATTTTGCTCTTACAAACTTGCATTTTACAGTTGAAATGTATGGAATAACCTTATTATCCACTACAAAGTTAAGTTTGTCTTTCAATAATTCATATATTTTTTGTTGTTTTTTTTGGAATCGGGAGCGCGAGGCCTTCTCGTACTTCTCCGGTTTTTTTTTTAGGTAGGCCTGATGGCAAGCTATCATTCAGTGTGGAGATCAAAGGGGGAGCCCTATGTTCTGCTGGGGACGTCTTCTGGCTGATGATGATCATGATATTATGGTCTCATTAACAATGGCTAATCCCCATACATTATACCGTGTATTACACGAATCCAGTAATATTTTCCATTGTGAAACAGTCGAAGTTGGCCAAGGTCTGCAGACCGATAGTTAGCTCTATTAGCTAGTTATCACAAACGAATACAGGGTGTCTAGTAATCACCATAATATTATAAACGAGAATATCTATCAATCTAATTGTGGGTGTCTTCGAGTCGCGAGTTAATCGATTTCTTCTAGGCAAGCTTGCTTCATCGTAAATTCTAATTCAAATATAAAATATTTATTTGTCAGAACATGGTAGGTTAACTTAATATTATATACGTACGGACAGACGGGCAGGCTTAGTAATAGGGTCCCGTTTTTACCCTTTGGGTACGGAACCCTAAAAACTACCATTATTCATGGTTCATAATAAAAAATATGACCAAAATTTTAAATAATACCTTTGCCAATTTTTATTACGATTTCTGAGAAGTTTTGGAAAGGTATTATAATCTTCGTTATCGTTCTCAGCCTATCGTGTTCCTACTACTGCAACACGGGCCTTCTCTCAGAGAGAGAGAGGATAGGCCCTAATCCACCATGCTGGCCCAGTGCATGTTTGTGAATGTCATATGTCTTTGAACTGTTGAGGTTATTAGAAATACCGGTTTCCTCACGATGTTTTCCTTCACCGTTGTTGAGCGATAACTGGACATTTTTTGGTGGCAAACAAGCAGACGGGCCGCCTGTGGTAAGTATTGAGTAAGTACTAAATAAGTAAGTCATTGGTGTAGAGCCGAGGATCGAGCCGGGTTCCGTCAGATTGTAAAGTGCATATGCTACCGCTCGGCTACTAGCGTTCGAATAGGTAGGCAGTATAGGCGTCAGGGTAGGGCACGGTTGGGCGACCGCTCAGGACGCCAGACATAGAGGGGTGCCGCAGGCGCCCCTTTATATCCGTATTATACCTACCTATAATGCCTTCTAAATCATCAGTTTTATTCTTAATGCTTCATGCATTAAAAAAATCTATTTTATGCCTTTTTTTCAGTTTGAATTCACTAGTAATCCCGCCCAGGGCGCTGGTAGTGCTAAAACCGGCACTGTAGGTAGATACAATTCCAATATCCATACTCATCGTTATCTGTTTACTTTATCAATGACTAGCGGTCCGCCCCGGCTCCGCACGGGTATAGTTATATAGACTATTAAAATAGCCTATATTAATCAGTGATAATGTAGCATTCAAATGGTGAAAGAATTTTTTAAATCGGTCCAGTACATTTTGAGCCTATTCGTTATAAACATACTTACAAATCTTTCCTCTTTATAATATTAGTATAGAAAAGAAAACCACAAAAATAATAGGTAATTAACAACGTAAAACGACGTTTATTAATGATACTGAAATAAAACAAAGCTTTGATTTTTTTTTAAACCTCTCTGTAGACGTAGGTATTGTTGTTTGAACTTAGAGTGTTATATTTGCCTTATTTATCAGTGATTAATGGAAGCACAAAAGCAAACCCAAAAAATACTCGTCAAAATTTTTACTGGTACCTACAGGCCAGTAAAATATCGTCCACCAGACATGTTGGTATTATTGTTCATAATTTCTTCGTTTCCAGGCGGAAATTGCCTAAAAATCCCTGTGCAAGAACTCTTTAAGAACAATACTGAGTTGGCATGCATAGCAAATATAACACGCCAATACTTTGCAGAGGCGAAAAGCATATCATATCTAAACCTGGATTCTGATTTCGACATCTTGTTAAAGAACCTTCACTCGCTGGAAATTATCACTTTCAACAGAAAAGGGAAAGCAGACGTAGTAAAACCAAACCTGGGATACATGGTCATCGTTAGAAATGTTTCCCAATTTCTGGAGCATAATATATCAGAATTTATTTCAGAAACCAATTGGAACCCTAGCGCCCGCTTTCTAGTCACATTTAAAACACTCGGGGCAGAAGAACTGCGTCACGTGTTTGACGTCTTCTTAGATTATCGCGTATACAACGTTGTTGTCTTGAACGGAACCAGCACAACAGAGTTGTACACTTACAACCCATTCGAAAACTTTGCCTGCGGAAGATATTACACCAGAATCATCTACTACGGAAAATGCTTTGACGAAACTACTGATATTTACCCCATTAAAGCTATTACAGGTATTAGAAATTGCTTTTTCAACGTGTCCGTCCCTCATTGGCCGCCATATGCAATCGATCCTTCAAAGATGAACACTGACCCAAATGTTATCGGAACGGAACAATACATTTTTCATTTGATGAGTGAAATAGAACAGTTTAAATACAAGTTTCATATTGATTTTGATCCAGAATCGTTCTCGACGGTCTCCCAAAACTTATCCATATCAGGCCCAATGATTCGACTGACGCAAAACCACACAGACGTCATGTTGGGAGGTATGATGCTGATACCGTCCCGGGCAAGTGTCTTCACGTACGTCAGCGGTCACCTCGACTACTTGGATGAGATCAGATTCGTAGTTCAAAGAGCTGGACAAGCACCCGCTTGGAAGGACATCTACTTTGAATTTTCTGCCACAGTTTGGGCTTTATTAATGTTAACTTTACTTCTGTATTCAGCGTTGGTAGCAATCTTGCTAAAAACGGAGGACAAAGGACATGTCTTTCTAGTACTGCTAGACAGTCTATTATCTCACGGCTCTAGATTTCGTTGCCGGCAGTCGGTGAAATGCGTCATCATTATATGGGTGATATTCGCGTATTTGGTCAACAGCTTCTACACCACCACACTAATGAGCTTCACCACAAAGCCCAGTTTAAGTTACCAAATTAGCAACGAGCAGGCTGTGATAAATCATCGCTTACAGCCTTGCATCAGTCTGGCCATGGGGAAATACTTAAAATCGGAGCATAACCACGGTGAAATACTCAGGGACGTCAAAATTGGGACTGAAGGCTGCGTAAAACTCATTGACAGTGTCAAAACGGTGAGCAAATCGAATCACATGTATACCCTCATCCTATATTCCATATACTACATCAACAGACAGCAGTTTTGCAACGAGTACGGATTATCCTCAATTTACTCATTTTCGAAGCCATACTCTAAAGTGATCTACGCTATATTTTTCAACAAAGGGTTCCCGATGAAAAGGCGGCTTCGTCATTTGGCGCTCCGCATCCGAGAGGTTGGTCTGTCGGATAAGGGCTTCAGAGACCAGTATTACAACCAGACATTGAAGTACCACTTCCGTTCGCCAGGGTTCACGGCCCGTTTCGCCATACCGTGGTATCTCTATACCATAGGATTGTTCGTGTCAACCATCACGTTTTTAGTAGAATTTGCGTCCCAATACAATAAAGCACACATTGCACCTGTCAATAAATTAATTTCTGCAGTGAATCATCAAGAAATACTTGAAGAAACAATTTAAATTATTGCCTATTTATCTACGACATGTTTGTAGCACTGAGTCCAATTAAAGCAGAATTAAAGTTTTGTACCTATACGAAGCTTTTGAATTTTCCTTCACAAGGATAGCCATTGATCCTAATCTCCTTTTAACTATGTAATCGTGTCAGCATGCTTAGAATAAAAAGGCAATAAATATTCCTCGGAGGCGTACAGAGGGCCTCGGAAAATGGATGCCAGTTGTAAACTCCGTGCTGTGCATTCAAAACAACACTAACACTTTGTGAAGAAAACGGTGACCTAGATAAATTATGCAGATCTTTCAGAGAAGACTTTCGACATCGTCCGCTATGTCTGGCTTTTGTGAAGCCAAAATATTTCAGATCACAAAATGAGCTCGAAAAATAGAAACACATTTTTTTACCATGAGCGTTTTAATTATAAATATATTTTTTCTTATTTCTTTTAAATAGTTTTGATTATTTATTTTCCCGCACGCAACTATCGAAGTCATACAAATTTAAGTGAAATTGTAAGAAATTCCATACAAATTTAATTACTTCTGATAAGTATATAATTACAATAGTCATTCGAGTCAAGCCTCAGAAGCAATGACGACGTTTTTTACGGTTCCGTAGCCCGATAAGGAACCCTTATAAATTCGTTCTGTCCGTCCGGCTGTCTGTCTGTCCGTCCTAATTTTTAGGACCTAATTTCTATAGTTATTAAGGCAAGTGCATGAGACTTTGCAAAAATACAGCTTTAGTATAGGATCTCAATGTTAAAAGTATAAAAAGAATATAATATTTTTTTAGGGGTGGCTCTGGTACATGTGAAATGGGGATGAAATATTTATTATTCGCTGCACCCCCTCGTGAGGGCTATCGATGAATAGATCTTTTAAAATTAAAAAAAGGTTTGATAATATTATATCAATTTTTTTATCTAGCGTATATTTTGTGGCAAAAAGTGGCAAAAACTTGGTCCCCCCCTGCATTTCTAAACTATTAGACATATAAATTTATAACTTGCCATGCTGATAGGTCATATTAAAAACCTTTATTCAAAATTATTTCAAGCATTTTCTGTTTTTTTTTTTTGAGACAGCGATAAAACTATAATAAATTCAAGACTTACTAGCTCAAAGGTTATTGAACTTTTCGTAATATTGTCTTAGCAAAGAATATTTCTCAAGTAGTTTACTTTCGACTAAGCCATAAAAAGTATATGTTATGTTGGTATGATGCACCTCTGAAATTTGGTAAGTCCACAGAGCTTCGTTCTTTCAAATTTTTCTGTGACCACCAATATCTATCAATATCAATATGATGATTGTGACCACGATTTATTCCCCAGAGATACACTTTCCCCTTAGATACACTTTTAATAAAACTGCGCTTTTATTCCTGTAAGATACACTATTATATGACTTCGGCTACGAAAAACGGAACCCTACCATATGCATGTCTCGACACGCTCTTAGCCAGTTATTGTTATATGAGTTTGCACACACTGGAATGGCGATACAAATACAATATACCTATTGTATAAATCTCTATCTCTTCTCTTCTCTATCTCTTCTCTTCTCTATCTCTTCTCTTCTCTATCTCTTCTCTTCTCTATCTCTTCTCTTCTCTATCTCTACAAAGTATAAATTGAAGTCGCTTTCCGCGTCTGTCTGTCTGTCTGTATGTCTGTATGGCCGCTAACTCCTCCTAAACCATGCAACGGATTTTGATGCGGTTTTCACCATCAGTTAGATACATTTTCAAGGAAGGTTTATAAATACATAACTATCGACCCGCCCCGGCTTCGCACGTAAATTACACCCGTGCGAAGCCGGGCGGGCGGGTCGCTAGTACAATATAATATAATAATAAAATATAACATACAGACAGACGCGGAAAGAGACTTTAATTTATACTATGTAGAGATATATATAATATACAAGGTTACAGAGAAACTACAATTTTGCTTGCAGCATCGTGTACGTAGGTAATATTCAAAGATAATAGTCGGTCGCGGGGGGGCAGCTTGTGATTGGAGACTCGACGCGACTCGACACTTGTGATTGGAGAATCAAGTCATTCTTTCAATTCGCGCCTAGGATTGGCCCGCTCGAAATAGTTTAGGTTGACATGTTAGAACCTTTGCCTCATGCGGTGTAAAAGATGAGCAGTCAAGTGGTTATATTGTCATTGGTAACAGTGAAATTATGTGTTGTCTAAATCTATAAAAAAAGACATTATATCCTTATTTCATAAACCATTTATTTAAAAAAATATACAAAACACATTATAACTTCTAATACCATAATCTAACCGCCTATTATATATTTAGTTGGACCATTCTTTATACGATTACAAACTAAGTACGTGTCAATAGACAAACACCGCGTTCCCTGATAAATAATATTATTAAACTAATTAATACTAGCAGTAATAGAAGTTAAATGGAAAGTTTATAGACTGTCACTAGCTGACCACTTAACCTATTCGCCTTTACATTGTCATTTGAAAGTTAAATACATAAAATGTTAATTAAAACCACAAACCTATATCCAAGTAGACGCTACAAGTCGACCTACCTTGCATGTCATATTTTCAATACAATTATGATTAATCGTCATAATTGAGCTAAAATCAGTCTGCTCAATCGGTGCTGCGACAACACGTGTCAGTTTTAATCGAAAATTGGTAATTATGCAATACTGAGTTTAAAGAATACCACAAATAGAGTTGGCTGAAAGAATAAAGATACGTAGATACTTTTAGTAGGTAAGTACTTTTAGGTACGAAAAATTTGACACGCTCAGTTTTCATACAGTTTGGACCACTTGTGAAGTCTACTTAGATATAGGTCTGTGATTAAAACTTAGTCAGCATATTAAAATGTACATTGTAAAATAGCCAGTTTACTTTTAGGTAGAAAGGTATTTAGCTGTTTTTTTTTTGTTAGTCGGAAAGTCGTTGAAAGTATTTGAACTCTAGCTTAGATCAAGCACAGGTTTAGATCATAAATAATTCTTGAGTCAATCCAATTTAACCTCTATTACCATCAGTATTTGTCATATAATTACATTAATTAACTTTGTCGAAGGAAATCATGGGGCAAGCCAATAAGGCAAGACAATTAATATTAAATAAATGAGCAATTTTTTTACGAATATATTTTTGCGATTCAGGGTGATTTGCAGATTACAGATTGCATAAATTGTAAAGCGAATGAACTAAAGAATGAACATTATGTCGAAATTAATAAATACACTGTGCCATGAACACACTCCTCGATGTATAAAGCCAAAATATTGTTTGTGAATTAAGTGAAGATAGTAATGATTAGTGCCATTATGTTGCATATGAGTGTTATATTTTTTTTTTGCGCAAGTATTCATTTTTTATGACCATGGATGCAAAGTTCTTCAGTCCTAATATTAAACAAGTTTACATAGTATTAAATAGCGTCACACAATTCCTAGGCAGAGTAAGTCATGGTCAATTCAAACTCATGCCCCAGTAAAGTGGTGGAGGCTTTACAAGAGGTTTCTATAGAGTTTTGGAAACAACACGAAAATACCACGATATGTTTCACCACGTTACATCACTTGCCCATACTTGAGCACGTTCACGAGCACTTAATAAGTAATAATCCACCATTATGACACATTAACACTCGAAAATACAAAAGTTTGGGAAAATAATACATCGAACCGACATGTTTTTTTTTTTCACGTTGGCGCCTAAACGCAAGTATTATTGAATATGTGGACTAACAAACAGTATTGAAATCTGCCAATCACCCTGAATAAATTAATATACATTTTCCATGTCTATACATTTCTTTCATAACTTTCAACTTGTTAGGTTAGCTTTATTGATATTTATATTTTTTTTAGTATCTGTTTTTAACCTGTTAGGTATGTTGCTTTTTATATACTTTTTTTTAAAATCTGTGGCATCCTCAGATCTTATTTTTGTAAATATATTTTTTGTTATTGAAAATAAATTATGTATATGGATGGATCGGTTAATGTTTTGGCAAATGTTGGCTTCTGTATTAATTTTCCGTACTATTTAGTAATTAGATAATAATTATAGGTATAATAATTATATGGACTGTAGGTCAAAGTGTTTATAATAGATTGTCAATTTATTAAATTAACAAATAATTTTATCACATTGGCTTCCGTAGAATATATTTTTTGTAACAACTTCACAACATTCGTAAGCAAAATAAAGCCGTAAAAATTTCAAAATAAGGCACTCGTAAATTACATACATTGTCATGATATAACTATAATAGTGTTTTGGAATTAATATTATGTAGTCAATATTCCATGTCCAATACAATACCATGTCTGGCAACATTTTGTGCGCTTTTTTTTACTGGCAGGGTGTAAAGCGGTCCTTATTCAAACAGACAAACATTATCACATGAACTACGTAGGTATATAATTATCTAACTACAGTCGTTGCAACCCTGTCACAGTGAAATTTCGATAATTTCGAATTAGTCCATAGTACCTATTTATGCGATAGTTCACTGTGACAAAGTATAAGATAAACTTAAGATTAAGAACCTGTCTGATTTATTCACATATTCTAAAGCAGTGCCGTCAGTGAGTTTGTTTCAAATTTTTTTGTTTAAGGTTTTGGCTCAGTATTTTTATTGTATTCATCCTATGTCAAGTATGACATGTTATTCGCGTTTGATATTCCTTTCTCTTCTTCTCTCTTTTTTTTTCTTTTTCTCTTGTGGACGTAGAATGAACAAGAAAGGCCATTTTATGTCATTCATATTCATAAAATCACATATCAGCCGAAACATAAGCAGATTTTTCATTTAAGCATTTTTCACAGGTGGTTAAATATTCGATCGGTTTGTTGAATATTTAACTGCCTGTTTACATGTGGTTAAATATTGAAACTGTTTTTTGAATATTTAACTGTCTGTTTACAGATGGTTAAAAATTTAATCGAGCTGTTGAATATTTAACTGTCTGTTTACAAGTGGTTAGATACTGAATCGTTTGTTGAATATTTAACTGTCTGTTTACAGGTGGTTAAATATTGAAACTGTTAGTTGAATATTTAACTGCCTGTTTACAGGTGGTTTAATATTCGATTGAATTGTTTAACTTCAGGTTTGTTAAACCTTTTCTCCAAACTCATGACGGCAACAGTCTAACCTAACCTCCTTATCTGGTGGACTTGAGCTTCCAGCGCAGGAATAAGAAGGCGGATATACGTAGGACTACGAATATGAGCACGAGCGCAGCGATGTCCAGGGTGAAGTCGGCGTCCTCCATGTCTAACTCCTCCAGCGTCGTGAGGGGATTCTTGAAGTGGCAGTACGTCTGGGGAGAAAATTGTTAGTTAGAAATTATACACAGTCAAACATAGTAAACGCGTAAACTTCGAAAAAAATTAATGGACGGGCCTTCTGGGCAGCGCATTTTTGAAGATTACAAAATGAGCGTCAGCGCTCACTTTGTTTCAGTCTGTCTCTAGCTGTAGGAAGTGCGACACAAGACTATTGTTAAATGGTAACGAAACATCAGACAAAATTATGCCTTCGTGTGTTTTCCCGAAGTGTAAATACATAACAAAAAAACCGCTATCTATTATTTTGAAACAAATGTAACTTAGAATAACTACACAAAGAAACCAAGTACGACACAAGAATAAGAGATAGTTACCTGATGGCATTGCAGCTTGGGCCGTTTGAAGGAGTAGGTAGCGAGCGCGGTCCCCTCGAACCCGTACCGGATGTAGGAGAGGTACGTGATCCACCGCAGGTACACCGGGATCGCGTTGAACGACACGAAGAAACCGCTGAACAGCAGGAACGGGACGGACATCACTGGCGCCAGGAATACTCCGTTCTGGAGATATCAAAACAAGAATTAAGGTTAAGAGCCTCTTATACCAAATTTGACGGTTTTAAATCAATTTTTTTCAGTTAAATTACAATATTTGAGCTGGAAAAAAATACATGTCACAGATACATCTGTGTTAAGAGTCTGTGATTTGGTTCAAAACACAATAGAATAAACTTTCCTCGATCAAAAAAAAAATCTGAAACAAAGTTGATTCAGTTTATTTTTTTCGTTTTATGCTCTAATGAAAGCTCGTAACAACCTGGAAATTGCATGTACTGAATGGCAATTTTATTCAAAAATTTTTTATTTGTATAGATTTTTGATAGTGAATAGTTTCGTTTTTTAGTGAAATTAAAACCGTAAAAAGGTCGCGAGAATTTGCGCGCGCCGCGTTCAGTGCCGCGCCAAGCGTCATCGAGGTCGGACCTATGTTCGTTTTTGTCGTTGCACTCCCCCTGCGGGCGTCCTGACTCTAGCGTGGCAATATACATCGTCGCTATAACTTGGCGGGGGCTGAGGGAACGTTTTATTGCCTACGCGACTCGGATAGCCGGCCGTTAAGAGTCGATATGTTGTCAGCTCAAATTAGAGTTTTGTCCCTGCGCGAAACAGTGACAAATCTATGCGATCTACGCCTGCAGGAAGAGATACGCACGAGTCGGCGCCCGCCTCAGAACTAATAACGTAAGCTACAAATGATAAAATTCCGGATCACTCAATAACTAATAGACTTCCACACTGAACGACAGCCTGCCTTTTGCATCCACTGGATGCCCGCGACTCTTACAATGTCGTCGGTCCATCTAGTGGGAGGCCTCCCTACGCTGCGTCTTCCGGTTCGTGGTCTCCACTCCAGAACCGTTCTTCCCCATCGGTTATCGGTTCTTCGAGCGATGTGGCCTGCCCATTGCCACTTCAACTTGCAAATTTTAACAGCTATGTCGGTGACTCTAGTTCTTTGGCGAATATCCACGTTCCGGATTTTATCGCGCAAAGAAACTCCGAGCATAGCTCTCTCCGTGTTCTCTCAGTGTGGAGGTTAAAGGGGGAGGCCTATGTTCAGCAGTGGACGTCTTCTGGCTGATGATGATAATAGACTTCATCACTACATAGTATAAAACAAAGTCGCTGTCGCTGTCTGTCCGTCCCTATGTAAGCTTAAATATTTAAAACTACGCAACGGATTTTGAAGCGGTTTTTTTTATAGATAGAGTAATTCAAGAGGAAGGTTTATATGTATAACTAGCGACCCGCCCCGGCTTCGCACGTAAATTACACCCGTGCGAAGCCAGGCGGGCGGGTCGCTAGTTAAAAATAAATAAAATTACATTAAACTACACTACATAAATTAACATTAGAATATAAAAAAAAAAAACTGTCAACGACTTCTAGATTTGAAGATAACACTAAAATCGTGTTTTAGAAGGCCTGTTTTTGCCGAATTATTCTATCGAGAAAAGTTTCACCAAGTTTGTGTCTAAAATTACATTAAACTTGATTATATCCTCAAGTATTCATAAACAAAACATGCATTTGATACTGTTTGTCATAACCGTGCAAATGGATGCAACGCAACCCATGTTAACGACATATAAACTCTTATGGCGAAATGGTAGAGAACGTACACTTGTTTGACGGTAATGCTTGCATACTCGCATCATCGCTTTCCATCAGGCGAGATCGCGGTCAAACGTTAGCCTAGTCCGATGTAAAAAAAAAAAAAAAAAAAAAAAAAAAAACTCGGCGTGCGCGCTTTCAAATATTTTCAATGTTTTTTTTTTTTTTTTTTCTACAAATAATCTTACGCTTTTACAAAAAACTGCAATCACTAAAGTATTTGAATGATTGCTAAGATCACATATTTTTTTTTTTTTTGTAAAAATATCTTCTATAAAAACTGAATGAAGTTTTATTATAGAAACTGACGTGGTTTTCACACATTTTATTTATATTTGCCAAGCTAGAAGCAGCCGCGTGCGCGCATTTACCTTGAAAAATACTGCCTAATGCGGTTGAAACTATAGTCGGAGTGACCGGCTTAATCTTACGTACGTAATTCCCGTGTCATACAAATAAAATTACTGAATGAAGTTGATTCCATTCATCGAAGGGAACGTAAAAACGGGTGTTTTTTAGGAAAGTTTACTATTTGTTTCTATCGAGCAAAATTTCTTTAATCGTGTATCGGTGAACACAGCCAAATAAAATATTTCAAGAACATTTATTGCACATAAAGAAATAATGTCAATTAATCGATTTTAAAGGTCTACTTTTGAATATTCGTGAGGACGAATCGTCAAATTTGAAACATATTTCTACGCTACGCTATAATGTTCCGCTATTGTCTTTCCTCTTAGTCTATTTTCCTTGTATTTGACTAACCTGCACATTCATCGCGGCTCCAACCACGAGTCCGACGCTCTGCGCCACGAAGGAGATGAGGAGACAGGAAGACAGGAACATCGCGAACCGGAACCAGACGGGCGGCTGCGACGTTAGCAGGTACACTATCACCACGTAGATTATGCAGAATATCGCCTGACGAACAAAAATAGTACGTTATAGGCAACACAGCATTTATACTCCGTTTTTTAATCTTAGATATTTTATGGAAACAAAGGGGTTACCAGTGCAAAAAATATCTTTTATAATGGTAGTTTACAAAATTTAACCAAAAAAGTATTTTATTACGTTTTTCTAGTTGTAATATGAACAATTACAAAATAAAAATCGTGTTGTACTATTTATTTTAACGTAATATCTGTTCTATACAATGTTATGATTTAAAAAAAACATATTTTGATAGAAAATATTTTATTAGACTGGTAGGACAGTAGGGATTCTAAACATTTCTGGCCAACGTTTGATTTGCCCTCTATTTCCTCTAACTTATTAGTCAACGCCTCTATAATAACGCCATCTATTACAATCAATTAATAATGTTTTTTATAAATTTTTTGAGCTATCAGAATATCCCCCATTGTACCACGCGAGAGCAAAGCCGAGGAAAATAGAGAGTAAAATATTGATCATAAGTGAAAAATGTTTTGAGCGACTGGCATGCCACTTTGACAGTGACTTTTCGTGACATTTCTTTGTTTACATAAAATATCTAAGATAAAAAAACGGAGTATAGATAGCCCGTTAGGAGTTTTGGCGCCAACTATAGTTACAATCTGGGTGTCTTCAAGTCGAGACGAGAGTGAATAGGTTTCTTCTAGGCAAGCGTGCTCCTTCGTAGGCCGCATCATCGCTTAACATCAACATAACATCTCTCAAGAGAACGTCATTGTCATTTTCATACAATTTCATCTTTCCACAGGCGTTAACGCTAACATAAAGTAAGACCCACGTCTAACCCCCCTGATTGATTAAGCGAAAAAGAAAAACACAAAAAAGAACAACTTACTTGGAACGGTATGTCGGAGACAGTGATGGCGAGGTAGTAGGACCGTAACGAGTACCACCTGTTGAAGTGTTCCTTCACTAGCACCGGCATTTCGAGCGGAACTGAAACGATTCACATTGGTTTAATCTTTATACCCACAATGGAACGGAGAAAATATACAATGTAAACTCTATTTATTATTTGTTATTGTTATTAGTTTATTTATTACTAGCTGACCTGACAAACGTTGTCCTGTCTTAGAACTGTCAAACACGCAAAATTAAAATTGTAAATCTATTTTTTTTACGCCTAGGGTTACATTATTGGAGTTATAGTAAGGATCCCTATTTTTTTTTAAATATAATGAAAATATAATCGAGCCTTTATACACTTACAGCTGAGTATAGTGATGGTCATGGAGGTGTACATAAGGAACAGCATGTTGAAGAAGAGGAAGCCCAGGTTGGAGAGCACCTTGCTACCGTCGTCTCCGATGTCGTAGTACAGGGCTCCGATCAGGAAACCGACCAGGATGTGAGCGAACAAACGCAGGTACATAAGAGTCTGGGGAAACAAAACAGAAGTGTTGAAATAAGCTTACTATAGAGGGCTAGCATTCTGTGAGGGAAACGCTCCCGGCGTTTCCCTCACAGAATGCTAAAATGCTAAATGTTGCGAAACTTGACTGCGATAAGCGCTATGGTAATTTGTAAAACCCTTTCATACGTTATCTGACTGTAGCGCTTACGGAAGTTCGAGACAACCTATATCACGCTCAAATTACGGCGCCATCTAAGTTTATACAGTTTTTAGGCAAATTTCCGAGTTACGCTCTAATGTTTCGCTGTTGTCTTTCGTCTTAGTCTATCTTCCTTGATGCTATAATATACTATCTAAAAACAATTAAATACCAATAACAATTTGCCTTATACTTGTTGTTTTAGTGTTGTTTTTGTGGTTCAGGATGTTGCAAAACAGCAATGCAAAGCGTACAAGCGTGCCCGCGGCGCAGATCGTCCGTTAACCTCTAGCGTTAGCTGATATTTTATTTGCATTCCATAGAAAATAGTACATTGTTACCCTAGGGGTGAAAGTAAGTCTGTAACCCCGAGGTAAACACTGTGCTTTTCATTACGAATACAAGGAAACTATCGGATTCACATATCGGAATCAGATGAACTCATTGTGTTAATACAAATCTGCTACACGGAAGTATAAACAAAACTCTACAATGGAGATGGGATTCCGGCCAATATAAAAAAAAATTGAACATCCTGACACTGGCAAATGCACGAGAAGTGCGGGCCCATAATCCACTGAGGAGAAAAAAAAAGTAGGAACATGGTTCAATACAAATATGAAAATAGAACTAGTTTTTTTAATAATTTGAGTGTCTGTCAGTTGTCAACTGTCACTGTCAGTTGAAAGTAATTCTTCCTAGGGCTGAAATGTATTACTTTCAACCCGTTCCTCAGGCGACTTCAGACCTACTTTCCGATTATGAGTAATAAAAAATATCATTCTTAGTTTTTTTACAGTACATAGCAGTGAGATACTGTCAGTACTACATACGGCAGTTGGCTTCTAAATCACGCTATTTTTGATTCGAAGAATGTACATTCCTAATTCATTATGAAGTCGTTTAATAAATCTTATCCAATCTCGTCTGCTGAAGAGCAGCGTTCTTTTGAGTACGACCCAGAACTACGTGAGCTCTGATGTGGCGTGTTTAGCAATGCTTAATGAAGTCGTGTAATAAATCTTACCCAATCTCGCATGCTGAAGAGCAGCGTTCTTTTGAGTACGACCCAGAACTACGTGAGCTCTGATGTGGCGTGTTTAGCAAGGCTTAACGAAGTCGTGTAATAAATCTTACCCAATCTCGCATGCTGAAGAGCAGCGTTCTTTTGAGTACGACCCAGAACTACGTGAGCTCTGATGTGGCGTGTTTAGCAAGGCTTAACAAATTCGTGTAATAAATCTTACCCAATCTCGTCTGCTGAAGAGCAGCGTTCTTTTGAGTACCACCCAGAACTCTTTTGAGTACGACCCAGAACTACGTGAACTCTGACGTGGCGTGTTTAGCAAGGCTTAACGAAGTCGTTTAATAAATCTTACCTAATCTCGCATGCTGAAGAGCAGCGTTCTTTTGAGTACGACCCAGAACTACGTGAGCTCTGATGTGGCGTGTTTAGCAATGCTTAATGAAGTAGTTTAATAAATCTTACCCAATCTCGTCTGCTGAAAAGCAGAGTTCGTTTGAGCACGACCCAGAACTGCGTAAGTTCTGATGTGGCGTATCTTCTCGGAGAGCCCTCGCCACCCAGTAGCGCCACCTCGGCATTGTCTTGCTTTTCAGTCTCGTGGATTGTTACTACTAGGGGCTCGCCTGGAATTTGAAATACAATTGTAAATTTAATTTTCCTTTCACCAAAGGCAAGATACATAGGCGCCGAAAGGTTCTGGAATGGAGACCATGGACCGGAATGCGCAGCGTAGGTCGTCCACCCACAAGATGGACAGACGATATAAAAGAGACCGCAGGGAAACGCTGGATGCAGGTCGCTTCCAACCGGCCCTTTTGGAGATCGATGGGGGAGGCCTATGTCCAGCAGTGGACGTCCTATGGCTGAAATGATGATGATGATGATGAAAAGCAAGATAGATATTTTCGATCAGTATTTTTTTACTAATAATTTAAACAACTCTTCAACGAAAGTTTGACTTTAGGCTTTATATTGGCTACTGGACAGATTTTTTTTACTGTCACAAAAAAGCTGATATGTCATTATAAATTATTTCAAGGTTTGAATACGTTTTCCCACTACAAAGAGGCGAATTCACAGAGATTATCTCTACATAGTATAAATTAAAGTCGCTTTCCGCGTCTGTCTGTCTGTCTGTATGGCCGCTAACTCTTCCTAAACCACGCAACGGATTTTGATGCGGTTTTCACCATCAGTTAGATACATTTTCATGTATCTAATTATGGTATGACGTTTATTGCTCGACGACTCAGTTGGTAACGCGGTGACTATTAGTTATTAGTTCGCTAGTCAAAGCTTACTTAGGAAGTCCTTTATTTTAGGAACATTAATTTTAATGGATGGTGGCGTTGAAATAATAATTGGAGTGATTGTCAGTATCGACTCATATTTAAATTAATGCAAATTGATGTTTTCAACCAATATCGACCGTCCAACGTCATTATGACGCAAAAATTGTCCTCATAAAAACAAAACATTCACAAAAAAAATAAGGACTACGAAATACTGGTTCTATCAAGAAAAAAAATACAAACATGTTATAAGCATACATTATTCTAAAATTCGATTGAAATTATACTAGTTTATGAATAGTTAGCCAGTTTTAGAATCATTATCATAATCGTCATGAGCCAGAAGACGTCCATTGCTGAACATAGGCCTCCCTCTCAGACCTCTACACTGAATGACAGCCTGCCATCTGCATCCACTGGATGCACGCGACTCTCAGGATGTCGTCGGTTCATCTAGTGGGAGGCCTACCTACGCTGCGTCTTCCGGTTCGTGTTCTCCACTCCGTAACCTTTCTTCCCCATAGGTTGGTTCTTCGAGCGATGTGGCCTGCCCATTGCAACTTCGACTTGCAAATTATAATAGCTATGTCAGAGACTCTGGTTCTTTGGCGAATATCTACGTTCGGGAACCTATCGCGCAAAGAAACTCCGAGCATAGCTCTCTCCATTACCAGCTGGGTGACTCCGAGAGGCCGAGAGGCCAACAGTTGAGGACCACGTCTCAGTACCATATGTCATCAGTTTTAGAGTGAAACTTTACAATTTCAATGAATTCTTCTTGCGATTCTGTACAAAACATAAACAGGAAGTGTTATCGCGGAACTTTAACCTTTGGGCCTCTATCGCGCGTAATTTGTCCTATAACTCGCACTGAATCGAGGTCTTCCATTGAATGACACAAATATATTTTTGCAAGGTAAAGATAGGTACGATATTCATTTCTACGTATGCAAACATTTTTGGAAAATGTATTATGTTGCAGTCAAAACTACTTTTGACTAACAAAATCAGTCATAAGTACAACACACTGTTCAAAGAAATACAGAGTCAAAATAAACAATGTATGTAACCGTCGTTGGAGCATTCACAATTCTATAGAATTATGTTTCGATACATCCTATAGGATGTGACAAAAACTTCCGACAATACTGTGGAAAACTCGTCAGTGGAAGAATTTCTTCCAATCATTTAGCCCAGATGTTCTACAGGGTTGCTAGTATTTAGAACTATTTGGGATTGTGATTTGCGAGGTCTGTCCCCATTAATTTCTACTCTTTTTTGCCAACTTATAAATTTGATTTCTCTGAAGCCGGTGTAGAATTGATGTAGAACAATTTTGTGTTATTTATACATTTCTCTATGTTTATACTAACTAGGCAGGTCCAAATTCAAGATAGATGTCAATCGGCCAATCCTACTTGGCTGGGCAGCGTTCGGTAACCTTCGCAACGTCTTCTCGGCCAAAATACCTAAGTGCCTTCAGACGAAAGTCTTCGACCAGTGTGATTTGCCAGATGACATGCGGCAGTGAAACGTGGTCTCTCACCATGGGCCTTATGAGCAAGGTCAAAGTCGTACAACGAGCTATGGAGAGGGCTATGCTCGGGATGCTATGCAGCAATGAGGAAATCCGTAGACGAACGAAAGTTACCGCATAGCCCACCGGATTAGCAAGTTGAAGTGGCAGTAGGCAGGGCACATAGCACGCAGAACAGATGGTCGATGGAGCCGAAAGGTTCTCGAATGGAGACCACGCGCACGCGGTAAGCGCAGCGTAGGGCGTCCACTCACAAGATGGACAGACGACCTAAAAGAGACCGCAGGAAAACGCTGGATGCAGGCCGCTTCCAACCGGCTCTTTTGAAAATCGATGGGGGATGGCTATCTACCCGATTATTACCATTTAGAGCTCATCTAAGGATCCATTAAGAGCCATTTAGAGATTTTGGTCCACCTTTTTTTATGACTGCTTTTGAGAGGTTGCTAGCTAATTATCAATAGCCCTGTATACCTTGTACTTATAGAGTAGTTTATAAATTACCTTTAGAGATCTCATTAGCCGCGTACTGCAGTATCCCATTCTGCAGGTTTCCATTTCCGTTGGAGCCGTTTGTCATGTTGTCCTTGAACTTCTCCTGCGCTTGAGACAGGTCGTTCTTGTTCCATTCCTTGCCTGTGTTGAGAGATACTTCCATGTCCTTCTTATTGTTGTAGTTGGGGACACTGCTGTCGGGGAATGGCTGCCCGTTTCTGGAGAAGTTAAGAGTTAAGAAGTTAAGTTATGTAAAGAGTCCCTCCGCGCGGAAGAAGTTATACTTCAACAAGTAACCCTAAAATTATAACTAGGGCAAAAATATCGACAATTTAAAAACTTGCTTTTCTCGAGATTCGAACCTAGCTCCTTAGGCTTCTCAATCCATTAGCGACACCATTACACTACCGGATCTGCTAGTCGCAGCGCGAAAAAAGGATACGCATTTCGCAACCATACGAGAGAGAAAAATTCCCCCTCCATGGTAGCGTTAAACGTTTAACGCAACCTTGTTGCAAGTCGCTTAAGAAGTATAACTTCAATAATGTTATATTAAAACTGTAGGTTTAAGTTACAAACATTGTCAGGAAACTGGTATGTCCAAGAAGCTCAAAAGTTCAAAGACATCCTTACTAATATTATAAAAGCGAAAACTCTGTCTCTCTGTCTGGATGTTTGTCGCGTTTTCACGGCTAAACGGCTGAACGGATCTTAGTAAAATTTGATAAAGAGTTACTGTATATCACAGAGATGGACATAGAATACTTTTTTGACGATATTTTTTATTATTTTATGAAATTCTGGAAAATTTACGAAAATAATAGGACATTTTGGCACTCATAGAATGCATCACATAATAGAACGTAATAGTCGACGTCAGTTGCGTTTCACATTGGGATGTTGCCACTTCGTGCTGAGAGTAGGCATCATCGCTTAACATCAGGCGAGTTGGCGGTCAAGCACAAGCCTGTTATTTATAATAAAAATAATAATAATAAAGCTTTACTTACGCAAAGACCAGCGCAAATTGCTACTAAGCACTTTCACTAAGCACACCGTTACAGACGATGCGAAGTAAGCACTTGCTACTTCTACTTGTTTCTTGTACTACGCATCGTCTGCAAGCGCTTTTATGGACGTCTTTCGGCTTAGTATCCGCGAAGCCTGTATACAAATACATAAGGTGGCATGTCTTCCAGACATGATGTTTGTTTACCTGATATCGTTCTTGCCGTTGTTGATGGCCCGCACGAGCTTGCCGGTGTTGTCTCCGTACTCCCCGCACGACACTTCGATGATGAACGACGCGGGGTTGTGGTACGAGGGGCACTGGAGGCTCAGGCTGCCCAGCCACTCCACTGTACAAAGGAAAAACAACTTTATAACTACCGCTTTACAGTACTTTTTAAACATAAGCATAGGCCACAGAATATATATAAGTACAGAAGATTCACTCCGCAAAATCTTTTAAATAAGTAGCGACTCTTGCAACTACACAATAAAGTGCAATTTAGGACGAGCGAGCGCTAACTACCTACAACAACAGAAAAGAGAAGTAAATGGAACGGAAATGAGAAGGAAAATCTGTCGCCAGGCATTATGAGTGAACCTTGATTGAACATTCTTATTAATGTCAACGCGTCGAACTCCGCATCCAAAGAACTTGGACCTTACCTTTTTGAGTTAGGTCTCAAAGTTCTTTGTCCGCATCACACAGGTGCTAACTGATTTCGAATGACTGACGTTTCGTTTATATGGGTGCAACTGGCTACAACAAATTTCTTACAAAAATGCCTTGACAGCTGTTCTAATTTAAGCAACAACAAAAAAACGTTGACCTACAGCTATACCTAGAAGTTGCCTCTCTGTCTATCGCGTACTCTTGTCACGTTATCTCTGTCAATCGCGCGACAGCTGCCTCGGCAGGTCCGACAAGTCGGCTACTTGTAGCTTCATACCTAAAGTGCGGAGTACGCCAGGCCTGGCATAGCATAGCATAGCATATCAGCTTTTTTTTAATGAATGGTCCACCGCACCGTACGAAAAAATTTGCGTGCATAAATTTTCTTGGTTTCATTTTTCGTGATCATTATCTTTTGTAGCCAAAAGATAATGATCTATGGACCGTAGCAAAAGGAAAATAGTGGCAATATTTTAACATTACACAGACTTTTTAATTGTCAAAAACCGTTACTTTTTTAACGGACTTGGCGACTGTGACATTCCTACTGTCGCGTGTGCATGTTTCCCGAGTTTTAGGCAAGTCAAATGCCTCAAGGCTTGAATCATACTACATGCCTGAACCAGCGCTAATCTCATCTTTACACTTCATAATATCTATTTTCATGTATAATAAATATTGTTTTTGTAAATGGCGGCAGAATCACTACGTGTCATCGGCCTTTTAACTTTGCATCGGACGACTTTGATTTCTAGCGATGGACGATTATGTGGTGTTAATGTCAAAAAGTAAATAATTTACTAATCAGTTTCTGGGCGAGCTTTATAATTATCTATATATACTAGTATGTATAATATATACACATCAAGGCGTCCTTCTATACCTGTAATGAAACTAGTCTAGCCAGTTTTTCATTTAAAGTTTACTAGATTATGCGAATGGCGCAAAAAGTACCATAGTTACATAGGATATGATATATCTGATGTTTATAAGTACCAAGATATAACTGACTTGCTATTGCCCGCGACTTTTTACGCATAGATTTCATATAAACTTTCAACCACCTTTTTTCCCTATTAATTTAGCCCTTTCGCAAAATAATTTCTTAATCTACACCCCTTAAACTGAACATAGGCCTCCATCGATCTCCAAAAAGGCCGGTTGGAAGCGGCCCGGGTCCAGCGTTTCCCTACGATCTCTTATCGGTTGTCTGTCCATCTAGTGGGGTGCACGTCCTACGCTGCACTTACTGATCCGTGGTCTCCATTCCAGAACCTTTCGGCCCCATCGGCCATCTGTTCTGCGTGATATGTGCCCTGCCCACTTTCACTTCAACTTGCTAATCCGTTGGGCTATGTCGGTAACTTTCGTTCGTCTACGGATCTCCTCATTTCTGGTTCTATCTCGTAGAAATATCGCCAAAGTATAATAGCCAAGTAGTTTTTAGAGAGTCAGTCAGTGAAATAAAAAATACGGATTGACTTAAGAACCTTCCTCTTTGAAATTCGGTTTAAAATAGTGACTTGGGGCTGTCAGAAGTTCACACCCGCTGACGTACGGGCGACAGCGGTAGGGTGAACGAGTGGGGTACGGGGGTTAAAGGACAATGACCAAATCACTATGGGATGTGGCGCATTTGGTTTTATTCCTTAGCCATCGTTGAAACCTTGGGCCACGTTGTAAAAGACTATCAGAAAAATAAATTTATGAATACTTTTTCTACAAACGCAGTCAGAGATGAGATATTTGACTTTAAATCTTAATTATAAATGTACATATCTCACTTTTTTGTCGATATAATTTAGTTTAGACTGATGTAAGGTATGATACGCCTTGATAACTGCTGTTAGTCATATTCTACATCTAATTACCAAGTATGGTTGAGGGACGCGAAAAAAACAATGATGCCAATTTTGGTCATTGGCTTTTCACTGCACCATTATAAAAATTTAAACATACAAATCGGAATGTTAGTAGTTTAGACAACTTAAAAACTGGTTAAATTGCACTTGATTAGTCATTTTTATAAACTACGTTTTGATCAAATACAATCGCTAGACGGTCATTTTGAAAGAATCTATTTTTTTAAGGTAGCACCATGTTTTTGCACAGAAACTTGTTTTGGTTAAACCCAACAGAGGTAAAAACTTTAAACTTAAGCCCATCGGTTATTCTACAAAACCTGAACGTGTATCACATTCCTGGCTAGGTTTATTTACCTTTACCGATCACTTTGTCTCTTAGGTGCGTCTGCGCACTGTTCAAATAAAATGCTCAACTTGGGACAAGAGGGCACGTGCGAGAGCTGGACGCACATATGCGATTATACATGCATCCCTCAGTACCCTATGAGCCGTGTACTTGACATAATTATCAGCAGTGCAAGTACCGTTCTTTATCGTTCGTCAAATTCGATAAAATGTCATATAATCGATCATAGCGAATACTGATCAAATGGCATTTTTATTATTATTAAAAAAAAATACGATCTCAACTGTCCAATTTGACCGATCAATAAAGAACGATACTTGCACTGCAGATTCATGAGGTTGTGATCAAACGCCTAGCCTATCATTATATTTGACTGCTCCGGTGGCCCATTTGGTAGTGAACCTTCCTTCTGTGCTTGGGGTCGTGGGTTCGATTTTCGACCCACCTAGAGCAGTCATTTATGTGATGATATAGAACAAACACAAACGTGTTTGTTCTATATCTGGGTGTGAATATCTATTTAAGTTTTAAAATTATATAATGTATGTATATAAATCTCTAGCAGCGATAGTACAAGAACAAGTTTTACTTAGTTTGGGGTCAGATGACCATGTGTACCAGAGTCACCGACATTGCTGTTAAAATTTGCAAGTTGAAGTGGCAATGGGCAGGCCACGTCGCAAGAAGAACCGATAACCGATGGGGAAGAAAGGTTCTTGAGTGGAGACCACGAACCGGAAGACGCAGCGTAGGTAGGCCTCCCACTAGATGGACCGATGATATTGTAAGAGTCACTGGCATCCAGTGGATGCAAAAGGCAGGCTATCGTTCAGTGTGGGGGTTAAAGGGGGAGGCCTATGTTCAGCATTGGACGTCTTCTGGCTGATGATGATGATGATGATGACCATGTGTGCCAAATTTGCCGAATATTTATATGTATAGTATAGTGGCCAGCCCCAACGTCAGCTTTTTTAGCCTTCGGAAGACACTGACCTGGTTGAACAGTAGGACGAGAAATCAGGACCGATCCACGGTAGGGCAATTTGTGAATATCATCATCATCATCTGAGTTTATCATGTTCCCACTGCTGGAACGCAGGCCTTCTTTCTGAGAAATAGTATGGGCCTAAACTACCAAGCTGGCCCAGTGTATGTTAGTGAATGTCATATGTCTTTGAACTTTTGAAGTCCTTACATACACTCCGTCCTTGACATACCGGTTTCCTAGATGTTTTCCTTCATCGTTTTTTAGCGATGGCATCGAAACTGCACATAATTTATTTAAGTGCTAAATAAGTCATTGGTAAACGCAGGGAAACGCTGGATGCAGGCCGCTTCCAACCGGCCCATTTGGAGATCGATGGGGGAGCCATAGGGCGTCCAGCAATGGACTTCCTATGGCTGAAATGATGATGAATGATGAAGGCATTGGTGCAGGGCCGAGGGTCGAACCGGATGGCGCCAGATTGTAAAGCGCACATGCTAACGCCGGGCCACCATCACTCGATCCACTTTACTACACTTTAGAATTTAAACGTTATAGATTTTTTTTATTGCCTTGCATATTCCCCAAGCTGCTATCTGGGTGTTTTTAAGTCACGGGTGAATTGGTTCCTTCTAGGCAAGCATACTCCATCGTAAAGCGCATTATCGCTTAACGTTAGGCGAGGTGGCGGCCAAACGCAAACCTATACAGCTTCGCAAAAGAGTAGAAATTAATGGGGGCGCCACTATTGCAAATAGTTCTGAATACTGTAGTATATCTCAGGTAGATGATTGGATGAAATACTTCCACTGACGTGTTTTACCACAGTATTGTCAGAAGAAGAAAAAAGATTTCGTTTCAAGACTTTATTGCCAAGTTGTAGAGGTAAAAATGACGAGAGAAAGTGTGAGAGATAATGACGACATATTGTTGTCTATCTTATGGGGTCTGTAAAAGTTCAATTTCTTTTGCTCGTAGCTACTATCACAGCATTAGTAAAGCATTTGAGATTTGGCAAAATTTTACTAAGTATGCAGGACGCAATTTATGAACAGTATCAACTATGACTCGGATGATTGTAGAAGTGATTGGTTCTTTGTTGCCAAGCTGTATATAATAAAAGAAGAGCTTCTAAAGAGTAGAATACCTTTTTTTTTTATTATAAATAGGCCTGCGCTTGGCCGCCATCTCGCCTGACGTTAAGCGATGATGTGGCTCACGATGGAGCACGCTTGCCTAGAAGAAACCTATTCACTCTCGACTTGAAGACACCCAGATTGTAACTATCGGGGAACACCCACTCAGGCAGCGAATTCCACAGACTAGCAGTTCGCATAATAAATGATAATACTAACCCAATCGTCCCGTACTGCCTTGATACACGCACTGCCCCTCAGCCAGCGTGTACAAATGGTCAAACATCTCAAACAGCCTTGCCGATGGCTGATGTATAGTACAGATGATAGTCCTCCCACCACGGGCTAAGGTCTTCAGCAGCGATATGCATTGAAAACACGAGGAACTGTCCAACCCTGATGTGGGTTCGTCGAAGAACATTATAGGAGGGTTGTTCACGAGCTCTAAGGCGATGGAGAGACGCTTCTTTTGCCCTCCGGAGAGGTTTGACGTCATGGTCTTGTGGTGCTCTGAGAGGCCGAGGGTTTCGAGGATCTCTTGAATCTGGAACGAATTTGTATGATTATTAATATGTAATTATTTGAGTGAGTGTAAGGTTTCCGAAGACGATGTCGAGAATAGGGCGAAGTGAAAGAGAAAATTAAGGAAGGCTGGCCCCACCACCATAAATAGTCAGGAAGTGAGAGATTAAAATGCAATTATTAGCAGAATACCTTTATCAGCCTATCATGTTCCCGCTGCTGGAACACAGGCCTTCTTATAAAAAGAGAGAGTATGGGCCCTAATCCACCATGTCCACCATGGCCCAGTGCATGTTTGTGAATGTCATAATTATGTCTGAGAACTTTAGAGGTTCTTGGAATCACCAGTTCCACACGACGTGTTCCTTTACCGCTTCCACGGTGCGAGTGAAACCGCGGGGCGCAACACACAATAAATCCCCAGCTCAAATATTGTCAGGATATCCTATAATTACTATTTTGGCATAATTATGATTTGTAAGACTTTTAATACTCTACAAGATCGAATCCGAAATGAGGAAATCCGTAGACGAACGAAAGTCACCGACATAGCCCACCGGATTAGCAAGTTGAAGTGGCAGTGGGCAGGGCACATATCACGCAGAACAGATGGCCGATGGGGCCAAAAGGTTCTGGAATGGAGACCACGGACCGGTAAGCCAGTGTAGGACGTCCACCCACAAGATGGACAGACTACCTAAATGAGACCGCAGGAAAACACTGGATGCAGGCTGCTTCCAACCGGCCCTTTTGGAGATCGATGGGGGAGGCCTATGTCCAGCAGTGGACGTCCTATGACTGAAATGATGATGATGATGATGAAGTCGTTTAATTATTCTGATAATCGCCAATATAAGAAGTCACTTTTGCGAGTATGTTTCCGCTTTTCCTTGAATCTCTGACGTCAATTGACTCGCACGTTTATGGTAATTCTTCTTAAACTCTTGAAGGCTAGTTCAATACTAAAAATATTTTAATGTAACTATTTACCTGCGAAGATTTTACCAGTAGGAATTAGATTTCTGGCATTTCTGGCTGATAAAATCAGCTATAGGTGTTGAATTTTCATGTGTATTAATTGCAAAACCCTAAAGTAATCATTACAAAAAATTGCCTTATCTCTAGGAGTGATCTATTCCAGACAAAGATAATGTAACCACTTGATCGCGCATTAAGTCAAAATTCCCTTTTGCAAAATGATGCCACGTCGGTCGCAGGGGGCAGCTTGTTATTGGAGACTCGACGCGACTCGACACTTGTGATTGGAGAATCAAAAGTCATTCATTCAATTCGCGCCTCGGATTGGCCTCGCTCGAAATAGTTTAGGTTGACATGTTAGAACCTTTGACTCATGCGGGGTAAAAGATGAGCAGCCAAGTGGTTATATATATTGTCATTGATTCCAGACTATTTTCGGGTGAGTACATCATTTTAATAATAATAATTGATATACAGCAGGACCTCTTTAATTTGAACTCCAAAAATTTACTCCTCGTTCGGATTGTGTTTATAGATGAATATACATTTGAAATTTCATAATAGTATTAGTTTAATTTCATAAAAAATACCTTATAAATAAAACTAATACTATTATGAAATAAACACAACCATATCTACCTATCTATAACATAATATAAAGTGGAGTATACAAAGGAGTGGGACGATCGGATTATAGAAGTCCTGCTGTAGTTTAAAAGGTTAAAATACACGCCTAAGTGACTCGTTAAAACCGACCGAAGATGCCCAAACTAGACAAGTTTACTGGTACCCATTGAAAAGTTCCACTATCCTCCTGCTGGCTCCATCATGAGACCAAAATTATGCAGACAAGTGACTTGTAACACGAATAACAATATTATGTTTTAGGTTCGGATTCTTCTTTTGTCTGAAGATAAACTCTGGAACTCCGAGACATATAAACAATAATAAGAAAGTTAATTGGTCAAAACAGAATTATCATTACCTACGTCATATTATTATGTTCATGTGTGTGTATATATCTAGTTATTATTTTGTTCATTTAATTAAGAGACCATGACTGACAACAAAAAAATTGTACACCTTAATAAGGTAGAATATTTGTAACACACATTATTATATACCATCATATATGACAATATTCTCACAAATAAATTGATTTTGATTTTGATTTGACATAATTTTTTAACATCTAATGTGGATATTATCGGAAATAAAAATATTATCATTATTTATGCTGAGTTATGAATCTTTGTTTGAGTCATTGGACTTGCAGGCAGATTAATTATAACCAAACAAGTTTCGAATTCATGTTTATACTGAGTTTGATGAATGCATAATCTCTACATAGTATAAATTGATGTCGTCTCTTCTCTACATAGTATAAATTGCAGTCGCTTTCCGCGTCTGTCAGTCTGTCTGTATGTCTGTATGGCCGCTAACTTCTCCTAAACCACGCAACGGATTTTGATGCGGTTTTCACCATCAGTTAGATAAATTTTTAAGTAAGGTTTATATATATAACTAGCGACCCGCCCCGGCTTCGCACGTGAATTACACCCGTGCTAAGCCGGGCGGGCGGGTCGCTAGTTAAATATATTTTAGGCCTAATTCTTTTTTTGTTTATAACCTCAGATCTCCGTCATTTATAAATCGATTTGGAAAATTATTTTTATTTGAAAGGATATACTTCAGATTGGTCCCATAGAAATTTCATCAAAATCGGTCATATAGTTTGGTTTTTTAAACAAAATAACTGGAAAATTTGGTTACTTGTTTGTAAACGAGGGGTGAATAGAGTTCTCAGAGGCAACGGACTGACAATGCCCTGAGTATTTATTGTAGGTGTGTCTATAAGCGGCGGTAACCACTTACCATCAGGTACCAGGAATTTTGGAGTTGGTTTTTTATTTGATAATTATTTTATGACTGATTACTGCGAATGTGTATGTACAAACAATGTTGTGTGTGTTTGCGAAATACGATCCGTCAAAATATCCGAGGATTTTTTTAAGTCACTATATTATAGCTTGTAGCTCGGCGGGAAGACCTTCGGGAAGGACATCCCACATCTTGCAAGTGCGCGGCAGGAGCGACAGAACCGGACGGTGTGGGATAGTTTGCTTTGAGCCGGGTTTCAAACCAATTTCAAACGCATCTCCTATTACTTACAAGTGTTAAGCCGGCAATACACATTGCTCATCGCCAAACCAACCCAAAAATAGGCAAATTAATACAAGGCAAAAGCTACTGTCTATACCACAGAAAAGAAAAAATATTAGAACGGCTGTCAAGGCATTTTTGTAAAAAATTTGTTATACTTAGCCTATGTTGTAGCAAGTTTTTTTTTTTTTTTTTTTTTTACCTCGGACTAGGCTAACGTTTGACCGCGATCTCGCCTGATGGAAAGCGATGATGCGGTCGAAGATGGAGCACGTTTGCCCAGTAGTAACCTATTAACCACCATTAAAAAGTTGCACCCATATAAACGAAACGTCAGTCATTCGAAATCAGTTAGCAACTGTGATGCGTACAAAGAACATTGAGACCTAACCCAAAAAGGTAAGGTCCAAGTTCTTTGGATGCGGAGTTCGACGCGTCTAAATAAGAATTTTCAATCAAGGTTCTGTCATAATGCCTAGTAACAGATTTTCCTTCTCATTTCCGATCTATTTACATCTCTTTTCTTTGGTCTACACGGTGGCTTAGTTTGGTCGAGGCAATGCCAACCAACATGTGGACATAGCTTGTCAAGGGCAAGCAAGCGCTGTAGATTTATGGAGAAAATCCGATACTGATCGTTGACGTTGCCCTATTCAACTTTCCAAAAATAAATAGTGATAGTGATCGTTTTGTATGTTATGCTTCCGAGAAGGTAATAACACAAACTTATTCAAACCTCTTTGCTTTTTTTTCCTTTTTTATCGCGATCTTCAGTTGATTATTGCCAGTTAGATTGCGATTATGTTTTTAATTTAAACAAATATCCAATGATTTTCATTATCTATACTTCTATACTGATGTTATAAAGAGGAAAGATTTGATTGTTTGTTTGTTTGTTTGTTTGTTTGCATTGAATAGGCTCCGAAACTACTGAACCGATTTAAAAATTCTTTCACTGTTGGGAAGCTACACTATCCCCGGGTAACATAGGCTATATTATATTTGAAAAATAAAATAGAAATCCTTATTAAAACTCCAATAATGTAACCCAAGATGTAAAAAAATAAGATTTTCAATTTTAACTTTGCGTGTTTGACAGTTCTAAGACAGGACAACGTCTGTCAGGTCAGCTAGTCAATAAATATATGTCTACCCTCGCTCGACGTCGCTCGCATATCTGGCCAAGTGCAAGCCAACGCCCACGTGACGGTACGGGCGTGCCTTGCCACTCATCATCATCTCTTTTCAGCCTATGATGTTCCCACTGCTGGGACTTCTTACAGAGATAGAGAGGATGGACGGTAATCCACCATGTTGGCCCAGTGCATATTGGTAAATGTCATGTCATGATAGCCTGTTGGTCCAGTTTGTAGTGACCCTACCTTCTGAGCTTGGGGGCGTGGGTTCGATTCCCACCTAGGACATATATTTATGTGATGAACATTTGTGTTTGTTCTATATCAGGGTGTTAATATCTATGTATCTATGTATTATTATAGTATAGAAGTATAGATAGTATAGATAACTATAGGAATTACAAGTCAGGGAGTATACAAAATAATGTTATGATAAAAATTTGCTATACAATAGTATTACGCGCAATAGTATTAATCTTAATTTCGAAAGTCACTATAATCATAAAAAGCTTGCGTAATAAGCCACTTATTTAACTTATTTTTGAAAGATGCAAAGCTTGGAGCATCAATGACCGTCTGTGGAAGTCTGTTGTAAATATCAGGTCCCATCACGTGGAGCATTTTAGACGATTAGACCAACGACCGTTTTACGGTGACTAACTTGTTTTCTGCTACAACGTGGTAGCCTTTCTCCTCGTTTAGGGTACAAGTGCAGATTGTCCTGTGTGTATGTAGTACTCACCTTTGCTTGGCGAATTACTGCCAACGTGTTTACTACTGGAATTACTCACGTAAGATTAAGCCGGTCACTCCAACTATAGTTTCAACCGCATACTACTGGCTAAAGAATATAATACATACCACATCCTCCTTATCGGCGCGTGGGGTAGTACTCGGCAGTTTGAGCGATGTAGCGACCGCCATCGCCTCTTCAACCGTCAAGTTGCCGTGGAGCTGGTTATCCTGCATGATGTAGCAGGACAGCTTCCGGAAGCTGGACAGGTTACGCTCCATTCCGTTCACGGTGATGCTGCCTTCCATACCAGATGTTCTGAGGACCAAAATATGAACAGTAAATAAAATGAAACGTATGGCACTTTATTCATCAATTTTTACGGTTGCGAACCTCAAAAGGAAAAAACGGAACCCTTATAGGATCACTTCGTTGTCCGTCTGTCTGTCCGTCTGTCAAGACCCTTTTTCTAAAGAACGCGTAAAGGTATCAAGTTGAAATTTACACTAAATACTTGGGTCTACGGTTTCTTTCGGTTGTAAAAAAATAAAAGTTATAAGTCAACGCAATCAGAAGATATGAACGTTTATGTCGCATATTAGGGGAATCAAAACCTATAGGGTACTTCCCGTTGACCTAGAATCATTAATTTTGGCAATAGACAAGGTCTTACAGCGCATATAAAGGAATAAATCTGAAAGTTGTTAATTTGAAGTTGTATCATATAAAAAATATTATTTTACAATTACAAACTTACATTTTGTAGTTGTTATGTATAGAAGAACCTTATTGTCAACTTCAAAGATTTTTTTCCTGGGCAAGCGCCTTTATTAACTAAACAAAATACAAACTAAAACTAAAACTACAAATACAGTTAGACTGCCCATAGACCGTTGAAGGTCAAAAGACAAACTTAACTTCAAAGTTAAGTTTATCTTTCAATATTTCAACTTCAGTTAGTTTTTTTTTTGGACTCGTACTTGTCCGGTTTTTTTTAAATATAAAAATTCTACGTTTGGACACCAACTCGCCTGATGGCACAGAAGACAATAATACAAGTACAGAAGATTCACTCCACAAAATCATTTAAATAAGTAGCGACTCTTGCTACTACACAAGAATGTGCAATTCAGGACGTGCAAGTACTAACTACCACTATTATGCCTCTCTGTCTATCGCGTAGCTCTTGTCGCGTTGTCTCTGTCTTTTGCGCGGCAAGTCCGACAAGTCGGCTACTTGTAGATTCATACCTAAAGTGCGGAGTGCACCAGGTCTGCTGATGGTAAGCGACGGTGTGCCCGAGGATAGATCACGTAACCCAGTAGTTAGCCAAAGCAATTTTTGTGTTAATATTTTATAGGATCAAAATTGTAATGTACGTAAATTATAATGGCCAAACGGGGTTATTAGTAGTTTTTTATATTCAAAATGTTAGAAATGTGCGAGAAGATAGAAATGAGACAGTCGCAATCCATTCTAGGAAAGCCTAAAATTCCTGATAGAATCGAGTGAAGTCAGTTGAATCGATTGATAATTCTTTTACCGATCTGTATGACACACAATGTTATCTAATCGTTGCCATCGGCATTATGGCATTACTAACGCCATAGCGAGGGACACCTGTATCTTGATCCAGTTCGATAAAACATGACTAATTCTGTTTATCTGTTTTCTATAAACCTTAATATGATTCACATCACGGGACAAAATCTCTACATCTCTATCTCTACATAGTATAAATTATTTCCGCGTCTGTCTGTCTGTATGGCCGCTAACTCCTCCTAAACCACGCAACGGGTTTCACCATCAGTTAGATACATTTTCACGGAAGGTTTATATATACATAGAGAAATATACTGATACTAGCGACCCGCCCGCCCGGCTTCGCACGGGTGTAATTTACGTGCGAAGCCGGGGCGGGTCGCTAGTTATATAATTATTTAAACTATCCTATATCTCAAGTTGGATCGAACTGCACATGGTGTGCGAATTTTATTATAATCGGTTAAGTGGTTTAGGAGTCCATTGAGGACAAACATTGTGACACGAGATTTATATATATTAAGATATATAACTAGCGACCCACCCGGGCTCCGCACGTAAATTACACCCGTGCGAAGCCGGGCGGGAGGGTCGCTAGTTAATAATAAATTACACATAGGCGGCAGCATTAGCAGCATTATCAGCCAATTATGTTCCCACTGCTGGGATACAGGCCTTCTCTTAGAGAGAGGATCGGCCCTAATCCACCATGCTGGCCCAGTGCATGCTGGTCAATGTCATATGTTTGTGGTTCTTGGATATACTACCGGTTTCCTCGAGATGTTTTCCTTCAGTTGTTGAGAGATGGCATCGAAAACTGCACATAGTTTCGCCGGCCAAGGATCGAACTGGGTGCCGTCAGATTATAAAGCGCACATGCTACCGTTAGGCCACCACATAGGCATTTGAGTAAAAAATATGTATAGGCTTATTCAGTTTGAAAAGGTAAGGAGTTTTGCCATCACTTTCATGGGACATACTTTTTTTAAGAAATCAGCACGATAACCCGTGACATGAAAAGTTTGTCAAAAGATTCCATCCTCCGAGAGCACTAAAATGCTAAACGATTTATCATTAAACATAATGACTTAGCTCTAGTTCAGAATAACAGGTTATAATAAGGAAAAAACCTGTCGCAGCCTTCATTGGTCTGAAATACTTTGGCGTTGTAATTTGCAAACATATCGCATATACGTTGGCGTTCACGTACTTACAAGCAAACCAATAAACCCAACTGCTTAATAGTACCAAAATATGACATAAAAATACTAGACTAATGTCACCGCACACAACAAGAGCTGTGGTTCAATTTGGTAAGTGCTAAGGGGGAGGTCTATGTCCAGCAGTGGACGTCTAATGACTGATGACGATGATTATGTTGAAAAAATACTAACATTCTTACATACGCCCCAAAAAAAACTAACCTCCTTCAGCAAAAAGGGCCTAAATTTAATGGCATAAACCTGCATCGTCATAGTCTTTTTGAGCCAGCCAGACTAAGGTTAAGATAACTAGATTTTTCATCTGTGTAGTGGTCACAGAAAAACAGGGAGGTCTACTTCAGTTGTCAGGTGTTCAGCATTAGACATCTTCTGGCTGATGACGACTATGAAGATAATTGCATTGATTATGTGACATATAATTATTTCAAATTTTGGTTCTCTAAAGTTTAGTGATTTGGTGGTAGGTACCTAGGTAGGGGTTTATCATTATCATCATCAGCCTTTTAGTGTCCACTGCTGGACATAGTCCTCTTCTTATGCACACCACTGAGCTCGGTCGGGGTTAGGAGCCCGTAATAGAAACATCGAGCCTAATAAGTTTCGATGCCATCGCTTAACAACGGCGAAGGAAAACATCGTCAGGAAACCGGTATGTCCAAGAACCTCATAAATCCAAAGACATGACATTCACCAATATGCACTGGGCCAGCATGGTAATTCCTCATCCCAGGCCCATCCTCCCTCTCTCTCTCCTTCTCTCTCTCTTTCTGAGAGAAAGCCTGTGTCCCAGCAGTGGGAATATGATAGGCTGATAATAAATAGAAAAATCATGTTAGAGGTTTTTAGACGGCCTAAAAACTCTGCAATCAAGGCTAAGCGACACAGCCTATTATGAACTTAATCACTTTTAACAAAAAATCTATATTTTTCCTCTTTTTTTTATTATAGATAGGCTTGCGCTTGGCCGCCAACTCGCCTGATGTTAAGCGATGATGCAGCCTACGATGGAGCACGCTTGCCTAGAAGAAACCTATTCACTCTCGACTTGAAGACACCCAGATTGTAACTATCGGGGAACACCCACCCATTTTTATTATAAAAATCCAGTTCGACAGTGTTTGGCAATGTTTTGCCAGTCAAACTTTTGCCTCAGTTCAAGGCAAACAACTCTTAGGGTAATTCAACTTCCGGCATTATAACAGAGTTTCATCAGAATCTAATCAAGTAATCATTTGTATTCAATGCGTGTACATAATTATGGTCCATGTTATGGCCTGACAGAGCGATGCCGGGCAGTTGACAATACATAGTTAAGTTAATAATAAGATGTAATTGTTATATCTTGTCAAACAATTTGACAGTGTTTTATGACTGTAACAGCTTGTATAATGGAACTGAGCTCAGCGATTTTCAATTTTCCGCTTTTTAGGTTTCTTCACCCAAAGGGTAAAAACGAGACCCTATTTCTAAGCCTACGATGTATGTCTGTCTGTCTGTCTGTCCGTCCATCCGTACGTCCGTCCGTCTGTCCTACCTATTAATCATAATCATATTTATTAATAACAGTTGTTACAGGTAACGGTTACAAAATGGGTAAAAGATTAAAATTATTATTAGTCTAAATATTGAATTGAGTACCTATATTGTACTATAATCGAGTATTTATATCTAATCTCCAGTAGAAATAACAATAATATAACACAAAAATACCGAATTAGAATTAATACAAATTACTATTAAAATATATAATAATTATCAAAAGAGAATAATAGTTATGTCACATGTCAAACACGGTCAAATACAAATTTAAAATAATAAAAAATACAAAAACTTTATAAACAGCTATATCTTACGAGTCGTAATAGATAGACAGTTGAAATTGAGAAGAAGAAGACAGAGATTCAACTCAAATTCCAAGAGGAAATTGTATGTATCAGCAGTTTCGTTATGAAGAATCCAAATTTTTCTACTGCTACCAAAGTTGCGCTACCACAATATTTATTTCAGAACAACCTGTAGATTTTATATTTTATGTATTAGTATATTATCGTAATTTTAAGTAATATAAGTATTAGTATGTATTGTTATTAGAATGTACGGTTTATATTATAACTATATCACATTATTTAATATTGCACGCCCCGCCTTCTACCGCCTGTATAAATCCTGTCCATCCTAAGGTTGCCTGGAAGAGATCGCTCTTAGCGATAAGGCCGCCGATTGTTGCACTAGTTTTTAAGCTGTTTTATCATGTGTACGAAATGTGTGGTGTGAACAATAAAGAGTTTATCTATCTATCTATCTAATTATTTTTCCTACTTGTTATATTGGTTGTTGTTATATCCAGTGGATGCAAAAGGCAGGCTGTCGTTCAGTGTGGAGGTTAAAGGGGGGAGGCCTATGTTCAGCAGTGGACGTCCTCTGGCTGATGATGATGATATTGGTAGAACAACCGGTAATTATTTTTCCTACTCATTCTTTTTGTAGAACAAAAAGTAGAACAGGTGGTAACGAGCCTTTTAGACAATGCCGACGTCTGCTACCACGATTTAAAACAATGACAATTTGAGAAGCTCGAGCGTCTTCAAAATCTTTGAATACATCTGGTCCTCGGAGATATGACCATGTCTCTCAGTTTCGTACGAAGCTGAAGTGTTGTTTCATCATTCATCATCATTTCACCATATCATGTTCCCACTGCTGGGACTCAAGCCTTCCTCTCTGAGAGGATGGGCCCTAAATCCACCATGCTGGCCCAGCGCATGTTGGTGAATATCTTGTCTTTAAACTTTTGAGGTTATGTTATGTTTATGTATAATATCATTATAAGTATTCATGTTAGCGTATTATGTAGTGTATTTTAAGTACTTTATTTTTAATTATAAATATATTTTTAATATTCTTATTTGCTTGTATTTTACTACTTGAGTTTCACCACCATCCATACTCTATATATAATCATCATTCTCTCATCGAAAGATTGTCTGGAAGAGATCGCTTTTAAGAACATCTTTTGTACCTATTTCTAACTTCATCATCATCATCATTTCAGCCATGGGACGTCCACTGCTGCACATAGGCCTCCCCCATCGATCTCCAAAAGGGCCGGTTGGAAGCGGCCTGCATCCAGCGTTTCCCTGCGGTCTCTTTTAGGTCGTCTGTCCATCTGGTGTCATCTTGTTTTCTAACTTATTCTTGGTGTAATGTTATTTTTATAGTTTCAGAAAAGGTTATTGAATTGTAAAAATTTAAAAACACAAGAAATAAACACCAAAACATTTTTATTTTGTATTTATCAATTAGTTTTGTTTTTATTGAACTGCCCTAAAACAATAGTTAACCTATTGTAATGTCACCGATTCCTCATTACCATGACAAAGGAAGAATACAAATCACTAAGCCATAACTGTTTTCAAGAAAAACACAATGGGCTTGTCACGTCATTGGATATCGCAAGTTTTTCTTTTCTTGACTTCCAAGATGTTTCATACTTAAATTTAAACATGGTAAACATGGTATTTATACCATGTTTTATACCTATTGGGTGTCTTTTTTTATCTATACAGGGTCAAAGGTAACTAACGCAAAACCTCTTAAGGGAGACTTTGGTGCATCAAGACTAACAACTTTTGTTCTAAAAGTTTACGAAAATCGCGAATAAAAATCAGCTGTTCCATAAAAAATATATTTAAAAATAATGTTTTTTTTTGCGATCTCGGTAAGTCGGAAAATAAAAGTTGTTAGTCTAGATGCTCCAAAGTCGCCCTGCGTTAGTTACCTTTGACCCTGTATACAGATTACAGGCAAGAAAGAAAGTAAAAAAAACGGTACCTACGTTTTAATGAGCTCTCTTCTTTGTCTCGCTTCTTCTTGAAGTCACGAAACTGCTGAATAGATCATGAAGAAATTTGGCAAGGAAATTGTAAACGGAAATTTCGCAAAATTATAAAATGGTGGGTAAAAACCGGGAGGCGCAGCTAGCTTCGTAATTCAGGTCACTACGTATAGATAGTACGCAATTCACCATACTGTAGGTATAAGTACGAGTACATACGTCAGTGCAATCTGTATTTAACTATCGCTTAGAAGATGCACCGAACCGTAATGGCTGTAGGCCTATTGCATGCCTATAAAGGAAATATTGACGAGATTCCATTTGCCAAGAAAATGATGAAATATTGAAATTCGCGTAAACGTTTCCAGGAATTACACTACCTGCCTACGCTTGACCAGTTTTCTCGCATTATTTTGGGATCTAAAGTATCCTATAAATCCTATGAATATCATGAGCATTATGGTATATATATAGGGCTAGGATAAACCTCAAACTGATTTTACGAAAATTTCTCCATCATCATCTTAAGGTATGTTTCACCTATGGCGGGAAATCAAATTTTAAAGAGTTTTTTTGTTCTTGTTGCTTGGCCAGGTAATTATTGTAAACGAGGATGATGTTTGCGCAAATTAATCATTATTCTTCACAAAATCATGTAAAGCTATTTATCTCTTAAGCACATTATTACTTACATTTGCCAATAAACACATTTTTGCTGTTTCAAACGGTTTATTGGCAAATGTAAGTAATATGGTGCTTTATTTAGTGCGCAAACATTGTGTCATTTTACAATAATTACCCGACCTAGCTACAAGGACAAGAACATTTTTAATTTGAATTTCCCTACATAAGTGAAACGTTCCACCTTAATAATTACTATTAATATCTTCTTAAGGTCATGTCATTTTATTAAGGTGCAAACCTTTAAATGTATTCATAAACGATTATATTTTTACTACAATTTTTTGTTGTTATAAATATTTACTTTGTCATCCATTCATTTCAACGGTCGCTCCGCGAACGCGTTAGCAAAGGAGTGAGACGGTAGCGTGAAAGAAATTTTTACGCGGATAGAATTTCCATCAAAATAAAATGAATGGACGGGCCATAACCATTGAACATACTCAGTAAAAACGAGGCAAAATCGTCGAACATAATTATACTTGATTATAACCATCCAACCAATGTATCAAATTGTAATGTGTACAACATTAAAATTTGTTACAAAAAATAGATAGCATATTTTGCTGTGTATTTACACTTCGGGAAAGCACACGAAGGTATAATTTTGTCAGTTGTTTCATTATTATGTAATAATAATCTTGTGTCGCACTTCCTACAGCTAGAGACAGACTGAAACGAAGTGAACGACGGCGCTCATTTTGTAATCTTCAAAAATGCACTTCTTCTGGGCCCGTCCAATCATTTTATTTTGGTCGAAAGATAGAATAACAAGATTACTTCTTCAAAATTAAACACTTAACGGAACTTATCGCGTGTATGTTATCACCACGGACATTACAGTGATCGTAAAATACACAAATCTCCGATAAAAGTGTTTAATTTCAATGTGTAACAATTATCGTAAACCTAAGAAACTGCTCTTATCGCTTCTTCGTACAATGTTTGATGTAGTACTTTGTTGAAGTCTCGATTTACACGTCATCTTAGCAAAATATCTTATTTTTTATTTATTTTATAAATAATAGACTTGCCTTTGAATACCATCTCGCCTGACGCTAATCGATGATGCAGTCTACATTGGAGCACGCTTGCCTAAAAGAAACCGATTCACTCGTGGTTTGAAGACACCCAGTTTGTAACCATCGGGGAACATCCATTCAGGCAGCGCATTCCACAGACTAGCATTTCTAGCAATAGTAATATCTCTTTTATTATAGTAACTGACGTGGTTTTCACACATTTGTCTTTTCTTTTTATTTTTACCTTGTAAAAGACTGCCTAATGCGGTTGAAACTATAGTCGGAGTGACCGGCTTACGTGAGTAATTCCCGTGTAATATAAGTATACCTCTTGTTCATTTACAGTCAACGTGAATAATTGGAACCCGACAAGCACAAACAGACGCACCATAATCATCAGTTTCAATTCAACGCAAAGCCCTTAACAGTAGACTTGAGACGCATCGCGCAAGTCTTCACATTCGTTCTACGTCTTTTCCTCAAAACAACAAAGGAATTTAGCTTCATCCTTGTTCTTTATTGGTGTTAATCTTGCCGATAGCGTTATCGGCTCGTGCCTACGTGATATTTATTTGTAGTAGCTAATAAGTCAAAATAACTTGTCACTTGTTGTTGCGTGCTTCTTAAATAAATAAGTATTTCGGGTCATTTTTTGCAAACACGGTACATGAAAATGACATTAGCTTGAGATAACATTTCTCAAGCTAATGTCATTGTCAATGTCATTTTCATACGATTTCATCATTCCTCAGGCGTTAGGTCTTACAGAAAGTGGGTCTTGTCTAACCCCTCAGGTCATATGACCCCAAACTAAGCAAAGCTCGTGATATGGCTGCCAGAGACTGATATACATACATATATATACAGTAGAATCTGGATAGAACGACCTTCAAGGGACCGGCAATACTATGTCGTACTAACCGGATGACGCACAAAACGGCAGGATTATTTCTTGAGTACATTTATTATGAAACCTAATTTGAGTAAACAATATCGTCGCTAAAACAGGTTAGTCGTTATAAGCGAAGTCGTTATATATGAATTCTACTGTATATATATATTTAAATGCATACTTAAATAGATAATAACAACCAGATATAGAACAAACACAAATGAACCCACACCTTAGATTCACTTAGACCGTATCGTCACTTTCTATTCGTTGGTGAAGGCAAGGCCCATTTCATCATAAGAAATTAGGATTTGTAGTATTTGAAACTCATAAGTGTGTATGTGTAAATATATTTTAAAGACGATTTATCAGCTTGAACTGCAAAATACAGCGCTTTTTCTGTCATATTTTTTGCTTACTTTAACTTTGAGGTCTGGCTGGTGAAAGTACAAAAGGTCCACCAATCCTTTGTTTGACTGCAACTCATTCAAAAGATCAACGCACTTTTTTCGCAAGTTAAATTTTTACACTCTTTGTAGTTCTTTATATTGCACTTTAAACGGGCAGAGTTCGGCAGTCTGGCTAACGAAAGTAGAAATTGAAAAAGCGCGCCAAAAAAAAACCGCGTTGCAAACCCAAAATTAGTATGAAATGCAAATATTACATTTAAAAAAAATCACAAGTATCAAGTGAGATTATTCCAGGTATTTCATCAAATCCATATTGTATGGATATGGGGTTCCAATGCTAATATTTTTAAACTTGCCGCGCTTTTCCAGTCTCTACTTTCATTAGCCATACTCTAACATCGCATTTTTTTAAAACATTGCCGCAGTATTGCGTTGAAATCGGACGCCTGACCCAGTTCACTCCGTACTGATAATGGAGTGGAGTACAGAGAACCGATGTACTCACTAAATGTTTCAATTATCATGAGCTACTTTACATTTCATTCAAGTAACGCTAAGGACAGTGTTGAGTATATTTCTAATTCTATGGACATCAGTTTTGTGTATCACTTTATTGTTCCATTTGTTTAATAAGGATAGCATTTTAAAACTTTAGGTAAATAGTATTTCTAGAGTTTACGATGTGTAATACTTCACATTAAGTGCGTCCGTTGAAAGAATGTTTTTGACAGTTGCCATAGCATTATAAAAATCTGAACGAAAACAGTAATTTCTGATCTCTTTTGCTAGCTTTATGAACGTATGTAGCTAGCCCATATACTAAAGTAAAATGTTTTTACAATGTTATTGCAGTTGTCAGGCGCATTCACTCAGCGGCCAGACTGTAGATAGCCTAAGTCCGTATATTTTTGAGGTTTCATTTGTGACCAGCAATATTAAATTGTTGCTGCCTCTTATACCAGCACCACCACAGGTCATAATGTAAGTAAATAAATACAGATAATGCAATAGAGAATAAATTTTTTGATAATGCGTCAAAGCAGCAAATATATATCTTAATATATATCTTAGTTGCAGGAAGTTTATTCGGACTATATCGCTCAATGAGTACACCAGATTCACTCTCTTAACTCTAACAATGAGAAAGTGATAACTTCAATTTAGAGAACAACTAATAAATTGACGCGTTCATAAATACTAGACCGAATTAGAAAGCTATTGCAAATGTTGAGATGAAACTCTACAGGAAGAAGTCAAAACACAGAATGACGTGCTTCATCATTTCGATTTTAGTTTTTAAGTACTGAAGTTCGTCATTTTGGTTTTCGTTTTATAGGAAACTATTTTGACCAGTTGTTAGCGCCAATGACTTGACAGTGACTAACTTTGCTGTACCCTAAGCTGTACCGATCTTCTTCTTCTTATCTATACTAATATTATAAAGAGGAAAGATTTGATTGTTTGTTTGTTTGTTTATTTGTTTGCATTAAATAGGCTCCGAAACTACTGAACCGATTTGAAAAAATCTTTCACTGTTGGGAAGCTACACTATCCCCGGGTAACATAGGCTATATTATATTGTCAAAAAATAGGGATCCTTACTAAAACTCCAAAAATGTAACCCAAGGCGTAAAAAAATAAGATTTAAAATTTTAACTTTGCGTGTTTGACCGTTCTAATACAGGACAACGCCTGTCAGGTCAGCTAGTATCACATAAAAATCAATTGCTGAAGTAATGAAGTTCGTTATTTTGGTTTTCTGTTTTATAGGAAACTATTTTGACCAGTTTTTAGCGCCAATGACTTCACCGTGGTTCACTTTGCTGAACTCTAAGCTATTTAACGATATTAAAATATATATGTACGTATATCAGTTTCTGGCAGCCATATTACAAGCTTTGCTTAGTTTGGGGTCAGATGACCGTGTGTGCAAATATGTCCCAGATATTTATTATTATTATTATTATGACTCTTTATTTCATAAAATTCTCGGGTTAGACCCGGTCATTTGTTAGGCATTGGTGGAGTCGAAACCAACACCAAGAGGCCCTGTTGAATAGAAAATACAATTACTATGGAATGTGTATAAAATGGAATATAAAACTATTGTACAGTATAGGATAAAAAAAACCAGGGCTATTGAGGTGAACAATTTGTGGGTAGTTGTACTGATCTATGGGATGAGAAACGGCACCTGCCTTATCCTGTCTCATCTCAAAATATATTTATTATTATTCTTATATCATTTAAAAAACGATTGCTTTTTGTTGTCTCGCTAAAACTCAAAAACGGCTTGACCGTTTTTTTTTGTTCGCCTCAATACCAGGCTGGTTTAAAAGAAAAACAAAAATTGTACAATTTGGCCGGAAAATTGGAAAATTCGGGAGTTTTTGTCAGCTAGTATCTAATAAAACTTGAAAATATTACAATACTTGACACTGCAAATGCACAAGACGTGCGACGCCAAAATCCTTTCAAGAGAAAAGAATAATAATGATAACTATTTTGATGTGGTAAAAAAAAAACAATCAAATCAGGTATGTAGAGACGAGATGGCATACCAACACGACCATAAAATATTAAGTGGTGTTACGAGTCATTTCCTGCTCTTTGTACAATTCGGACGGAAGCCAAATTCGACCTTTGAACCGCCATCCACGGCTGTTTACATAGCGAATAAAATATCAATCACAAAATAATTATAATAATTGGACTGAACAACAAAAGGACGCACGACATTTTGGTATATGTAGTAATTTTGTATTTTTTGCGAGGAAGTCACTTTGTAGGTAAGACGTACTTGGACTTCCTTTGTAATATCAATTCCTGCTAGCATTAACGTCAAAGTTCAAGTGTTCTTGAGATAATTGGTTAAGGTGGTACGTTTCACCTATGACGGGAAATTCAAGTTTCAAACAGTTTTTTTGCTCTTATAGCTAGGACGGGTCAAGATAATTATAATAATTGGACTGAATAACAAAAGAACGCATGAAATTTTGGTAAATGTAGTAATTTTGTAATTTTTGCGAGGAAGTCACTTTGTAGGTAAGACGTACTTGGACTTCCTTTATAAAGTCAATTCCTGCTAGCATTAACGTCAAAGTCCAAGTGTTCTTGAGATAATTGGTTAAGGTAGTACGTTTAACCTATAGCGGGAAATTCAAATTTCAAACAGTTTTTTTGCTCTTATAGCTTGGCCGGGTAATTATTGTAAACGATCATGGTATTTGCGCAAATTACTTATTATACTTTACAAAATCACGTAAAGATATCAATCTTTAATGAACATTATTACTTACATTTGTCAATAAAATTTTTTTTGCTGTTTCAAACGGTTTATTGACAAATGTAACTAAAATGGTGCGTTACTGATAAATAGCTGTACAAGATAATGTAAAGAACATCCAATGATTTGCGCAAACACCGTGTCATTTACAATAATTACTCCGACCTAGTTACAAAGACAAGAAAACTGTATAAAATCTGAATTTCCCGCCGTTTGTGAAACGTACCACCTTAACGAAGATGGATGAGGCAAAAATCTCTATTACACCGTAAGGACGCAATAAAAGAGAGGCAACAAACTTTCACTCAATATTGCCGGATGTGGAAAGTCCATGCGTTACGGCGTTTATTTGACAACATTAAAAACTTCTCGAATCTTTACTTCAAGATAGGCTTGCGATTACCACTACAAAGTGTTGCAGTATTGAGGAGTTGTACGATGGAGGACATTTGCTTAAGTACACGCACACGTGATTGATTTGCTTAAAATTATTATATATACAGTGTAAACTATATATAGTGACACTCGATTTTACAACAAACTCCCTAAAACGTCGAATGTACTTGACTTTGATTGGTTTGGCTTGTTGTCCATACAATGATACACTGTATGTAGCATCACACCCACTGTAAATAACGACAAAATTACGTCGTAATTAAGCAATAAGCAGTGCTTTTCAACACCTCGTATTTAAAATAACATAGTGCAGCAGCAAAAAGCTCCAGAGGAAGATAAGAGGCTAAAACGCAATACAGTGTAATCTCACTAATCCGGCACTATTAAAAACCGGAGGGTGCCGGATTATTGGAATGTTCGGATTACTGGGTTATACTGAAAAAGTCATAGGTAATAAATAAAATAAAGCATTTCATAGAGAGAATAAATGTATGTAATGTATTATGGAACAATTGAATTAACATGTAGGTACATATGTAATTAGTTTTGAGGTTAGACTGCTAGTCGATGACGCAGCGACCAAAGCGCACACGTATAGAGGGGTAAGGGAGGCGTGGGCGGAGGGTGCCGGATTATTGGACGTGCCGATCTATCGAAGTGCCGGATTAGTGAGATTATACTGTATTAACATTTGTTTAATCTTTACTAGTAAATACATATTATAATAGTAAACAATATTTATTTTTCTTCTCTCCATATAACAACAACTCTCAACAACGCCATAAAATGCACAGTCTCTTAAGTGTCGCTATATAGTGTTTACACTGTAATTAAAAAATAACTTAAATACACGCTTTGTTACTCGTCATTGCAAAAGGAAAACAAAACAAAAAAAAAAACTGAAACATAATCGGTTCAGTAGTTTGGGAGCTACAATGCCACAGACACAAATACACAGATACTTACACAACTAATTACTTTTTTTTTGCATCGTGTTTTAAAATCATGTTAAAACGCATTAATCGTGTTTATAATGTGGTAGTTGTAGAAACATATTTGTTGTATAACTTTATAAATGCGCAGTCATGTCGTGAGAAAGTTATAAAAAATGCCACGATCAGTCTTTAACACTTGGAAAGAATTACGAATATCCACGTAAATTCTTCATTTATGAAGAATTTGGTTATAACCAAATCATCACGAGGTCAGATAGCGGTGGAAGGATAAAAAAAAGTTGAAAAATCATACAGTACTTTTTGGTTAAGTGATTAAGTGTCAACTTAGTAGGTACGTCGAGTTTTTTTTTTATTCTTTTTATCTTGCCTTTGACCCATTTCTTTAATTGTTTTTTTTTTTTTAAGTTGACGAACGAAGTCCCCATTTGTACGGCTGGTTTATTATGGTTGTCCGTTCATGATTCGGATTGTGGTCGGGATCGCTTGCCTTCTCGCTCACGCGCGTGGTGCGAGTAAGTAGACGCAATTGCGATCGCGGAACGGCCATTCATAATAAGCTGCTTATCATCATTATTTCAGCCATAGGACGTCCAGGACATAGGCCTCTTCCATAGATCCTAAAAGGGCCGGTTGGAACCGGCCTGCAACCAGCGTTTCCCTGCGGTCTCTTCAGGTCGTCTGTCTATCTTGAGGGCATCTTGTGTCAGCTGCTTATGGTTCGATAAAGCTTTCCAAGAACACCATAGTACTAGTTCGTACTTACTTGTATCCAGTAAGGATGTTCAGCAGGGTAGATTTGCCGGCGCCAGACGGTCCCATGATGGCTGTCAGCTCGCCGGAGCGGAGTCGGCCGGAGACCGACTTGAGGATTGTCTTCACATCTGTAGACACAGGGAACAAATTGGACGTTAATTGGCAGACTGCATAGATCAGGAAAGTTAAGCAAACATAAGGGTCTGGTAAGGCTTGCCACTAAGCCCAGTTCGACAGAAGATAACATTTACATTAGGTTCAAAATGCCTTGTTGTGCGTCACACATAGCGTGCAATGTTTTTCAAAATAACTGTTCAAAAAAACTCCTGATCACGCTAGATGTCTATGTTTTATTTTTGAGCGCTGGCTCAAAAAAAAAAATTTTATACGTGACAGGTATTTGTTGTCCGGCCGTGTCTATGTTGTTTTTGAGCGCTGGCTCGATATCCATATTTTTATACGTGTTAGGTGTCGGGCCGTGTCTATGTTGTTTTTGAGCGCTGGTTCGATATTCACATTTTATACGTGACAGATATTTGTTGCCCATCCATGTCTATTTTGTTTTTGAGCGCTGGCTCGATATCCATATTTTTATATGTGTTAGGTGTCGGGCCGTGTCTATGTTGTTTTTGAGCACTGGCTCGATATTCACATTTTATACGTGACAGATATTTGTTGCCCATCCATGTCTATTTTTTTTTTTTTGAGCGCTGGCTCGATATCCATATTTTTATACGTCGTGTTTGTTGTCGGACTATGTCTATGTTGTTTTAGAGCGCTGGCTCTATATTCACGTTTTTATACGTGACAGGTATTTGTTTTCCGGCCGTATCTATGTTGTTTTTTGTGTTCAGAAATTACTATTCATTATTTTTTGTATTAAATAACGCGTTTGTTTCTAGACACCAAGGATTATTGACCTCTGTATTCCTAGATATAACTATGTAAAGCGTTGATCTCACAAGTATATTTTTGCATATTTTAGTTTTGCTAATTAGTAGGTTGCACCAGCATTATCACCAGTCTTAATTTTTAGGAGATTTTCTCTTTTAGGTACTTTTAGCTAGGGTACTATTTTATCATCATCCTGTCAGCCAACAGGAAGTCGCACCCACTGCTGAACATAGGTGTTCCCCATCGATCTCCAAAAGGGTCGGTTTGAAGCGACCTGCATCCAGGGTTTTCCTGAGGTATTTTCTTATACGCGCGGATACAAGAATCACGAGTGAATCGGTTTCTTCTAGGCAAGCGTGCTCCAACGTAGACCGCATCATCGCTTAACATCAGGCGTGATGGTGGTCAAACGCAAGCCTATTAATTATTTAAAAAAAACTATTTCAGGCACTGATTAAAGTGTTTTTTTTTTTTAGTACAATACATGGTTATTCATGAATAATTATGGATTTATAGGTACATACATGACAATGATATGTATTGTGTGGATAATCATTTAATACCTAAATACAAAAATAAGTATGAGCAATGAGCATGTAGCTACATTATCGCTATTCATCACTATTAAGGCCGCGCTTACCGACCAAAGCTATCCCTTTCGCAAATTTCCATCATTCTTAATTATAAAATATCGCTAAGTATGAATATAAAAAAGCTACTGGGCGTAAAGTAATTTTTAGGTTGATATGTTTTAGAGATCGACAAAAAAACTTCAAAAAACTTATTTTTTTTTGTTTGAAAGGTGACTCGATCAAAGTGTTCTTAGTTGTGATTCAAGAAAATTTGTTAAGCCGTTTAAAGATTAATATAATTTTCAACTTTATACCTTTACGCGTTCCTGAGAAGACAGAGGGACAACAAAGTGATCCTATAAGGGTTCCTTTTTTCCTTTTTAGGTGCCTAAAAAGGGTCGATTTGAGAACCTTCATCCATTTTTGAAGTCGGTTAAAAAAGGAGTAAATAACAGCGTTTTTTACTTAGTTGCGTACCCGGCAAGTATCTGTCCTCTTTATAATTTTTTTGCCAACTTTCTCTGCAGATTACCGCTAGACGTGATGACAGTTTCGTCGTAACTACAGAATATGTATCAGTTAAGACTATGGCAGTAATTTTATGCAAATCTTTTAACATTTAAGCATTGTCTTGGATTTCCCAGTCAAAGGTAATGTGTACCTGTTTTTGTTTCATTTCAAAGACTGCCATTTACATATCATAGTATGTGGTTTTTGTTTATAGAGGACTATTTTGAACTCTATTCTATAAAGAAAAGAGTACATAGCTCATGCACCTTGAACGTATAAGTGATACACAAATTGGAACAAAAAAAGGTTAAATTAACCCTCATAGTAAACATGATGCGACGTCGTGTCGCGAAGTTTGAGTGGATTTTAAGATTACTTCAAGGATTCTTCAAATCCATTTGAAAACTCGTTACTAATATTTAGGTTTAAGCTCAGATCAGCCAAACAGGGGCGATGTGCCTTAGTACAATTGTTGTTCGTGTCCAGCTGCCTTACGTATATCGAAGACGATATACGTAAGAGGATAGGCCTTAATCCACCATGCTGGTCTAGTTGATGTTGGCATATCTCATTATATCTTTGACGAGGTTCTTGGACATATATCGGTTTCCTCACGATGTTTTCCTTCACCGTTTAAGCGATGGCATGGAAACTGCACATCTATATTAATCTATACTAATATTATAAAGAGGAAAGATTTGATTGTTTGTTTGTTTGTTTGCATTGAATAGGCTCCGAAACTACTGAACCGATTTGAAAAATTCTTTCACTGTTGGGATGCTGCACTATCCCCGGTTGACATAGGCTATATATCCCGGCTTCGCCCGTGCGAAGCAGGGGCGGCCTGCTAGTAATATTATAAAGAGGAAAGATTTGATTGTTTGTTTGTTTGCATTGAATAGGCTCCGAAACTACTGAACCGATTTGAAAAATTCTTTCACTGTTGGGATGCTGCACTATCCCCGGTTGACATAGGCTATATATCCCGGCTTCGCCCGTGCGAAGCAGGGGCGGCCTACTAGTAATATTATAAAGAGGAAAGATTTGATTGTTTGTTTATTTGCATTGAATAGGCTCCGAAACTACTGAACCGATTTGAAAAATTCTTTCACTGTTGGGATGCTGCACTATCCCCGGTTGACATAGGCTATATATCCCGGCTTCGCCCGTGCGAAGCAGGGGCGGCCTGCTAGTAATATTATAAAGAGGAAAGATTTGATTGTTTGTTTGTTTGCATTGAATAGGCTCCGAAACTACTGAACCGATTTGAAAAATTCTTTCACTGTTGGGATGCTGCACTATCCCCGGTTGACATAGGCTATATATCCCGGCTTCGCCCGTGCGAAGCAGGGGCGGCCTACTAGTAATATTATAAAGAGGAAAGATTTGATTGTTTGTTTATTTGCATTGAATAGGCTCCGAAACTACTGAACCGATTTGAAAAATTCTTTCACTGTTGGGATGCTGCACTATCCCCGGTTGACATGGCTATATATCCCAGCTTCGCCCGTGCGAAGCAGGGGCGGCCTACTAATAACATTATAAAGAGGAAAGATTTGATTGTTTGTTTGTTTTTTTTTTTTGCAATAAATAGGCTCCGAAACTACTGAACCGATTTGAAAAATTCTTTCACTGTTGGGAAGTTACACTATCCCCGGATGACATAGGTTATATTATATTTTCAAAATAATAGGGATCCTGACTAAAACTCCAATAATATAGCCCAAGGTGTAAAAAAATTAAACTTACGCCCGTGCGAAGCCAGGGTGCGTTGCTGGCAATGTATGATTGAAATATTATAATCATTGGTGCAGGGCTAAGGATCGAACCGGGTGCCGTCAAATTGTAAAGCGCACATGCTACCGGTCGGCCACCGTCGCTCCAAATCTAATTTATATGGGCTATGGGTCTCTTTCTGGCCTGGAATGTTCCAGTATTACAGTCATGTAATAAACTGAGGATCCTTTGTTTTGTTCACCATTAGTCACAGCAAGTCAAAGTCCTCTTCTGTCCGCTTTAATAGCAAGTACATTATTTTCGCAGATAAGTCGCGTAACTCGTTGAATTAAAAATAGTATCATGTAAGTCAGTATAGTGGTATTAGCTTTATGAGTATACTTTAGATCTCGATACTCAGAGGGTATTATAGTATTATTAGGACTTTTTATGTATCGTGTACGGTTTTCTTTAAAACTGTATAAAACCGCGGTTCGGGAGACATTCAGGGGGCGCGGGGTGACGTCCCTGGAGGGGGTGGGAGAATTGATAAATTTTACTTTGCTCTCTACTGACCATCTATCTATATAATGATATATGTATTTAAAAAAACCCTATTTACCTTGGTCATGCCATAACTTGAGAAGGACTACCGATTTCATTCTATTTTTTTTAGGTTTTCTATTACTCTGTAGAAGGTCCTTACGGAAAGAAAAATTAAGAAAATTACCCAGAAAATTGGGAAATTTCAGAAACTTAACGACGATTTTAGCTTCACCCGTTTGACAGTTCTAAGACAGGACAACCTCTGTCGGGTCAGCTAGTATTACAATAGGTACACCATATATTTCGCCAAATTTTGAGCTAAAATAACTGAACAAGTGTTTTTATTAAGCTTTTTAACTAGAAATAGGTAAGTACCTATGTTTACTAACTTCACAATCTTGTAATTTGTTCAAATAAAGTTTTTACTATTTATTAATATTTTTATCAATACTAAAAAACCTAGGAACGAGTACCTACTACAATGTATGTGCAGTGATTTATACGAGAGACCTCTGACAACCTCTGATCTCTGATTCTTGGCATGTTTGACGTAGATTTTTTATGTAACCACAAACAAGTTGTCTCAAACGAGTTTATTAATGACTACTAACTAGCAGGTACTAACTAAAAAATAATTGTTTTTTTAAGTGTAGAATTCTATCTAGTGTTTGCTAAGTTCTTGTAAAGGCATAGTATATAGTAAAGTTATCTTTAAGCCAAGATTAAGTAGTTCCATCTCACGGTCAAGTTGACGGAAGATTTGATCGCGCGTACATTATGAACTTTTGCATATTGATTTCAAGGTATACTTCAGAACTTCATAGTTAACCTAAACCTTCGAACGGCTTCCTTATCCTGCCGTAAGGTGATAAAATGTTAAGATAATTTCTTTACCTTAACATTAAAAGGTGTAGTCTTTATCTTAACATTAAAAGGTGTATTCTTTACCTTAATAATAAAGGTGTAAATTTGCCATTTCAAGATAATTTAAGTTCTCGACCTCACTGCTCACAGCTCACTGTTCTTGGACGAGTTACTTAAATATTGTTAAAGATCATGTTTGATAATAATTTTAAGAGGATAAGATTTTTAAAATCTGCAATATAAAGTTTAAAGTTCAAATAATAAGTTTAATTTTAAAGTTTAAAGTTTTATTTAGCCCACCGGATTAGCAAGTTGAAGTGGCAGTGGGCATGGCACATATCACGCAGAACACATCTCCTCAACCTCTCTCTGTTCTATGGTGTGTATGTATTTTCTGGTGTGAAAACAAAAATAGAAAACTCTATAAAGAAGTACACTAGACTTCTTCTTAGAACGATCTATCTATCTAATTAATCTCAAGCAAAGGCAGACTTTCATTGAGCCACACCGGTCGTCGTTGCCAGTGTAGTTTGTTGTAGTATTGTTGTCTCATTTGAATTTTGATTCTAAATACTTTTAGAATCAAAATTCAAATCATCGCATTGCAATGCAAGCGACCCACACGTCGCGGTCGCCGGTCGCGTTCACCGGTTGCGGTCGCCGGTCGCCGAGAACGGAATGCTACCTTAAGTCATAGAAATATCACTCGCATACAATATTTTCCTAATTTCTGTTATTCCTCTGTTTGTTGAGTTGATACAAATATGTACATCATACCCACCTACTTCCTACACGACCTTATCTACATAATGACCCCAGTATTCTCTTCATAAGTTGATAATCTTATTTTAATTAAAATTATTTTGATATTTAAACAAGTAGTCAACAATCACCTTGACAATACGATAAGCGATACCTGTTCTTATCGGCAGAGATTAAAGAATTAATTTACAAAAGAAATGCCACTAAGTAATGGCAAGCTGACATTCGGTACTGAACCCGCCGCGTCGTCTCCAGGGGATTACGAAAAAGGTAGGTATCTAAACGATATCGGATATATCGAAATAAGTGACACAATGCGATAATTAATGCCGATTAGGCAAACACGTGGCTGGTAGGCAAATCGGAAGGGCGCTAGCAAGCGTTTACCCGTGGACATAAAATGAATGATATGTGACCATCGGATATTACAGCTTGCACAATGCCAACTCGATTTTTCGATTATACTTTTTGTAGCGATAGCAGTTTTGTCAATTTGCCGACAGTGTAAATTGATATAGACATTACACTATCACTCGACTAAGCGACAGCAAATCGTGATGGAATTAGGCAGAGAAGTGGTGTACACTATTGGAACAGACCTAATAATAATTTATAAAAAAAAGGAAAAAACTTTACTTATTAGTATTTAAGTTTAATTTAAGTCATGTAATATTAAGTCAAAGAGATTTTTTTTTTATAATGAGCAAACAAAGGCATGTACTATTTTGCCCATGGTGAAAGTATATAAAAAAAATATCACAGCAGATTCGAAAAGTAAACAAGTATGAAATATATTCTCACACGGATTCGGGGAAGAGTTTCATCTCGATGAGACAAAGCTTTTAATAAATTAAAAACGCAATACAATCGGTCTATCGGTTTGGGAGCTATAATGTAATATTTTTGTGGGTTTTGCACCCCTCGTTTTTCGACGTCCGAAAGAGGAAAATTTTCAATAATTCGTTAATTCTCGGCTACTGTTTTGTGGATACGATAAAACGAAATTATTAATACATACTGGCAACCCGCCCGCCCGGCTTCGCACGGGTGTAATTTACGTGCGAAGCCGGGGCGGGTCGCTAGTTATATATATGTAAACCTTCTGTGAAAACGTATCTAGCTGATGGTGAAAACCGCATCAAAATCCGTTGTGTGGTTTAGGAGGAGTTAGCAGCCATACAGACAGACAGACGCGTAAAGCGACTTTAATTTATACTATGTAGAGATAGAGAAGAGACGCCTGAGCTGATTTTATTAAAATTCGTTTGCCTAAAACGAATATTAATCTGCCCACCGTATTTATAGATATGATTTCATCTGTAGGTCAGTTCATTAGTACTCACTTATCACCTATTTCGCGAAAGATAAAAAATACTCGATCTGTGACACCATTATCGATTGGACAAATGCATAGTTTGAAGGCCACAAAGTTCTTATTATTTCTCTTTACCGTTAGTTAAAAAGTAGTGCCAAGCCACTGTGAAGTTGTCGACATACCTAGTGTAGTATCTGCGCAAACGTTGCAACATCTTGGAGCGTGACATTGCACGCACACATCTCTGCTACTGAGGTATAGGAAACTAGTAGAATTATTGGGCTTGCTACTGTGGATTCAAGTAAGACTTTTGATTTAAAAGTTGAAATGACGAAAGTTTTAGGAAACTAGACAGATGAGCAAGCACGAGGTTGTTGAGCAAGAATTCTACAATTATAATGAATTTTGTAAAGCAAGTACGCTGAATATAGTAGTATTTATTCAATACTAGCTGACCCGACAGACGACAAAATTAATAAAATTGGTATATTTCAGCCTGTCTTAGAACTGTCAAACGAGCGAAGGTAAAATCGTTGTTAAGTTTTCTGAAATATACCAATTTTATTAATTTTTCTTTCCGTAAGTACCTCCTACAGAGTATTAGAAAACTTATAAAACAAAGATGAATGAAATCGGTAAAGTCGTTCTCAAGTTATGGCGTGACCAAGGTAAATAGAGAGTGAATCGGTTTTTCTAGGCAAGCGTGCTCCACCGTGGACCGCATCAGGCGAGATGGCGGCCAAGCGCAAGCCTATCTACTATAAAAGAAAAATAGAAAAATTGGGATTTTTCAATGTTTATCGGGATTTCATCATCATCATCATCAGCCAGAAGACGTCCACTGCTGAACATAGGCCTCCCCCTTTAACCTCCACACTGAACGACAGCCTGCCTTTTGAATCCACTGGATGCCCGCGACTCAATCGGCGACCGTTTATCGGATTTATCGCGTATTATTTAATTTAGGTAAAAAAAAAAAACATTTAAAACATGTGTTCAAATTGCGAAAGTTTAAAAATGACTAAATAGGGATATGTTTTTATATAAATAGATATAGATTATTATTATTTTAACATAATTTTTTACAAGTTGGCTTGTAAATTGTAATTTTATAAAATAAAATGACAATGAGTAGCGAAGACTAGAAGAATTCACATATTTTATAACGACATTTCAACTCTGCTAAATTGCGAATTTTGCCAGATTTGGTATGATAAAGCCAACGAGGATAAAGTTGCCAAAAAACGTCATGACGAAATTTGTGAATAAGAGCTATAGTGGTCTTTACTCCAAACAAGGACTACAGTTTTTTGTTACGATTTTTTTTAAACGGATTAATTTATAACCAAACATGTATCATAAAAACAAACACGCAAGAAAACAAATAAAACATGATCATATTGAAGGGAAATGCGAAACCCTGTTTAAAGAAAAGATCACAAAAACAAAAATATTTTTCTGTAATGAAGAAAAAAAATTGCATACCTGCATTGATTTACAAACATTTATATGCAACAAACGTCAAATTGATGCATATATGAAGATATGTTTGTAAACGTACCGACCAGGTAAACCAAAAATTTACTTGTCCATGTAACACTAGACTAGATTAGAAGATAACTGTAAAATTGAAAAGTTATCCGCTCACTTCATCAAAACTCGCGTGTGGATTCATTATAAACTAGCTGACCCAACAGACGTTGTCCTGTCTTAGAACTGTCAAATAGGCGAAAATAAAATCAACGTTAAGTTTCTGAAATATTGCAATTTTCTAGGCAATTTTCTAAATTTTTCTCCAACCTTCTAAATATTCTTAGAAATATTAAGAAAAAAAGATGCTGAAATCGAAATGTCATTCTCGAGTTATGGCGTGACCAAGGTAAATAGGGATTCTAACTGCGCCGAAATATCGGGAGCTCATTCCACAACCTTACCACGGTAAATATCCCGTAAATAATCATATAACTTAATTTTTATATATATATATAGATTATTATAAAACGGTTTACATTCTCGTTATGTTTATCGGTCGAGACGTCCGGGAGCGCGCGTATTCCCTCAAGGAGCTCTAATGGTTCCGAAATCGGTAGATCGTCTCGACCGATAAACATAACGTGAGTGTAAGCCGTTTTGTAATAATTTAGTTATCACGCTGTAAAAGAATTTGACAGAAGGATACTTAGAATAATAAAGTATTCGCGTAGCGGTTCATGGTCGAGCTTTAGTTTGTAGAACTCTGAATCTTTTCTTTATAGTCAGCGCAGCAAGCATTATTTAGAGTCGATTAAAGAACCACATAACACAAAGGGAAAAGAACCCAATTCAACAGCATTTCGTGACGTGCGGTTACTCTCTAATGCGCAGTCATTGTCAGTTGCCGTAGAGGCAATTACTTGGCCCGCCTCCAGCGCTTCCTTAGCAGTCCATTAAAGACCAGCGGCCACTGCGGGCGGGTCTATGCATCCTGTATGGTTACTTATTGATCATCAGTCCGGTATTTCGTGTTATGTTGCAGACGCAGCGTTGCAGCTATATTGAATGACTGATGAAAACCGATGTATGAAAAAATTGGTTCCTAAAACTTCCGCGGATGAATTTTTTTAGACTTTCGTTCAAACTGACGAATTGTAGAGTTTTGTGTTTGATCTTAAGACTTATGAAGATGACTTTAGGATTTGTCATATTTCAAGGGAATTTATGAAAGTAAGGTAGAAGATACCAAGACCCGGGTATGTCCTAACATTTCTACCTGCCTCCGGAAGATGGGCAGAAGCGTCCTATTAGTACACGGACGTACTGCTATCCCCAAACTACCTTCCAAGCGTGGGGATCATGGCAATTCCTCTCTCTAAGAGGGAGGCCTTTGTTCAGCAGTGGACGTTCACTGGCTGATGAATCGTGATATGTGAAGGTAAAATATACGACACATTCCAGTAAACTTTTGAGGAGGGTCACTGACTGGCGGTGCTTTGACACTTTTTAGGGTTACTTTTTTATTTATGTCGTGTGCAATAAAGATTACAATACTGAGTACTGTATCTGGAAGCCACATTTATATTCGTAACAAAAGAAAATTTTACAGGATAATGTTCCTGCGAAGTTTTGGTCAACAAATGGTTTATTAAAACATGAGGTTTGGTGAGAATTCTTTTTTAAAATATTAAGAAAAGACTAAAGACTGTCTTATAAGCTTTAGATACGTATTGAAAGAAAAGACAGTATTCTCATATCAATTAAATGTCAGCCACAAAATGGAGGCCTTGAAAAGCGAAAATACAATAGGTAGATCAGAACAGACAGATTATATGGAGGGATGATATCGTAAGGGTCGCAATATATGGATGAAATCACATAGGCATACATAGTTTTAGAATGTCATACAGATCTATAAAATGTAAATTCAATATTAAGGTGGTTCGTTTCACAAATGGCGGGAAATTCAAATTTTAAACAGTTTTCCTGCCCCTGTAGCTGGGCCGGGTAATTATTGTAAACGATCATGATGTTTGCGCAAATTGATTATTATTCTTTACAAAATCATGTATAGCTATTTATCTCTAATGCACATTATTACTTACATTTGTGAATAAACAAATTTTTGCTGTTTCAAACGGTTTATTCACAAATATAAGTAATATGGTGCGTTACTGCTAAATATTTGTACATTATAATGTAAAGAACAGCCAACATTTTGCGCAAACACTGTGTTATTTAAAAATAATTACCTGGCCTGGCTACTAGGACCAAAAAACTGTTTAAAATTTGAATTTCCCGCCATAGGTGAATCGTACCACCTTAATTTAAAACTACCGCAGTTATTATAAGATATGTTTTGTATGTTTACTGAATATAATTAAGATAAATGAAAATCGGGACAGGACTAGAAGGAAATGTTAAACAAGAGACATTCATGGCATAGGTTCAGCAGTAGATTGATAAGGTCGGAGATGATGACGATTATAATCATAAAAAAAATATAAGGCTCTTAAATATACTCTATCCGTAGTTTTATACGATTACGTCAAACGTTATGATAACAACATCATAAGAGAAATATTTGAGTCTATAGATCACGTTTTTATAACACACGTGTATGTAACATCGCTTGCCGTGACAATTACTTACAAGACCTATAAATTAGTCGATGTAAGACAATCTTTTTAAACGGTTAATAATAAAGACAACAATCGGTCGGACCTTGACTGGGGATATCAAGGAGAACAAGTTGCAAGCCATAGACGTAATTGCAATCATTGCTGTACTCCTGAGGAAAATAAGTGAAGAATTTCTGACGGAAATAGATTTATTCAGAGATTACAATTCTTATAAGATTCTGTTGTTGTGTCACCGACATGAAGTGGCAATGGGCAGGCCACATCGCTTGAAGAACCGATAACCGATGGGAAAGAAAGGTTCTTGAGTGGAGACCACGAACTGGAAGACGCAGCGTAGGTAGGACTCCCACTAGATGGGCCGACGACATTGTGAGAGTCGCTGGCATCTAGTGGATGCAAAAGGCAGGCTGTCGTTCAGTGTGGAGGTTAAAGGGGGAAGCCTACGTTCCTATGTAGCCTATGGTGGACGTCTTCTAGCTGATCATAAGATTCTGATGAGTAATGTCTTTTAAAGATGAATCTTATTGTATGAGAGACCACAACCAGCAAACCATGCAAAGCCATTTTAGGGAAAGACGTGAAGGTAATACCAATTGAACAACTTTAATCATACATCGAAAAGCATGATGTGCGTGCAGCTTGCGTGCAGAATAAGAAATAGATACGGCCTTAATTAGACACGTTAGTTCAGTTTACATAAACTGCTATGTTTGTCTCGCTGGAGAAAATTATCGCGCGAAAACCAGACCGCAATTTTAGTTGGTGTTTCTAATTATACACAGAATCTAGTGTTAGTAACAAGAATCAAAGGTTCTAGATGGAGTTATTAGAGCATGTCAGAAACAGAGCATAGCTTTGGTCTAATGAATTTCGGATACTATTTCTCAAGATGGTGTTGTTAGAGTTTCATGAATACTTTAAATTTTTTGGGGGAATGAACAAATTACAAAAACATTTTATTTTAAGTAATAGGCTATACTGGTCCAGGATTATTAGGCGAAGAAGAAGAGAAACTTTATATTAGCATTATCTTTTTTTCTGAATGAACGGTTATAGCAAGAAATGTCGGAAGAAAGTATAGATTAACTTCATGGTGCATAAAAATGGGGTAGATTCAGATATGACATATGAGGATATCGACGCAAGTGGATAAAGATAGGTATATATGAACTTGAACTTCCTAGAATAAATTAAATCAGTATCTGGCGATAGTTTATCAACTTTTTGAATAAAATCGCCGTCGCATCTTACTGTCTGAATATATTTAGTTAGTATTAGTATTTGATAAATCAGAATCAGAAAAGAGAAGATCTGTAGATGAACGAAAGTTACCGACATAGCCCACCGGATTAGCAAGTTGAGGTGGCAGTGGGCAGGGCACATAGCACGCAGAACAGATGGCTAATGGGGCCGAAAGGTTCTCGAAGAGTTCTGGAGACTACGGGTCGGTAAGCACAGAGTAGAACGTCTACCCACAATATGGACCTAAAAGAGACCGCAGGGAAACGCTTGATGCAGGCCGCTTCCAACCGACCCTTTTGGAGATCGTTGGGAGAGGCCTATGTCCAGCAGTGGTCGTCCTACGGCTGAAATGATGATGATGATGAGTACGTCAAAAAAGGATGGCACTTCCTTACTTGAATTAATTGGTGATAGGTATTTATATTTAAATAGTACAACAGACCTAATCTTAGTTAAAAATGATTCAAAAATTTAAGTAAGTATGTTTATTAAGGCTATCACGTTGTAAGCTTGCATGTTATAATAATAAACATAGAGAAAAAAGATTTTATTATACCTATTAGTGTTAAAAATATACAAATTTAGTGATTTCTGAAATAGATATATGTATACAATTAAAAACACATAAATAAACAAAAATAAACTTTATATTATATACTTTTTGTCAGCAGTGTTTTTGCTAACTCTACTCTGCTAATCGTTGGACCTAGGTGAGAATTAAATTGAATACCTAATTAAATTGAATACTTATATTTTGATATAAACCTAGCAACATTAAGACGTAGAATGGCCAAACTTATTCTTTGGCCAAATTGATTTATCATTTACCTGTCTAAGTAAAGGATAAATCAATGTTACACCAAAGTATTCATCATCATCATCATCAGCCAGAAGACGTCCACTGCTGAACATAGGCCTCCCCCTTTAACCTCCACACTGAACGACAGCCTGCCTTTTGCATCCACTGGATGCCCGCGACTCTCACAATGTCGTCGACACCAAAGTATTATTATTTGATAACTATGTGTCATAAATTTGCCTTTTTCACCTTAAGTTCGTCAGAATTAGATACATTATTGATGTAGTCGTTATGCCTACAAACACATTCGTTTTGGGGTCATCGAGGTCTATCGACAGCAAACAGTGCTTCGCAAGGTTATTGTACAGATAGATATGCCTATTATAGATTGTACCTGCAAACATCTTTGGGTCTAATAGATAATAGATATAGAATATAGAAAATTAAGATTACAGTTTTTGTACCTATATATAAATTTTGATATCTACAAACTTATTTTTGGCTCAAATTGTTTATTTATTAGTATTTTTTTGCGTATAATGGGTTTACAAAGTTACAGGTGTCATGTAGAAAGATGGTTCGCCATTATACTACCTTTCGGCATGCAAATTTGGCACTTACATACTATGGATACGAATTTACATTTAAATCAATCAAACAATGCATCACTTAAAATTAGATTGAAAATGAAGAGATCATTAAAATCTGTTACAATAACAACATATTTGGCACTACCCTACCACAGTTTTACAAAATTAGAAAATTAATCCTGGGTCTTTATAACAATGTATAATTTTATTCAGCTTGCAAGAAATGTAGACTAATGTATGGATTATTTTAATTAAAGTTAATTTACTTTAGTCTCAGATTACACTCTATATAAAGCGAGACAGTAGGTAATTACTATAATTATATAATCAGCAAGTCATAAAAACAATAAATTGAGTATGTCATCGAAACGATTTTTATCCTAACTTATAATATAAAAGCGAAAGAAGCATAGAGTTAGTCTATCTGTCTCTTTGTTTGTTCGCTTTTCACGGCTAAACGGCAATATAGGCCGATCTTAACGAAATTCGGCAGGATGGTAGTGAACACCATAAAGACTACCATAGGGTACTTTTACCCCCAGAAAATGCGGAAAAACACCGCGGGATAGGCTAGTAAAAATTAAAATCACATCACATCATCAGCCATTAAATGTCCACTGCTGAACAAGGCCTCCCTCTTAGAGAGGGGTGTTGCCATAATCCCCACGCTTGGCAGGCGGCTTGGAGATCGCAGTACGTTCACCGTGTACTAACAGGACGCTGCTGCCCATCCTCCGGTGGTTCTGGTCGCAGTTTTAGGACATACCCGGGTCCCAAAAATTAAAATAAAATGTTGTAATTATGTTTTTATTAATATGTACTCGTATGTACCAACTATGGTTCGATTTACTGCTAGTATGGTTTAGCCTACTTGGTTCGAGCGTTTTTGACCGCTGACTGCTGGCCCGATATCCAGTTTTAGATATCTATGCTAAGATGGTATAATATTATTAGATAGTATTATTTAAGTAGCTATACATTTATAGCATAGTTCTGTATAATATAATCAATAACTGGAAAATACTTGATGACACAAATAAAGCCGTTAATTTATTATTCGACCTTGCTGTTAACAACTGCACAGGCCTACTCGATGCACTTCCAGTAATTGTTATGGGAGGCCAAATAAGGTATTTTATTGCATCTACTGAACGAGCGTATATAATCATCATCAGCACAAGTGAGCTGTGGTCTAGTCTGATAAGAATAATGAAAATCATCATCATAATTTTCGGTCTGTCATGTTTGTCACTGCTGGGACACAGGCCTTCTTTCAGAGAGGATGAGCCCTAATCCACCATGCTGGCCCAGTACATGTTGGTGAATGTCATGTCTTTGAACTTTAGGGTTCTCGGACATACCGGTTTCCTCACGATGTTTTCCATCACCGTTGTTAAGGTATGGAGGTAGCGTGTACCCTTGATTGTTTTGAAGACGCACATGTGCACTGTTTGCAAATTTTTGGACGATAAAAGCAACGAAAACTGGATTTTTGGCGTTCTGATTCTATCAAATAGAAAGATCTCTGGAAAAACTCAACATATATTAACGTATTACCTCCAACTCTTGATATTCTTTGATTAACAAAAGTAGTATTTCGTAAAACTCAGACGAAAAGTTTGAGAGTGGAATTCGTTAAAATACTGACATAAAATAAGCAATTTTAATGTTATGGTTTATTTAATTTATATTCGTCGTGACATTAGCATAAAATTTTTTCGTTTCATGCCGCAAAATCAAGATACTTAAAATTGAACCACACATTTTGTAACACAGCTCTTAGCATATCGGCTACTTTTTGTCCCGGAAATTCAAAGAAAGATGTGACCAACTACAACGATCATCCAAAGGTTGCCTGGAATAAATCGCTTAAGGCGATGAGGCCGCTTATTATACTGCCGGTCTTGTATTATTTTTAAGTGGCTTTTTGTATTTTTTATTTTGGTGTATAATAAAGTGATATATTATTATTATTTACGATTTCAGTAGGAGAGCGAGTGAAACCGCGGGCGCTGCTAGTTATCAATGAAATGATGTCATTTACCTTTTATTTCTATCGTTGTCATCATTTATTTAGGTACAGCTAAAATTTTAATTATAAATAGTCAACAAAGACATTTCCAATTATACGAGTAAACATAATACATTATAGTTGGTGTAGGTAATACAGTGAACGAATTGAACTTATGAATATTCAATATATCAGTCAATACTGGTGACACTGTCATCATCATCATCATCATCATCATCATCAGGATCATCATCAGCCAGAAGACGTCCACTGCTGAACATAGGCCTCCCCCTTTAACCTCCACACTGAACGACAGCCTGCCTTTTGCATCCACTGGATGCCAGCGACTCTCACAATGTCGTCGGTCCATCTAGTGGGAGGCCTACCTACGCTGCGTCTTCCGGTGACACTGTACAGACATGTAAACTTCTGTTTTGCACTGATAATAACGAAAAAGCATTTTAAAAAAAACCGAACAAGTGTGAGTAGGACTCGGTGTGAGTAGGAGGGCTCCGTACAATCATCATTATCATTATTTCAGCCATAGGACGTCCACTGCTGGACATAGGCCTCCCCCATCGATCTCCAAAAGGGCCGTACAAACGTAATAAATATCTATGTAGATCTATCCCGTCTGACGATAAAATACTAAAAAGATTGAAATATTTAATGACAAACCTAACTTTGTAGTTGGAAAACAGGTGATCCAGCGATCCTACATACCAGCTACAAAATGTAGGTTTGTAAGTTAAGTTTGTAATAGCAAAAACTATTTTTTGTGACCTAATTTCAAATTTACAACTTTCGGATTTTTTTTTCTCTATGTGTGCTATGAGACCTTGCTTTTTGCCAAATTTCATGATTCTAGGTTAACGGGAAGTATTCTATAGGTTTGGATTCCCTTGTGAAATCGCAACATATGCGAAAATATGCGACATAAACGGTCATATCTTTTGATCACGTTGACTTACATGTTTGTTTTTTATCACAGCTAAAAGAAACCGTAAACCCGAGTATTTGATATAAATTTCACCTTGATACCTCTACGTGTTCTTGAGAAAAAGGGTCTTGTCAGACGGACAGACATCGTAGGCTTAGGAATAGGGTCCCGTTTTTACCCTTTGGATACCATAAAACAAATATACTTCAGAAAATTGTCATTCACACTCGACAAAATAAATGGAACCGCTGTTTTTTCGTCATTTCAGGGTTAGTCCCATAGCAAAAAAAAAAACAATGCTTAGTACAGGGAGCTCCATTCAGCTTAATAAGTAACGTACACCGTTTCCGTATAGCCCTGTATTAATTCAGGTACCAGATAGGTAGATAATTTTATTTATTAAATTTACAAACTGGTTTCTACGTCAATACGTCTGGTTAATGTGAGATTGAATTTTAATTGCATTCCATCATTTAAATTCATTTACTTATTTACGGAATATAGTTGCTATACACTAGGAAATATCTATTAAGGTCAGAAAGTCCAAGAACGCTAGAAGACTCATTAAGCGATAATATACGATTTAGACATCGTTAGGAAATATTATCGACAACTATTTGCTCATTATCAGTTACAAAACAAGGATGTTTGGACGCAATTCAGAATTTATCGGACTAGGGCTAGCACTTTTACCACTGTCCCAGGGTAAAAAGTATCCCATGTAAGAATAGTACCAGGGTAGAATAGGAAAGAAGAAAAATGAGATGAAGATGTAACATGGAAGGGAAGATGTATGTATCCAGGGTAAGAGCTACATCCATTCTAAATCTCACCCAATAGTTTCGGAACTAAGTGGCAAGAAACATTTGTATTTTTCGCATATTTAATTATACATGGATGACTGGAATTGAAAAACCCGAGGGTCGGTTCAGGCGTGTCTTAGAAGTCTATCCCGTGGACTGATGATGGTGATATGATTAGTGTGACAATACTCACTGCTTTTCCTTCCTTCTTGCACCTTGTATGTCAAGTCCGTGAACGCCAAGTCCACTGGCGGTCTCTTAGGCAAGTGTGTGAGAGTCTTGTGCTGCGCCGGAGTGATGGTCACCTTCAGGCTGCCCTTCCTGTCGGACATAATCGGTTTAGTGTCCACCGGTCCCGCGAGGGACAGCTCTTTGTCCACTTTCATTTTGTATACACGATATCAAAGTCACTGCACAACGTCACAAAGAGTCGGGAGCTAAAACGCGCGGGTAGTGCGGACGCGCACTGAGCTCAGACTGACTTGACAGCCGACCGAGTGCTGGCTGATGGCTGCAGCAGACTGACATGACGACGCGCGAGGCAGCGAGGGACTGAGGAGGGGCGGACGAGGTTGTGACGTCGTGATTAGAACATACTATCACAGCGCGTACGGCAGTATGGACGCATCGTATAAGAGTGCGACCACAGATTACGCTATACAGGTTGAGTGGTAACTAACGCAAAATCTCTTTACGACTTTGGTGCAAGACTAACAACTTTTATTCTCAAGTTTTCAAAATTCTCAAAAAAAATATCTAAAATGTAAATGTAAGATACCATTTTGTCTAGAGTGAATTTTTTTTTTTGTATGGAACAGCAATTTTTTTCGCGAATTTCCAAAACTTTTAGAACAAATTAGACAAAGTAATTAGTCTTCTTAAGCCATAGTCGTAATGAAATTAGAAATTTGAATTTGAACAAATTAGACAAAGTAATTAGTTTTCTTACGCCCAAGTCGTAGTGAAATTTGAATTTCCCGCCATAGGTGAATCGTACAACCTTAAGAGGTTTTACGTTAGTTACCTTAGTTACCTTTGACCCTGTATAAGCCGAGAAGGTACCGGTGTGTTCCTATGACAAGACTGAATTAACTGACTTCAAAAAGGGCCCTCCCCTTTTTGAAGTCAGTTAATTCAGTCTGGTTCTCAATTCAGTTTTTTTATGTTTGTTATGTCAGAACTTCGCCATTTATGGACCGATTTGGAAAATTATTAAATTGTAAGGCATCGAGATACAATAAATATAGAGTCATAATCGTGCCAAAAAAATGTCTGAACCAAAGCTCGGCGCACGCTACGAATTGCGCCGACTTTTCGTTAACCAAAGCTATGCCAAAGCTATGATGACAAAGCGAACAACTAACGTTGGACACTATGCAAGCGACATAGCGTCTAAATTGGAGTAAATGTAGCATTGTGAAGTATATAATTGATACAATGTATGTACAATGACGCTCGGACGTTTTTTGACTGTTGTCACTGAGAAATTGTGGCTCTGTAGGAATTGAAAACCGCATCAAAATCCATTGCGTAGTTTAGGAGTTGGCAGTTATACAGACAGACAGACGCGGGAAGCGACTTTATATTATACCACAGACGAAAATACTAACTATAATAATATTTTCGTCTATGTTTTATACTATGTAAATACACATAGAGAAGAGATATTTTTTGTGAGTCAGTTTGCAATCTTTTTCATAAACTATTTCTACTGTTTATAAGTTTGATACCTACTAGTAACACAGCTTAAGTAATACTATTAAATGGGTGTATGAACTTTGCACCTCACACAGACAGACATGTTGTTTACACACTGACAGAAAGAAATACTGAGATTTATAAAAGTAAATAAGGAATTAAGTTTTAATATCCTTTTTTTAATAATAGGCTTGAGTTTGACTGACTACTCGCCTGATGTTAAGTGATGATACGGTCTACGGTGGAGCATGCTTGCCTAGAGGAAACCGATTCACTCGTGATTTGAAGACACTCAGATACAAAAAACTCCTAGTATAAATTTTATGAAATTATTATTAGCACCTTTAACGAAATCAGAGGGAGAATCTAAGACATGCACAAGTAATTTACTTTTTTTTTAACCTATACTGTCCCACTCCTGGGCTAAGGTCTCACCCATTTCTTTCCAGACAGTGCGATCACCCGCCAGACTTGACCACTGTATCTGGAACGTGTCGAGGTCATCGCACCAGCGTTTTCTAGGCCTGCCTTGCTCTTTTGTCCTTTTTCAGGCACCCAGTGTGATCCTCTGGGCCCTTTATCAGGGTGCATCCTGGCCACGGGTTCGCTCAATCCCGTTTTAATTTGGCAGCTTTGATGCCAAGTAATTTACTAAGCTATGTAAATTAAGCTTGAGGGCCGAAACATTAGGACCAATCCGGCTTAAATCGAACTGAATAGCAAAACTGCGTCGATTCTGTCATACTCGCTAAACTTAACCAATCTGACAGGACTAAAATTATCTGCCTCTTTTTCACTTTAATACGTGAGAGAAGGATGGCAACAATTTTAGAGCTGTCAAATTTAGTTTAGTTTAGAGTACATACATTGTATCAATTATATATACCTAGTTCACAATGACTTATTTACTCCGATTTAGACATTATGTCACTTGCATTGTCATACCAATCACTAAACTAAACCAATCTGACAGGACTAAAATGATCAGCCTCTTTTTCACTTTAATATTGTAAGAAAAGGATGGCAACAATTTTAGAGCTCTCTTGAACCGCACGGCTCCTTCCATTCCATGCGAGCCGCGAGCCGTACGAGCCGAAGTGCCGTGTGACCTCATGGTCGCTTGGCTTCATGGTTTGCTGGAAGCGTCGCGACCCTTCGCCGTCATTCTATCCGGAGCTCACGACCCATTTCTATTTGATTTATTCCAAACAACACATTGCTAGTACAGCCTCACAACAAATGAGCGCGTGTGTAGGATTTGATGTGAGCTATTGACAGACCCTCCTATCTTATTTTCATCATTATTACATAGTAGGTTTGACATGGACAAAAAATTTTTTTGCATGATAATTCATAATTTTTTTAATTAAAGGTGTTTCACATACCCACCATTCGCAAGAAGATAGCAAGGCAACTAGAAAGGTCTGCCATCTTGACAGAATCTTCAGTTATATGATTACTATAACTTACAAAGTAGGTCACTCTAAGTTAGAACCTTGATTAAGCTCAGATTAAATTGGTATACTTCTTTTTCACATTATCGAGTTTTATTATCTCTTTAAACAAATTGCGAGCTATGAGTTATTCCTAGGACATACATAACCACTATATGTAAGAGTAGGGCAACTTTCTACAGTAAGTAGTTGTCTGCAGCACCTCATACATTTACAAGCTGGCTTGAAGCATGAATGTTGAATTAAATTATGTTTTCTTATCTACATCATGAACTATGACCTTTCATCACGAGAATTACGAAGTAACGGAAATTATTAGCGTCGACGATAAGCTCAAACTTCTAAAGAAAAATTTCAACTACGCTTTGATTATGTATATGCACTACGTTGCAAAATTCCACTCGTATTAGGCAAAAATATTCAGGTTTATAGGTTTCTTACCTCAAATTGTTTAGAATGTAGACGTTATCCATTTCAACTCCTTTTTAACATCACTAAACTTAATGTCTTATTCCATATAATTATTTTATAATATTTCTGAAACGTGAAAACCAACACAGCACAAATAACAAACAAAACAAACAAACAAAGCTTTCTTTTCTTCAGTCAGATTTCCAAAATGTGTCAAAAATATGAATAATGAATGGCATTGACATATATGACATTCAAATAATATATTATGACATTAATGTAGCATGAGGAATGTTTCAGAAAGGTCTGTGAACACTACAGCGAATCTCGCTGAAGAAAGAGAACACAAAACATCACTCTGCCGTCTGCAAGAAAAGTAAACGATTTGATTGTCCATGCTATACAAACGTTCTCACACGCACACATCACGCACAACTTCTCTGGAACGTAACTTACGTAATTTTTTAGTCTGTGGCTCTGGGCTGCCAGTTGAATTTATAAGTTACTACTTAGCAAAAATAACTTCATCAAGATTTGTTGCAAGGTCTTCTTTATGATAATAATAATTATGAGGCCTCTACAACTGTATTTTACATACCGGGGCTAACGGCAACCTATTGACCTAAGCTATGATTATGCAGATAACGTAGATAAAGTACAATCCATAACGTAGCGAGGGATTCAGTTTACGTCGCATGGGGAAAAATATTACTCTCGGGCTAAGTGCCCAAGACTCTACTGTTCTACTCTACATCCACCTGTAGGAAAAAAGTGGGCGCTTAAGAGTCCCCATCCCTTACCTCGCCATAATTCGATACTAATTTATTTTTCTTGTATTCGATATAAATATAATATTACAATCATGAGGGCCTTTTTTTGTATAGCCTGCGCACTGCCTACAAAAATATGCGGCTAGTCGGCAAGACTATCTAAAGTCACCAATACTATGTTAAAACGTTCAAAACTTACTGCTGTCCACTATAAAAATAACTTTCAGAGTGATTTACTCGCACTTTATAGCATCGTTTTTCTTTTCGAATTTCAGATTTTGACCTTATTAATCTGTGTAATCCACCAATCCGAACAGGGCCAGTGTGGTGGCCCAATCACCTTTTCGGAGGCAGGCTAAAAGTCCAGCAGTGGACTGTTTAGAAGGCTGATCATGATGATGATGATGAATCTGTGGATGGGATGAAAAGTCTTTTCGTGTAACTGCAACACTTGTTTGTAATGTCAATGTCAATTGACACAAATGAAAAGATAATCAAAGTCAAAATTGTCAATTGTCATATTGTCACACCAAAATTTAAAAAAACAATTCGTGTTCACGTATTTTTACGTAAATTTAATAAATTATAAATTTTGACAAAGTATGTGAATTGCAAGTTCTATTCTTTCAAAGAAAAATGATAATCTGAATAAGAATCAAACCGAAATGGAGAGCATCGCAGTAAGCAATGTTTATTTTTCTTTGTTCTTGTTATTATGTATTCATTGTTTCTAATATTTCTATGTATGGTTTCAGAATTTTTCTATATCGCTGTTCAAGGGTTTCATAGACAGCTTGCGAGGCGTCACCGTGCTCTTGTATTTAGATAAGGAAATTAATGAGAAGGCTCTCAGTCGCTCACCCATAATTGAAGACTCCAAACAAAAATTGAAGCAGCCAAAAGTGAAACAGTAAGTTAATTCCTAATTTCGAGTCTCTAGAAAGTTCTTTACCTGTTATCACAGATCTTCTTGATCTGCCTTATTTTAGTTTCTTCAAATCTATACTATGTATTGCTGTTTTATGATTCCCAAGTCTATATAATTTATATCTGAATGTAGTTATGTTATACTAACTTCTTGTGATTTCAGAGAGTCCAAAGTACTTACTCGAGTCCTACAGTCATGCATACTCAACGGCTTTATCTTCCTACTCAGCATACTTGTGTTCGAGTATGCACTGCTACCAGGAGTGAAGTACTTAGTCACAGTGGTGTTCGGCCATGACCCAGGGGTGGCACATAATGTCTGGGGATGGATGCAGCCATTCCTCTCCATGACGTTCAGGATGATATGGGTCATGCCACTTTTTTTGTTGAGCAAGCTGGTTAACAGCTTGTGGTTTCAGGTGAGGATGTCAACTTTAATAAGACCTATACTTTTATTATTTATTTTTTAAATCCCATTTTTTAAAGCAATCTGTCTTTTGAAAACAATAAGCTTTATTTTGAACTGTTGTGCTAAGTTATGACGCGTTTTGTGTGGAATACGTCCATCGACGCACCCATCCTCATAATTTTTCTTATTTTGTTAGGTCTATCTTCCTTAAGTCTTCTTGGAGGCCTTCTTGCTATCAACTAATTCATTTGGATGATATTGCAGTCGTTTTTGATTAGTTAGGGCGTTATTTCTTATTTCTTCTTCCACTGTGGGCATTTCCAGGTCCTTGTGTAGTCTCATTTGTGACATACCAGGGAGATAGATAGATAGATACAAACTCTTTATTGTGTACACCAGAAATAAAAATTACAACATGATAGAAAACAGTTAAAAGCTAGTGCCACAAGTGGCAGCCTTATCGCTAAAAGCGATCTCTTCCAGGCAACCATTGGATGGAAAGAATATACGTAACAGAATCGACGGGGGATGCTAAAACACTAAACAGGGAGCGTTGGTTATCATCCGTAGCACTTTTGACTGAAAATGTTGCAGAATGCTTAGGTTGGTTTTTGAAGCCAACCTTGAATTTGACCTATACTAAAAATCTTTTTACTAACACGCTTTTGTTAAACTTCATCAGCTTATCATGTTCCCACTGCTGGGACACAGGCCTGCTCCCAGAGAGAGAGAGGATGGGCCCTAATCCACCATGCATGCACTGGACATGTTGATGAATATTTTTGAATTTTTGAGGTTCTTGGACATACCGGTTTCCTTGTGATGTTTTCCTTCACCATTGTTGAGCGATGTCATCAAAAGTGCACATAATTTATGCAAACTTCGTACTAAATAGGGCGAGGGCAAAAAAAATAGTGCAGGGCGAGGATCAAACTGGGTGCTATCAGATTGTAAAGCGCACATGATAACTGCTCGACCACCAACGCTTTATTAACTTGTAACTATGATTATGGTCCAGTCAAACAATGTGTTGCATTGTGTTGTAGTAATTCACCATTAATGAGTTCTACTATCCACCTCCTGGCTCCATAAATACATCAGTATTTTGGTGCCAAATTATGTTATTGACATTTGAATTATATAATTGCAAACTTACAATGTAAAGAATTTTTTAATCAATTTAGAAGTTAATTTTAACCTACCATATTAAACTACCTACCCTCCATAAATACATCAGTATTTTGGTGCCAAATTATGTTATTGACATTTGAATTATATAATTGCAAACTTACAATGTAAAGAATTTTTTAATCAATTTAGAAGTTAATTTTAATCTACCATATTAAACTACCTACCTCTAATTGTCATATCGATTTGAAACTTTGCAAGTATGTAATTCAAATGTCAATACCATAATTTGGCACCAAAATACTGATGTATTTATGGAGCCACGAGGTGGATAGTAGAACTTATTAATGGTGAATTACTACAACACAATGCAACACATTGATTGACTGGACCTTAATACTATAATCATGAGCATGGAAAAGAGAAGTAACTAGAACGGAAATGAGAAGGAAATCAGTCACCCGGCATTATGACAGAACCTTGATTTAACATTTTTATTTATGTCAACGCGTCGAACTTAGCATCCAAAAAACTTGGACTTTACCTTTTTGGGTTAGGTCTCAAAGTTCTTAGTCCGCATCACAGTTGCTAACTGATTTCGAATGACTGATGTTTCGTTTATATGGGTGCAACTGGCTACAACAAATTTCAAATTAAACCATAACAAAATTTTCTTTTCTGTGATCATGAGCTCTTTTCAATTCACTATGAATTTATTTTCAGGATATCGCGGATTCTGCGTACCGGCATAGAAGAGGGCGGCCACAGTTCATGTCTAGTGTCAGCAAAATCATTGCTGACTCGTTATTCAGCCTGCTGGTTCAAACATTATTTTTAGTACAGGTACTTATTTGCATAGTATAATAAACTAGCGGTCCGCCCCAGCTTCGCACGGGTATATATTATAGCCTATGTCACCCGGGGATAGTGTAGCTTCCCATCAGTGAAAGAATTTTTCAAATACAGGTACTTATTTCTAGTGTTAGTAGGTACAAGAGCATAACTTCGGATAGTGAACCCTGATTCTCACACTAGGGGAGTCCTGTGCTGTGAGATTCAGTGAGTCTAGTGTATGTCTATCAATATGTACATAGCATAATCAGCCTTTTAAATAGTCCACTGCAGGACTTTGGCCAAAAAAAGCGATCTGGCCATTTACACCACGCTGACCCAGTTTGCAGGCTGGTGGATTTACATGCGCCATTGAATTTCTTCTCCGTACGTATGCAGGTTTCCTCACTATGGTTTCCTTCACCGAAAAGCCAGTGGTATAAAAATCCGTACATACCTAAACTCCAAAGAGCTCATTGGTATGGACCCGGGATTTGAACCTGCGACCTCACACTTTCAATTCCAGTGGTCTCCAAAATAGGCTACCATGTTTCAAATAAGTACATTTATGTAGAATAAATATTGTAATTGTATTGTATTGTAATTGTTTCGTCAACTGAACACACGAATATTTTTGTGTGGGCTCAGATGGTGAAACAAAAAATAAATTACTTATTGTTTTCACCAATGAGTCATAAGATTTTCATGAATTCAGTCACAAGTAATAGACTCATTTTCTTTTAGTCATCATCGCTTAACATCAGACGAGATGGCTGTCAAGCACAAGCCAATTTTTAATAGAAAAAAACACTGTTCTCTCTTTCCAGAGTATGCTAGTAAGCATGCTTCCCATCACATATATCGGTGAGCTGCTCTGCCTGGTGCACATGTGTCTCCTCTACTCTCTCTACTCGTTTGAATACAAGTGGTTCAACATGGGGTGGGAGCTCCACAAGCGACTCACCTTTATTGAGGCCAACTGGCCTTACTTCCTGGGCTTCGGGCTGCCGTTAGCTGTGCTCACGCAGTTACCACACTCTTATATTATAAGGTTGGTTGTTTTGTGGTGTAAGATTGGTTGTTTTGCGTTGTAATGTTGGTTGTTTTGTGTTGTAAGATTGGTTGTTTTGTGTTGTAAGGTTGGTTGTTTTGTGGTGTAAGATTGGTTGTTTTGTGTTATAAGATTGGTTGTTTTGTGGTGTAATATAGGTTGTTTTGTGATATAAGGTTGGTTGTTTTGTGGTGTAAGGTTGGTTGTTTTGTGTTATAAGATTAGTTGTTTTATGTTATAATGTTGGTTGTTTCGTGTTATAAGGTTGGTTGTTTTGTGTTATAATGTTGGTTGTTTTGGGGTATAAGATTGGTTGTTTTGTGTTATAAGGTATGTTTTTGTGTCCTTTTTACCGACTGCCCAACAAGGAGGTTAATATTTTTTGGATGTATGTATGTCATTTTATAATGTTCCTCATATAATCTAAGATCTTTAGAACGGAAAAAATGAGTATGGTACAGTAAGATAGGTAAAAATACCTCAGGAATATATCAACTCAATCTCGACTAAAGACAAACAAAATAAAAATACATAAATTGTCTGTATATTTTGATGGCATAACAGCTGTGTAAATATATTTCGATGACATAACAGCTGCTGTGTGAATATATTTCTGATAAATTTTACAACAATACCTATCAGTGGGGAACAAAATCTATGAGAAACACAAACACGCCGTTTTTGCGTGGACACGCGACCAACTTAACTGTAAACTTGGCCAAATGAAAGCCAAACTAAAAATGTTCAACAAACTGTCAGAATACACGACGTTAGCGCCCTCACTTAGTTTTAAAGATAAGTTGGTCAGATTGCAACTACAATTTCTGTTCCAAAGATCAATGTACCAAGGCTGAAGTGATATCATAAGCTGTATTTTGGTCTGGAGAAAATTCGATCTTATTACAAAGGGATATGGGTAAAAATAGCGTGCTTGGTCTTTTATTTGGGTATTTATTTCTAGTCCATAAAAATTGGCACATATATAGTTTTAAATAGATTATTGGGTAACATGAGAATATTATTTATATGAGATTACTATTTATTTATATTGTAATACTAATACATACCAACTGCAAGATAACAATTGTATAGCAGTTTAAGGTAGTCATGTTTATTTATGTTATTTAAATGCCAACAACAATTTCACCTTGGCGCTAAAACTCGACAATAGGCTAGTTGACTGGTGTTTCTTTTATTACTAACTAGCGATCCGCCCCGGCTCCGCACGGGTATAGTTATATAGTCTATATTAATCAGTGATAATGTAGAATTCAAATGGTGAAAGATTTTTTTTTAATTCGGTCCAGTATTTTTTGAGCAAATTCGTTACAAACATACTTACATACAAATCTTTCCTCTTTATAATATTAGTATAGACTAGCTGTGCCCGCCACTTCGTCCGCATGGAATAGTCTTTGGATAGATTTTTTTTTAAGAGACACACATATAAATACTTTAAAGAGCTTATGTAATTAATTAACTTATATCTATATATATAAAATAAATAAATAAAATAAAAATAGCCTTTATTCTCTGATACTAAACTCTACAGTACTATTAGTTAATTTTATGCTTAACAACCTTATATAATAGATATATATTTATTTATTTTTAACTTAAATATACACATTCAGTCTGTATCACCAGCACCATTTCCACTATCAGGTTGTCCTCCCTGGACATAGGCCTCCTCTAGAAGTCGCCATTTTTCCTATCCCTTGCTGTTCTACACCACCCCTTTGGTAGGTCGTCCTCCCACCTTCTTTGTGGTCGTCCCCTTGCTCTCTTCCCATCTCTGGGGTACCAAGACATGACTTCTTTGGTCCATTTTTGTTTTGGGGATCTTACCACATGTCCAATCCAGCTCCATCTATATCTATATATATATCTATATCTATTTAAGTTAAAGTTTTTTGCAGCCTAGTACAAGCTTTGTTTAGTAATGCGTTGCGTTGCGTTGCTTAGTTGCAGGGTAAGATGACCGTGTGTGCAAAAACGTCCCGAATATTTATTTAATTATTCAACGTGCCTATTAGTTAAATTGTTTGTGTCTCATTTTCAGTGGTTGCGTTTTCTCAATATTCTTCCCCGTGTTCATCCTGAGTGGCAACGAAGCTACTCCAGTCATAGGAAGGTAAGAACAAGCATACATGCAATGGTTACATTTTTACGGTTCCGTACCCAAAGGTTGTTAATGGGACCCTATTATTAGTAATAGGCTTAGGCCTACGCTGTCTGTCTGTCGCACCTTTTGACAATTGGTATCTTGTACCCGTAAGATATAACCAGTTGAAATTTTTATCTAATGTTACGGTGGATTATCCTTTGATTGATTGGAAAGGGCTTGACTGAATTTAAATATTATTATTTTTTGTTTTGTCAATACAAGAGTTAATTATTTCAAAAAAAGGTTAGAAAAAAAAAAAGAAAATTTGCCCTCTAAATCGAAAATTCGTCAAAAGCTGAAATTGCTTTTTTAGGGTTACGTACCCAAAGGGTAAAAACGGGACCCTATTACTAAGCCTATGTCTGTCTGTCCTGTAATGTTACGGAGGATTAACTAAGACAAAACAAAAGGGGGGTCCCCATACGACATACGTATTTTTGTATTAGCTCTAATGTAAAAAAAAAATACGTACATGCGTTAAACTTAACATGATTATAGGACACACTATAAAGTATAACAACAAATTATAAATAATGGTCAAGTGTGAGTCGGTGACAAGTTTCTGTTTCGTTATTGAATTTAGTGGTGGTACTGAGCCCCCCTTAGTGTGTGAGTCCGACTTGCACTTGGCCGGTTTATTTGAAGTCGGTCAAAAAGAAATGTATTTTTTAATAGAACAAGTGGCAAACAAGCTACGGGCCACCTGATGGTAAGTGGTCACCGCTGCCTATAGACACCTACAATACCCGGGGCATTGTCAGTGCGTTGCCTACCTTTGTGGACTCTATTCACCCTTCGTTTGAAGCAGTCCAAATTATACTTCGGAGGAAAAACCGAAGGAAAGACTCTAATCCCATTTGAGTTTTTTTTTTTTATTGAAAGACCACAAAACTGGAAATACATTATGAACTATCTTTAAATTAACAAACAGTACTTAATATCTAACTATTCTGTTTAATAAACGACTACCTGGACGAGGAACCCTAAGCGTAATTCTTTCTGTGATTTCCGGACAATCGACTAATCCATTTAATCTTCTCTATCTCTATCTCTTCTCTATCTCTACATAGTATAAATTGAAGTCGCTTTCCGCGTCTGTCTGTCTGTCTGTATGGCCGCTAACTCCTCCTAAACCACGCAACGGATTTTGATGCGGTTTTCACCATCAGTTAGATACATTTTCAAGGAAGTTTTATATATATAACGAGCTACCCGCCCCGGCTTCGCACGTAAATTACACCCGTGCGAAGCCGGGCGGGTGGGTCGCTAGTAATTTATATAACATAGTAACATCTGTCACATTTCGCCGTTTTTCAAGAGATTTTATAAGTTATTTTATGAGTAGTAAGCAGACCTTTCTTTACCATTCCAGGGAGTACCCGCTGCGGCTATTCTCGCCCGTGGTAGCGATATCGAACGGCATGTTCCGGTTCGCCAGACAAGGCGCCGAGGCAGTCACCCAGCGCAGCTGATAAACGAATTTATACCTTATTGTAAGAACGTGGATGTGCTACTTTTGTCTGTGGCTGATCAAGAACAAAATCTGTTTTTTCATGCTGGTGTATAATAAGAGCAGGGGCCTTACGGACAACCGCTCAGTTGGAAAATCTCGCGACCGCAAACCGTATCTGGGCGCGATAAGGTTCACGTTCGCGTGATTTTCCAACTGAGCGGATTAGGTGCCGCAATAGCTGTTGTCCGTAAGGCCCCCAGTTCGCTCACCTGATGGTAAGCGTCACGAAAATCTCAGATTCATCATCATCATCAGCCAGAAGACGTCCACTGCTGAACATAGGCCTCCCCCTTTAACCTCCACACTGAACGACAGCCTGCCTTTTGCATCCACTGGATGCCAGCGACTCTCACTATGTCGTCGGTCCATCTAGTGGGAGGACCCCGGAGAATATTGGGTATTAAAAAATAATGTTTAAAAAACTAATTTTTAATTAATAGCATCTCATTTTATTATCGACTAAAAATGGCGGCAAAACCCCGGCCACAGTTTAAATAACAAAAGAGGTTACATCTAAATTTATGTTATAACTATTTACACAGAACTACATACTACAACAAAAAATTTGGCCAATCATGTTTTGTTAGTTTTTTTGGTTAAATTTTGTGCGCAGGAGTCCCACTTCAGGTATAAATGAGGTCCGAAAAATGAGTTAATTGAATTTGTATCTTTTGATCAGCCAGCAGACAAAATTTCACGCGAGGTGACTTAAAATGGATTGGGCATAAACTTTATTTCACCATTAGCAGACAATATGTAAATTTTATTATAGAAACTGACGTGGTTTTCACACATTTTATTTATATTACACGGTAATTACTCCGACTATAGTTTTAACCGCATTAGGCAGTCTTTTTCTAGGTGAATGCACGCGCGCGGCTGCGTCTCGCTTGGCACCCTTGGCTTGGAGTGACCGGCTTAATCTTACGTGAGTAATTCCCGTGTAATATAAATAAAATATGTAAATTAAAAAGTTGTGTGAATAAAAACATGTTGCAACGGTAAACATTGTAAAGGGTAGAAATAAAAGCTTAAATATTGATAAATCATAAAAAGATTTATTTATTTGTGGGGAATAATTTATATGTCTAACAGGGTTATGCGAAAACCGTTGATGCGAGCAACATAGAGAATTTCGCATAATCCTGCTTACTCACAGAACTTAATCAGAAAAACAATTCGAAATCGACGAAAAAAAGGGGAAATACGCGTCGACTCATTGGCGGATCCAGGGGCATGGAGGCCTTGCCCCCCCCCCCCCCCCCCCCCAACACCTAGCAATTCCATACATTCGACTCAGTTTTTCGATTTGATTCAGGTGCACTTTTACACAGCATACTCATAGGTACCTATACTTGTCAGAATGCCCCCCCCCCCCAAAAATGAAATCCTGGATCCGCCCCTGCGTCGACTAGAAAACGGAGGTTCTCTAGTCGACGCGTATTATTCTTCCTGTTTTTGGTCGATTAAAAATTAAGATCTATCTATTCTGACAAAGATTTGTGTGTTTACTATTTATTGTACAAATGTTAAAATTGTGATGACACTATGGGTGGTGACCTGGGGTGTGATGAAGGAAATCACTATTAAACCTTTTATGTTTAGTCTTTAATATAATTGTTACACTTTAATATAGCAACATTGATGTATAGTTTGTAATACGTTCACTATTTAAAATCAACGGATAACTAGTAGTATTTATATAATATTATTGAGAGCTGAACTACGCGCGAACGATCAGTGGAACACTCTGTGTCGACTCTGTGTCAACGACGGCGACACGGCGCATGCGCAGTGCTCCTGCGCGTTGAGTCGGCCATCGCACGCGCGGCGGTTTATGCATAAGCGGCGAGCGATTTAACTTCACAAGGTAAGTATATGAAATTGTATTTTATTATTTTATTCTTGCCGTTTCGTATTATATTTTATTTATGTAGTTTATGTATTATTATACATGACACACCACAACACATTTAAGACTCATACCTAAAACATTAATATGCAGCGAAAAAATTATGTAACATAAGTTGACACTAGGCTTTTGTGCACTATCTTGAATTCACATTATAACATTGTCGAAGATATAAAATTATTTAATGTACTTAAGTTTACTTACCTGTACGAATAAATAAAACTATGACAAATAAATGTTACAATCTGGGTGTCTTCAAATCACGAGTGAATCGGTTTCTTCTAACAAAAAAAAAAGTATCACTTTGATTCAAATCAGTTTTCATAATGTAAAATCTAATCATTTTAATCAGTTTTTGTTTGAATTAAAAATGTTTTTTTACCGAACATATTTTGTGATGTTATTTTCAATAACGTTGTCCCGTTTTTTTTTTAAAAAGCTCATTCTGGTTAGAACTTGCACTAACCAAGGGCACTTGAGACTGCTATTGAATTATCTTTAGTCATAGGTGATATGAACACGGCTGCTTACGACGCCACTAATTTAGAATTTATAAAAAACAACGAATTGTACTCGTCGAGAAACAATACATATAGAGTCACAATTGTGCCAAAAAAATGTCCGAACCAAAACTCGGCGCACGCTACGAATTGTGCTGACTTTTTGGTTAGTTACATGACATAGCAGACAACTAACGTTGAACACTATGCAAGCGTTATAACGTCTAAATTAAAGGTGTAAGTAAAGGTGGCATTGTGAAGTATATAATTGATACAATGTATGTACAACTAGCTTTCGCCCGCGTTGTTCTAGAGAAATATTATGGAGCTCTCTGCAAAAAACTTATATATGACGCTATTGAATATGTTTTATGTGTTTCATCTTAGATATTGATGATCGGTACATGGTGCTTTGAGAGGTCTATGGTTAAATTCCTGGCCTGGCAGATGTTTGGAGTAAATGTGGCATTGTAAAGTATATAATTGATACAATGTATTTAAAATGACGCTCGAACGTTATTTTGACTGTTTTCACTGAGAGATTGTGACTCTATAGGAATTGTACCTCGATGATTGTACTACAGAAAATCTATAAATATTTGAAGGACCTTATAGTGAAAGGTTGTTTTTCTTATTTTAACGAGTCATTCCGAGCTCAACATCAAACCTCACGCCTCACGCAAATGTAGGGTCATGTAGGGCGGATAAAATTTTGATACAGACTCGTTAAAAATCATGTTGGGGTTTAGACATGTTTTTAAGGAATGTTGGTTTTTCGTGGTGTGCTAGAGCAGGCACTTAAGCCAAAAAGGGTCAAAATCAGCATGAGATATAAGAAGCGGTAAACTTGTATAAACTTTTATTGGTTCCATGTGGCAATAATTTTACTCGGTCGAAGCTTAAAAGCCGACTGGGGTACCAAAAAATAATTATATCATGATAAATCTCAACATACCTATCCATTTGTTACCTCAAATTTACATGAGTCGTTTTTCGTAAAAATTTTGGAGGGAAAGTTTGAGAATGGATTTCTTTAAATTACTGTCATAAAGTAAAGATTTTTATGTTACGGTTTACTTATTTTATATTTATCTTGAAAATTACGCTTTTATTTTTTTGTTTTATGCCCGAAAATACAAATACTTGAAATTGAACGGTTCATTTTGTAATACGCCTCTTAAGGTTGTAAAGAATTATGTGCCTGCTAGGTATTGTTACCAATTAACTGGTTACCAATAACCCTGTATACAGGGTTGCGCATAAAGACTGTACTAAGCCGAAAGGAGGTCATTGTACTCATCATTATGAACAACTTTTACTACGGGACCAACCATGAAATCGCGAAGAAAAATCTGCTATTCCATCATCGATCTAAATGTACTAGGTACATTAACTTCTTTGTATTCCATACATTTTGTTGAGTGTTAATGACCGTTTTCTATGGAACAGCTGATTTTTTCCGTGATTTCAGGGTTGGTCCCATAGTAAAAGTTGTTCATAATGATGAGTACAATTACAGAAAAGAGAAGTAAATAGAGCGGAATTGAGAAAGAAAATCTGTTATGCCTATTATAAGTGAACCTTGATTGAACATTCTTATTTAGATCAACGCGTCGAACTCCGCATCGCAGTTGCTAACTGATTTCGAAGGAATGACGTTTCGTTTATATGGGTGCAACTGGCTACAACAAATTTCTTACAAAAATGCCTTGACAGACGTTCTAATTTAAACATAAAAAAACTGTGAGTACAATGACCTTTCCGCTTAGGACAGCCTAGTCTTATAACTATGTATTGTATTGCACCAGAGCCCCGATTCTACTAAAGAAATAGTTTTTAAATTGAAATTATTTCAATTTTTTTTAAATAAATGTCTCAACACTGCTCGTTTTAATTTTTTTTTATACTAGAAAAAAACTTCCTCCTAATATTATAGTATAGTATTAAAAAAAAAAACTGTAAATTTTGAGCCAATTATTTAATTATATATGTATATTAATTATTTGTAAAAAATAAAATTGAAACAATTGCAATTTAAAAACAATTTCTTTAGTAGATTCGGGGGCCTTAATTAAAGAAAAGGGGAGTGTATCTGTGTATTGAAAAGAATCAAATAAAGGTTTCTTAGTTAAAAAAAAAATGCTATAAGCCTTATTTTATTTGGTACCTGCATAGAAGTACTTATATACAAGATTTTTAACAATTTGTTTTACTAAGTTATATATATAGATACAGGCAAATAACTAACCGTTATAGTCGTTTATTATTCTTTGGCGAACCGAAGGTGGTAGGGGATTTCAATCGAACGCTTCGCGTGATTGCCTTTTGCCCAAAATTTTTGTCTGTCATTATACCTAATAGAGAGAAATATTTATGTTAATCTGTTTATTTTTCCTGTATATTATTTTAAAATCTTTTATGGCTGTATTATCTGCGTATGTATCTGCAATCATTTTTGCGTAGAAATATATTGTTGTGATTATTTTTGTACATGACACTATTTATTAAATGGACTGACTGATTAAAATGATTTTTATTGCATACAAATTCACACTGAGTGTTGAAGCGGCAATTGTCACGCCACGTGTGCAAGGTTTCAGTTATTTTAATCCCCGACGCAACCAGAGGGGTTGTATTTGTGAAGCCGGGGCTGGTCGCTAGTTATATATATAAACCTTCAGTTAAAATGTATCTAACTGATCGTGAAAACTGCATCAAAACCCGTTGCGTGGTTTAGGAGTTAGCGGCCATACAGACAGACAGACGCGGAAAGCGACTTTAATTTATAATATGTAGAGATAGAGAAGAGATATAGTTTTTTGTTTGAAAGGTGACTTACGTCTAGTTTTCTTGTCTATGATTCAAGAAAATCTGTTAAGCCGTTACAATGACCAGCTCTTTTAAACGAGTTTTTAAACAATTCTAGTTATACTTGTTTAAATAAACATAGTGTCGTCAGGCTAGACGCACTCCGCCCTTTAGGTGTGAGGCTACAAGTACGTGGCGGGAACCGTATAGACAAAACTGCCGCGCGATAGACAGAGAGGATTAGGCATGTGTCCTCAAGTTTAATTGACTACAAATAACAGGCTTAGCCATGAATATAACTAAATATATTACACACTAGCGGTCCGCCTCTGCTTCGCACGGGTATAGATTATAGCCTATGTCACCAGGGGATAGTGTAGCTTCCCGTCAGTGAAAGAATTTTTCAAATCGGTTCAGTAGTTTCGGAGCCTATTCAATGCAAACAAACAAACAATCAAATCTTTCCTCTTTATAATATTAGTATAGATAGTGAAAAAAATAATTAAATTGGCTGATAAATCTCTGAGATATGAGCGTTTAAAGTTTTAGGTGGGGATAGAGAGGGAATACTGTGTCCCTTTCTCGCAAAGCGTGTATTAGTATAGCATTTGTATGGTGCGCCTGAGGCGTGACGTCATAGCTCAGTATAGTGCGCTCTCCGTCTAGCATGAAATTAAAATACTTATTTTTTAACTAATTTTAATTTTGTTTTCGTTGATGGGCTCTATTTATGGTCAGCTTTTTTATGAGATAATAAAAAATATTTGTCATCATGCCTATTGCACTTTATTGTGTAGTAGCAAGAGTCGCTACTTATTTAAATGATTTTGCGAAGTGAATCTTCAGTACCTGTACTAATAAGTAATCTGTGGTGACGTCTCGTTTCAAATTTACCTTTGCCAAGCCCGTTTTTATGTTAGGACTTAGGATAGTTAATGGTTGGCCAATCTACAGTCCACTAGTTGTTATAAATAAAAATCAATATTCAATACATAGATCATTTATTTAAAATTAAAAGTACGTACCTAGTTACCTACGTGAGATATTTGGTAACTTGTACATAACATATTTGGTAAGATGTTGAAGTAATTGCAAATATGGCCTAGGCTCACTAAACTTAACAATCTGACAGGGGTATTTTTTTATAAATAAATAATAGGCATGCGTTTGACCACCATCACCTGATGTTAAGCGACGATGCGGTCTACGGTGGAGTACGCTTGCCTAGAAGAAACCGATTCACTCGTAATTTGAAGACACCCAGAAAAATATCCAAATTATCTGTCTTTTAATTTCAATATATAAGAGAAGGATGGCAACTATTTCAGAGTTGTCAAATTTAGTTTAGTTAATGGTACAATTGGACAAAGATATGTTTATATTGGTTTAATCACAGATGATCGGAATTTAAAAAACAAAATATATGAATTATACATCAGGTACAAAAATATTGTCAAAAAAAAAAACGCATTTGCACTACAAAATAATATTATTAACTAAGTATTGATTTAAAAAAAATATCTTAAATTAAAATTATTATTATAAATTAAAATTATCAGTACAGTTAAAAATTATCTACACATTCTACATAATTCTCACTAGAAAAGAATAAAGTAATCGTCAAATACTACATGAGATCTAAGACACAGTTTACTTAAAATTAACTAATAACCATTGTTTTGTGTTCATTAAACATAAATTAAAATCAGTATGTATAATTAAAATATTTTCTAGCAGTGGAAAATGCAAGCTTAATAAACACACAGCTACACTATTTCCATTAGTTTATTTGCTCTGACAGCTGCAATAACATTGTGAAAAAAATCTGAAAAAATATATTTTCTTTTAATATTTCACTTAAATATTTCGGGTACCTGCTACAGCCTTACTTTCAAAACCCTACCAAAAGTGATCAGAAATTGTGGTTTTCATTCTTTTTACAATATTATTGCAGCTGACAAAGCAAATAAATACTTGAACCGGGTTTTTTATTTTAAAGATTGTTTATTTTACAATGGAATGCTTGTGTAATAGGTACACACTTACTTAATTTAAAGTTGGGCATAAAAACTCAACCCCGCAAGACTATCAGACAGGTGTTTGATTTGTTTTAAATAACAGAATTAGTGAAAAGTATAATTTAATGTTCACTTAAGCCCGTCGCAGACCATACGAAGTAGCTTGCAAGTGCAAATAGCAAGCAAGTGCGGATTAGCAAGTTGAAGTGGCAGTGGACAGGGTACATAGCACGCAGAACAGATGGCCGAAGAGGCCGAAAAGTTCTGGAATGGAGACCACGGACCGGTAATCGCAGCGTAGGACGTCCACCCACAAGATGGACAGACGATCTAAAAAGGACCGCAGGGAAACGCTGGATGCAGGCCGCTTCCAACCGGCCCTTTTGGAAATCGATGGGGAAGGCCTATGTCCAGCAGTGGACTTCCTACGGCTGAAATGATGATGATGACAAGTACAAGTAGGCGTTTAAACGTAAATAGCCACTCGCGTGGCGACGCGCACAATTCGCGTGCAAGTACATACTCACGCAAGTGTTCGAACGAGACGAACAATGTGCAGTGGCAGTCGCGCGGGGAAACGAAGCTACACTTGCGCAAAGACCAGCGCGAGTGCTACTAAGCACTTCCACTGCCACTTGCACTAAGCATATAATGTTGTAGCTATTGCACGATGCGTAGTAGGTACTTGCTGCTTTTAATCGCAAGCTACTTCGCAAGGTCTCCGGTACATTATTGAAGAAACTAATTAAATTGGCTAATAAAGTTTTGAAATATAAGCAATTAGTTTTTGTTCGGGTTAGAAAGGGATGCTCTGTCCCTTTCCCGACAGGTGAGTCTCAGTATGGAGTTTGTATGGCGTACTTTCATGTGTTCGTCATTCGTAAGTATAGTGCGCTCTCTGTCTAGCAAGCATGATGCTTATATCATTCTTAATTTTGAACACATTTCAAAACTGGTGCACCGATGTGGCCACGACTAGTTGAAAAGTGGCCAAAATTGATGCATTGATGATTTTGCATCTTTTATTCATAAAAAAGTAAATTAAATTACATAATAGGATCTCGGCAAAAACATGTATGATATATGTATATCCCAATGCCATACAGATTAAAAATCAATATTAAAAAAAATACATTACCAGCGAATTTTTTAAAATATTATTGGCCCAAACCGGGCCTCAAGTGGCCAAAACAGGGGCTCATGCCCTATTTATAATTTTACAATAATGGATCTGATAATTTGTCTTTTATTTTATCACACTATCTATGTACTTTATCAATAAATCTGCTATTTGTCCAATATATCTTTTAATTTCATTTAATACTAGACTATTACACCAAACAACAGTAATTTTACATAAAACGATTTGATATATTTTTCAAACATAAGTACATACTTGATTATAAGCTATTATTTATTTATTAATTAAAAGTTATTATTTTTTAGTTTAATACACCGCATCTACACAATGTCCGTGTTTGTACCGATTACGCACCGGCATTTGTTTTTATCGCTTTAAAAATCCTGTTAATAATCATTATAACTGTAGTCTCGTTAGACTGCAGTTATAATAACACACACCAAACTGTGCCAGCGCCCCAGACAACTGTGCCAGCGCCCCAGACAACTGTGCCAGCGCCCCAGACAACTGTGCCAACGCCCCAGACAACTGTGCCAGCGCCCCAGACAACTGTGCCAGCGCCCCAGACAACTGTGCCAGCGCCCCAGAGCCTCACTCCGATATTTCAAGGAGTTGGGTTGGCTCGGGTAGATGCTGGTAGGGGGAAATGCACAATACACCCCAAGCGGGACGTCAGTGCAGGACTTATCGCCCCCATCTCGAATAAGAATAAGAACACACACCAAAATTGGTCAAACCGTTTACGATATGGGAGGTAATATAGAAAAGTAAAAAAATACAAACATACATACGCCCGAAAAACATTACCCTCATAGGGAAGTCGGGTAAAAAAGTCCCAAAAAAAATTGGCTGTCACGGGACGCCCGGCAGTTTTATTTTTATTTATTTTTTATAGTAGATAGGCTTGCGCTTGGCCGCCATCTCGCCTGATGTGAAATGAAATATGTGAAATATGACGGCATAAGAGAGCGTCATGTCGTTTGCCGTCACGGGATACTTCGGTGAAAACCAGTGTAAATTTTTAATTTACCGCTAAAATACTTGAAAAGCGCCAGAGGTTCACACCGCAGAGGTTTTACATAGTTATTAACTTCATTTCACAGAGTAAAAAGTTTCCGACACGGTAAGGACTTACATGGTCGAAGAAAAGAAAAAAGTATCGATTTTTTTTATTACTTTATCTCCCTAGGGAGGCAACGTGTTACCGCCCGCATTTTGAGTCATCAATGACCCAGTTACCGAGTACTAGTGATGAAAAAAATATTGCTCGATAAGAATCTTGGGACAAACACAGCCAAGTGAGGACGCAGTCTAACATTAAAATATCATAACATTATTATAGAAATGCATTCCTTCCCTGTAGTCATGTTACGTAATAGGTTACCTTCTACGTTAGCGATTTCCATAAACAATCTAGTATTTTCTAGATAACACAAAACCCTACCATGGCGTGCACCATCATAGACTAACACTGCACACCACATCGTCAGCAAGTCGTTTTTAGGGTTCCGTACCCAAAGGATGCAAACGGAACCCTATTACTAAGCTGTTTGTCTCTCCTACCTTTTAACGGGTGCATGTTTTGAACCATAATATAATTATAGCCAGTTTATGTGGTGGTACGGAACCCTCAGTGTGCGAGCCCGACTTGCACTTGGCCGGTTTATAAATTGGAACTAGTTGCCTGAGGATGTGGTCGCATCGAAAACAAATTATGCGTTTAAAAACTGGACAAATGGAGAAGAATGAAGAATATAATCTTAACAAATAAATACTAACATGTATTTACATTGTATGATATGAAGGGTCCACTGCAATAATGATGAAATTATATTTAACTAGCGACCCGCCCGCCCGGCTTCGCACGGGTGTAATTTACGTGCGAAGCCGGAGCGGGTCGCTAGTTATATATATAAACCTTCCTTGAAAATGTATCCAACTGATGATGAAAACCGTATCAAAATCCGTTGCGTGGTTTAGGAGGAGTTAGCGGCCATACAGACAGACAGACAGACAGACGCGGAAAGTGATTTTAATTTATACTATGTAGAGATGTCCAATTTTTTTAAATTTAAAAAGAAATTGGACATTCATCATTATTGCAGTGGAGTGTGGACCCTTCATTTGGTAGATTGTTGTATGGAAATTTGATTTTGTATTCTGATCTAACAAATGCGGTAAGTCAGTCTAGTTCCGTCTTTTGTAACCAGTTTGAAAGAGCCTACGGCTTTGCTACCGTGAGGACGACATTGTCAAAAGCTTTTTTCGCATTTCAATGCTTCGCCGGCAGTCTGATTATGTTAGCTGTCAATCGCAATCGCAATCATAACCACTCTTACTATCTTACTCGGGCCATACACGAGCGAGATGCAACGGGACGCCTGCGCCGGAGTCAGCGAACGTCTGGCCTTCCCGGATGAGACCGGGTGATTGAACTAGTTGTAACCGGTTTATTCGAAATGCGTTTATGATTGTCCTAATTGTGAAAAATGCCCGCTACTTAAGGCTCAGAATATGGCTCGCCGCTATCTCACTCAAGCATTTGATGTTTTTTAAAGATATAAAATGACTGTCTACTTTTGAAAAATGTATAACCGAAACCGACCAATATGACCGAAGCACATTTTTCAAAAGTAGATAGGCATTTTATGTCTTTAGAAAACAACTGACAGCTAACGTAATCAAGCTGCTGTACGCTTAGTCCCAGATTTGATAGTTTACGAAAACTTTTTTCGTTTACGTATTGTTCCATACATCTTAGTAAAGCGCCTCTATCGGAAACGTGGATGAACTAAAAATCGGTAGTCATCATAATCAGCCTTTTAACAGTCCACTGCTGGACTTTTAGCCTACCCCCGAAAGGGTGATTAGGCCATATCCTCCACGCTGGCCCAGTGCGGATTGGTGAAATCGGTAGTAAGCGGCGGTATAGATTGCTTCACTCTAATACGAAAAAAGTTTTCGAATACATTTTAGCCCAGCAATGTATGGAACAATACGAAAACGAAAAAAGTTTTCGAATACTATCAAAACTTGTACAAAGGGTACTGGTTAGTAATTATTGAGCGACGAAAGCTGAAGCCCATTACCATGAATGAACTTGAGTCAGATCTATCGCAGCTGTGTTCTTCCCAGCAGTTTACAAGACTCGCACTAGCAGCATGCCGACGGCTGCGCCCACTGTGAGGCCGACGCTCAACATCGTTGCGACCACTGAGGACGCTTTTTCTCGCTCGTGTAACTCCACCTCCCTGAAACAAGTGAATTTGCTAAATCAAACAAACCAATATACTTTATGGACTCAATCTACACGTACAGCAAGAGAGAGAATGACGAAATACTTACTATAGTCACCGCGTTACCAACTGAGTCGTCGAGCAATAAACGTCATACCATAAGACCTGTAAGTGCGAGCGAGATAGACAGATATGACATGTGGGTGTGAGCGAGATGAGATGAGCAATGATTTATAACCTGACGACTCAGATGGTAATGCGTTTACTATAACAAGACACAGCATTAATCTTTGCAGACGTGGTGGTTAAAAAACAAAAAAATAAAAAATAAATATGAGATGAATAAAAAAGTTAAGTAATTAAGTTAAATAATGGCATCTATTCTGATGTTCTCTAAACTAAACTAAATTTGACAGCTCTAAAATTATTGCCATCCTTCTCTCACGTATTAAAAAATGAAAAGAGAGGCAGATAATTTTAGTCCTGTCAGATTGGTTTAGTTCAGTGGTATGACAGAATAGGCCTCATTGTCTATTGTATAGATGTAAAAGAAAAAAGTAGGTATTTTAATATTGTCAACTATTGTCTAGCTCAGTGGTTCCCAATTAGTTTTTCCTGCGTACACCAAATGTAGTCCGGTCAGGTGTAGACTCAGTTTGGGAGGTCCGGTAAAGTATGGAATAAAGACGGAAAGACGTCACGCTGTAGTTGGACTGCAGACTGACTACAAAATGTACTGCTTACGGTGTGACATCTTTAATAGAATTTCTCCTAGTCAAGAGATTGGCGCGCGTACCTCTTGATGCAAACATCTGTCATCCCTTCGCGTGCCCGTAGGGGTACGCGTACCACTATTTGGGAACCACTGAGATAATAATCTTTAACGGCTTTACCGATTTTCTTGCATTAAAGCTAAGACCAGTCTCGAACAAGCCACATTTCTAACAAAAAAAGAACTAAGTCAAAATTGGTTCAGCCATTTCGGAGCTACGATGCCACAGACAGACACATTTAAGCATAAAACACCTCTTTGTTACCGCTGGGCGTAAAAAACATCACAAATGGCTCCGGCGAAGTATTTAACCTAATTTACATCACTGCTAATTAGATCGAGCGCACTAAAAGCTAAAGATGCACCGGCAAAGATAAGAAATAGACAAGGCTGCACAAATAGCATGTAATGATAACCTTTCTGTGCTACATTTCTACAAAGTTTGTTTATTCGACCCAATTGTGCAATAAATGTGAGAATTGGTTGAACAAAGGAAATTGTTTAGAAGGTAAAAAACAAGTACAAATCGTTTTTTTTAACGCCGTGATAATTTTCAAACGGCTGAAACGATTATCTCGACTAAGAACAATCTGGATTAAGTCACATTTCAAACAAAAAAACAATCAAAATAGGTCCAACCATTTGGTAGCTACGTTACCCCACAAGACGTGAATGCAAATAAAGAAAAATTTTATGTCACAAGTGAATTTATACTATACTAGCTGACCTGACAGACGTTGTCCTGTCTTACAACTGTTAAACACGCTAAGTCAAAATTTGCAATCTAATTTTTTTACACCTTGGGTTACAATATTGGAGTTTTAGTAAGGATCCCCATTTTTTTATATATAATTTAGCCTGTCACCCGGGGATATTCCCAACAGTGGAAGAATTTTTCAAATCGGTTCAGTAGTTTCGGAGCCTATTCAATGCAAACAAACAAACAAACAATCAAATCTTTCCTCTTTATAAAATTAGTATAGATAAAACAAGAGTAACATAACACAACTAACACAGGGCAAAGTGTTGATATTATATCTGAATAAATTTTACAACGTCAACGAATTGTTTGAAAAAAAAACCACAACAAAGCGACAGTCGCGCATCCTAACTAATATTATAAAAGCGTAACTCTGTCTCTCTGTCTGTCTGTCTTCTTGTGCTTGTACCTAGGTCGGGATGGAAATCACGGTTATCACGGAAAATTTCAATAATTAGTTACAATAAAAATTTCAATAATTGAAATTACAATTTGGGTGTCTTCAAATCACGAGTGAATCGGTTTCTTCTAGGCAAGCTAGGTTAAGCTAGCTAGGTTTTTGGCGGTCAAGCGCAAGCCTATTATTGAATTTAAAAAAAAACTGGTGTGTTAAGATTACCTTGTAGCGTTGACCATGACGATGTTGGTGAGGTATCCGTTGGTGAAAGCGAACACAATCATGATGATGATGTACTCCCAGTCCCAGGGGAACAGCACCGGCAGGTGGCGGCGCGGCTGCGCGTTGCATACCATCAGCATGGGGATGCCGATGATGCGGAGCAGGCTGGCGGCTGCGATCAGCCATTGGTTGTTAGGCTGAAATGGAAAGGGAAAGTGAGGCTCCGTTTATAATTGTGATTGAAAAGTATTATTTTTTTAGAACCAGTCACCGACATAGCTGTTAAAATTTGCAAGTTGAAGTGGCAATGGGCAAGCCACATCGCTCGAAGAACCGATAACCGATGGGGAAGAAAGGTTCTGGAGTGGAGACCACGAACCGGAAGACCCAGCGTAGGTAGGCCTCCCACTAGATGGACCGACGACATTGTGAGAGTCGCAGGCATCCAGTGGATGCAAAAGGCAGGCTGTCGTTCAGTGTGGAGGTTAAAGGGGGAGGCCTATGTTCAGCAGTGGACGTCTTCTGGCTGATGATGATGATGATCTTTTTTGCCATCGCAGGTCATGCAAGGGAGAGGAGGCCTAACCCAGCAGTGGGTTGATACAGGCTGACAATGATGATGATTTGATTTGGGAAACAGATAAATGAAAGTCGTGTAAGCAGTAAGAAGACAACCAACTTTATGTGGGGCTACCCAGTCTACCCACAAAGTAGCATGATAATGTTTACTAGCTTCCTACAACAATGATAATCTTTTTGTGTTTACTTTGTTAAGTTTTTATCATCATCATCATCATCAGCCCGAAAACGTCCACTGTTGAACAGGTTTCCCCCTTGAACCTCCACACTGAACGACAGCCTGCCATCAGCATCCACTGGATGCCCGCGACTCTCACAATGTCGTCGGTTCATGTAGTGGGGGGGGGTGAAAAGTCTGACTACTCGTGTAGTCAAACTTTGAAAAATTATACAATTTCCCGGTATATCCGGAAATTCAGATTTTTGTCCGGAATGCGTGGGGGATTCCGCAACGTCCGGAATTCTAGAAATTAAATGAAGAAGACAAAAAGTTCATTATGCCGCGAAATATGAACTTTGGAGTAAATTTCCAGAAATGTCTTTCAAGCGTCTGGATTTTTGCCTGGCGAATATTTTTTCATCTGGCTACCCTACTTAAGTGTATTTTTTTATAATAGGCTTGCGTTTGACCGCCAAGCTACGACATAATACTTTTAAATTACATTTTGTGGCTATGTAAGTATGTCACATCATCAGCCATTATATGTCCACTGCTGAACAAGGCCTCCCTCTTAGAAAGGGGTGTTGCCATAATCCCCACGCTTGGCAGGCGGCTTGGAGATCGCAGTACGTGCACCGTGTACTAACAGGACGCTGCTGCCCATCATCCGGTGGTTCTGGTCGCAGTTTTAGGACATACCCGGGTCCAATCCGGGTCCGGGTGTAAGTATGTACTCACTCGTAATAGAAAGCCGGCCGTCATACGTCCGGAATAGTCTCCACAGTTGAAGATGAGGTAGTTCACAACAGGCACGAAGAATATGTCTGGAAAAAATAAATTTATCAATTGAAATTAATACATTAATGTAATGAGCATCACTTTTCAATAGACTGCAGTAAATTTTGTAGGCTTGACCCATAACCGGCCCATGGCCGGAAATATAACCTATACTAAACGCATTACCATCTGAGTCGTCAGGTCATAAATCATTGCTCATCTTATCTCGCTCGCACCCACATGTCATATATGTCTATCTCGCTCGCACTTACAGCTCTTATGGTATGACGTTTATTGCTCGACGACTCAGTTGGTAACGCGGTGACTATAGGATTTTATTTAAATGTAGTATTTAGATAAGACTAAGAGAGCAAAGCGAGATGGCGGTCAAGTGCAAGTCTACTTTGTATAAAAAATAAAGACAGCAACACTTTAGTTATGTCAACTAAAATCTCCAAAATTAATCCATTTTAATTGGATGTTTGGGCCTAACGTGGATAGACAGATACAATCAGTTCAATTGTTTTCTTTTGAACTGTCCTTCCCTGGCCCTAAATGGACTCTGTCTTTTAAAACATCGCTGTAAAGTAGCGAGTCTGTCAATTTTCAACAGGATTCAATTCAGAGAATGTGGATCGGAGCTACATAACTTTATCCTATCATCCCTTTTCTAATCAGCCCACTATCACCCATATATTGTGGATTTTCCTTGGATATGTACCAAACGTTTCGATTCGTTTCTAATCCGTACGGCCAAGGATTGGAAGCAACCTGCTCGCTTCCTTGTTTCCTGAGATATAAGGTTTTGTTAATCTGAGCCTTTTCAAGGCCAGAGTGAATAGCTATCTTCTAAGTGTGCGTGCTTCATCTTCGACCACATCTTACCAACAGGCGAGTTGGTGGTCAAACGAATCGATATTCGTTTTTTTTTTATTGTCCTAGCATGTCCAGCTTTTTATATTTCTGTCTCTCAAAATTTCTTCATTAAAAAGAAGAACTCCTACCAAGCTAGGTGTCCGGAATTGTCGGCTAAGAAGTTGACTTTTGTCCAAAGCAGAAAAGTCGATTTTATTTTGTAACTACAATATGTCCAAACTTTTCAAAATTTAGGGCTTTTTAACTGGCCTTTTCTAATTTTACGGCAACCCTGTATTTAAGACCACATATTCAAACGTTTTACCCGTTTCTTAGTATGGTTGACCTTAATAACCTTAACTTTCTGACTACCTGAGTACCTGCTCTGCTTATAAGGTCCCAAAATAAAGTCACCTTTGGGTTACCGGTTTTTCTATTCCGGTTTTTTGCTGTGTAACGAACTCAGAAAAAATAAATAAATGGAAGCGTTATACCTAGTTTCCCCTTTAGCACTTACACCACTACTATGTATTGTATCTCTATGATCACGCTACATTCTATCGTACTGTCAAACCACCTGTCAAGTGCTGTGCTGTTTGAAAAGGACTAATCAAGACTATAGTAAAATATTTCGGGACATTTTTGCACACACGGTCATCTGACCCCAAACTAAGCAAAGGTTGTGATATGGCTGCCAGAGACTGATATACATACATAAATAGTTTTAAATACATACTTAAATAGATATTAACACACAGATATAGAACAAACACAAATGTTCATCACATAAATGTTTGTCCTAAGTAGGAATCGAACCCACGCTCCCAAGCGCAAAAGGCAGGTACACTACCAACTGGACCAACGAGCTATCAAATACGTCAGTAAGAATACGTCAGTGTGTGCAATACGAATCTTAATGGCAATACGTGTTTACTTCGCCCCTTCAGTTTTTGGCAGATTTTTTTCGGTACTAGTTTGAGTTTAAGGCAAATCCAAACTATATAATTATTATCAAAGGTAATGGAGGATAAAATGATATCAGACAATACCGCTTATCTTGTTTTGTCACTAGCTTAACAAAATGACATTGGTTAGCAAATATGGGGGTAACTAATGATTCATAGATGAGTATTATTTTTTCGCATGATATTTGCCAAGACAACAACATAATCTACCGCAAATGATATTCGTTTTTTTTTAATCAAAATTTATTTCTGCGGTTTCGAATAGTTATTATTGATCTATTATGTTTTTAAATATACGTCCATTCTATTTTTTTTGTGCAACTGAGTGACGTGACGAGCTTTGCGCTAGACTACTGGGCGTCGATTCTGCTAATTTATTTAAAATCCCATTGGCCTGCCACTCCCACGACACTCCACTGAGATTCCATTATGAAAGTGACAAAAAGGGTATTCTGCTAAGACTTCAGTGGCCTTTCAACGGAATGTCGGTGGAGTGTCGTGGGATTGTGGAAGGCCATTGAAACAAACGTCAAATAACGAGCAATACCAAATGTTCAACTATTGAATTTACACTGATACGCCATTGAAGAGCAGAATACCAAATAAGTTAAATGGCAGTTCGATGGAAAGTCATTGGAAAGCCACTGGTCTTAAATAACTAGCAGAACACCAAATGTGTAAAACTATTCCATCGACACTCCACCGACACTCCATTGAAACATTTACAAATTAGCAGAATCGACGCCCTGGTAAGCTTCACACTTTCCCATAACCAGTGGCAACTAGAACATAGGCGTACCCAGGACTTGATTTTGTTGGGGCTTAAGAAAAAAAAATACCCACATTTTTTCTTACTTTTACAGGGTCAAAGATAACATTGCCAACAATGTGGTTTCATTGCCGCGATGGTTTTTGATGGATTCTAAATCAAGCGTAATCGGGGGAAGTGTGGGGGGAAGAACTTCTATGGGTTCATCGTTAATGCTGTTGAGGTTATAAAAACTTGACCCTGTATACAGATTACAGACAAGAAAGAGAGTAATTTTTTTTATAACTTCAACAGCGTTAACCATGAACTTATAAAATCCCCCCCCCCTCCCCCTTCCACTTCTCCCTACGCCTATGATATAGAACTAGAATAGTTCAAAAACCATCGCGCAATGAACTGCACTCGTCACCCTGAAATATTAGATAAATAAAAGCAAATACTCACTATTCCAATCAGTGCCCGTCGTAACAGGATGAGATTCCACCAGCACAGTCACAGACGGATAAACCGCCATGCTTATAGCGAAAACTGCGAAAATGCTAAACGCGTACACCCATATCTTCTTCATAATGGTAATCATGGACGCTTCTCTGTGTCTGTTCGTCGATATACCCCCAGAGCCTTTCAGAATGTGATGCGTGAAGTAGTCTATCTTGTACAGCATTATGAAGGAGACCAGCGAAGTGATGACCATTACATCAGCGATGATGAAGTAGATCAAAGCGCTGTGCTGCGGCGATATTTTGAAGGCTAGCGATATGATCTGAGCGATGGCAGCGATGATGCCTCCTAAAGATTGTCCGCTGATGACTGCGGCCATGTATTCCTTGGAGAAACGACTGGCAATGCCTACGAGACCGCCGATGAAAATCGCGCTGGCAGCTGGAAAAAACATTTAAATTGGAGCGTGCTTTTGTGACAGTTTTGCCGAAACGGGAGAACCAATTTTGTTCTTTGGTTTGGTGTGTCTCTAACTTAGTAAGTCTTAGTACAGTATGCAGCTAATATTTTGAGTGAAAATTCATTTTTAGGGTTCCGTGCCCAAAGGGTAAAAACGGGACCCTTATAGGATCAGTTTGTTATCCGTCTGTCTGTCCGTGTCTCAAGACCCTTACGCGTACGGGTACAAAGTTGATTAATATCAAATACTGAGGTATACTTTCCCTTATAAAGAGTAAAAACTGTAAGATTTTAAGTCAACGCAATCAAAAGATACGGCCACTTATGTCACAAAGATCGCAAACCCCCAAATCAAAACCTATAGGGTACTTCCCATTGACCTAGAATAAATTTACAAGAAGCAAGGTTCACAGCATATTGACGAAAAAAATCCGAAATCCATAATTTAAAGTTTTATTTACAAAAAATTGCGGTTACCATCTTGTCGACCATCAAACAAAACCGAGAATTATGTACCTAGATCAATTTTTCCACTGGAAAGTTAAGTTTGTCCTTTAATATTTCAACCTTTTTACTCAACTACGGTGGGGTAATGTTTTTCAGGTGTATGTATGACATATTTATTAAGTTTGTACGGAACCCTCATACCAACACTCTTACTTTGCTGATTTTTTTTAATTGTCACACTGTCCCTCTACTGGTTCTTGGTCTATTTTAAATTAAAAAATAAATTATCGCGAAAGTTTTAAAATTACTAAAAAATAAATAGTCTCAGTATTTTTTTTTTTAAATATCAAAATATCCAAATTTCCTTACCTAATAATCTAGGACCCAGTAAATGGAACCATCTGCATCTTATCATGAACATGTGACCTAAATTAGAAGCATGTTTATCAAATGATAGGTCGAATCAGTGACTAATGCCATGTGGGGTCAACGGCAATGTGACTGCACACATTGCATCTCTCTATATAAATAAATATAGTATGACCTACCTATAGGTTGACATGGACGGGACAAAGGTTGTCTAGATCTGTGATTTGCTCTCTACTTATTGCTTAACGCAAATCATACTGTGCATACAGCGATGCCAATGTGCACTGCAAGTCAAAATTACAAATAATTCTTAATTCATCATTCATCATCATTGCCAGCCTGTATCAACCCACTGCTGGGTATAGGCCTCCTCTCCCTTGCGCCATTGATTCCTGTCTCGGGCTAATCTCATCCACGTTATGACCTGCGATGGGTCGACCCATCGGGCTGGTTGTCTGCCTATGGAACGCTTACTCAAAGTAAATCTATATATTATAGAAAAGGCAAAGTGTATGTATGTTCCTATGGATTCCGACACAGCTGGACCGATTTTGATGAAATTTTCAGGCAATCCTCAGATTAGCCCAGAGAGTGTTCCTGTAAAGTTTAGTAGCAATCGGGTCAACAGATTTTTTTATTGGTGTTTTTATATTTTCCCTATAAAAGTCAAGTCAGTGTATATTAAGATATCGCAGACATAATTTAATAAATGGGTATTTTAATGAATCCAAAAAAAAAACAGGGAGAAAAGCACAAATAATTGTTACTTTCATTTTTTTTTTCTATCAATCGAAATGTCCTTAATCGTGTTTCGGTATTTGAGGGTTCCTAGATAAAACATTCAATTTTGATACGACACCGTTTTTATAATTTCAAGCTAACCATGGAAGTAGACACACTTAAACTAGAATGACCAAAATTGCTAAAATTCGGAAAAGAAGGTCTTAACATCAGGAGAGATAGTGGTCAAACGCTATAAAAAAACCTTATTCTTAAAATTATAATTCACTAGCGACCCGCCCGGCCGGCTTCGGACGGGTGTAATTTACGTGCGAAGCCGGGGCGGGTCGCTAGTTATGTATATACACCTTCCGTGAAAATGTATCTAACTGATGGTGAAAACCGCATCAAAATCGGTTGCGTGGTTTAGGAGTTAGCGGCCATACAGACAGACAGACGCGGAAAGCGACTTTAATTTATACTATGTAGAAAAGAGAAGAGATTAAAAAATACTTACCAGTCATAATTACCACTGAAATCATGGTGATGATAAAGAAGCCATTTTGCCATTCGTCAGTGTTGACCTGCACCAACACAGTGGTCACTATGAAAGACAGGGTAACCACTATCAGGGAGCCCTGCAGGCGACTCTTTAATGACACCCTGTAAAGAGATATCGTTGGTTTGAAGGGCTCAAATTAAAAGTAAAACATTGCAAATGGGCTTTCACAGGGCTTACTGCCATAAAAATAAATAATGATTTAAATTTAAACCCTAACCCTTTTATTAATAAACGTGGAGTAGTCTTGGAATAGTTACACCGTGTTTTGTCTTTTTCTCTCTTTCAAATTTTGAACTCGATCGAAAAAGACAAAAGTCGGTGTAACTATTCCGAGGCTACTCTACGTTTATTAATAGGGGTGTAAGAAAGTAGTATTTCTTTTTGATATTGACTTCATGCTGTTGGCCTAACGGCCTCTACAGCTTGACCGAGTTAGTTAGTTAGAAGTTTTTGGGCGACTAGCTCAAAGGCACCTCGAAGGTACGAACCTCGGCTTGGACCATCGCCAGGAGTGGGGATCAGACTTGCCCAGGCACCCCAGAGGGGTGCCAATAAATATTCAGGACATTTTCGCACGTACGGTCATCTGACCCCAACCTAAGCAAAGCTTGTAATATGGCTGATATACATATATATTTTTATATACATACTTAAATAGATATCAACACCCAGATATAAAACAAACACAAATGTTCATCACATGAATATTTGTCCTAGGTGGGATTTAAACCCACGTCCCCAAGTAGAGTACACAGGTTCACTACCAAAAGGGGGATTAGACAAGACCGACTTTCTGTTAGCGTTAACGCTTGCGGAAAGATGAAATTGTATGTAAATGACATTGACAATGACATTAGCTTGAGAGATGTTATCTCAAGCTAATGTCATTTTCATACAATTTCATCCTTCCATAGGCGTTAACGCTAACAGAAAGTGGGTCTTGTCTAACCCCCCTGGACCAACGGGGTTATCGAATACTTACCAGTGTCCATAAACAGAGTTTAGTATGAGAAACAGTAAGTTAGGCACAGCTGTAGCAACATTGAGGTAGGAAGTAAACTCTGCTTGGAACTGAGTCTTACGAGGCAGCGGCGCCGAGAGATTAGTGTGGTTCACTTCCCGGAACTTGTACATCCAGTACTGTAACAAAAATATGACTAATTTTTATCTCAAATCCTAATATACATAATAGGCATGTGTCTCAATATAAAATTTATTGCAAATAACAGGCTTACCGATGAATATAACTAAATACATTAAACAAACTGAAAAAATAAATTAAATTGGCTGATAAATCTCTGAAATATGATCATTTAAAGTTTCAGGTGGGGATAGAGGGGATACAGATTCTCTGTCCCTTTTTCGCAAAGCGTGTGTTTGTATAGCATTTGTATGGCGCGCCTGAGGTGTGACGGCATAAATAAGTTAGTCGCACAAGCGCATGTCTAGCATAAAATTTGTTCCGGACCACCGCCTTTCGGTCAAGTCACTTGTTCGACTGAGTGGACTGTATATGTTTGACGTGTATGGCGAAGTGACCGACCAAGGCGAGCGGCGGTCTTTGTCGGTGGAACGGTGCTGGGATTGGAAGAACTTCAAAGTCGTCGTTGTGAAGCGGGTCGTGTCGTGGTGCTTCTTGATGTAGAGGGTCCCGAGAGCGAGTTGTCGGGGGTCGTGTTGCTAGGTCGGTGTCTGGCGAGTGAGAGGTCGGTACAATGGGATACAAGTCTATTTATGCCAGCCGTAAGTTTATGTTGTCTGGAGGCTGTCGGCCATATAAACTTGCGGCGTTGGCGGTCCGCGAGCGCGTTCCAAGCGCTCCCTCTCGCACGGTGTCTCTCGTTTACTCGCGTGTGCGCAAGAGGGTTCGCTCAGCCGCTTTGTCTTGCCACATGTTGTCCCATTGTCTTAAGTCTACCTGCATCTCGCCTCAAGGGACCCTTTCCAACGAAATCACCACGGACCGTCATTTATTTGGAATCTTAAAACTTAAAATATTTACAAGCAAAGTACCTATTCTCTAGCTAAATCTAAATTATACAAAAATGCCTATCCTATAAAATGTACTAGGTCTAAACTTATATATAGACGTGTTGTCCGTCGCGAACAAAATTTAAATACTTATTTATTTTTGAACTAATTTTAATTTTGTTTTCATTGACGGATTCTATTTTATGATCAACTTTTTAGATAAATAATAAAATAAATTATCATCATGCCTACATGTGTTTGTCACCTAACTCCTCCTAAGGGGCTGAACCGATTTGGATGAAATGTTGTGTGTATATTTCAATGGGTTCCTGGATGGTTTGAAAACACAATTAGACCCAGTGGGTGGTGCTGCTGTCGGTATGTCACCACTGCTTTTCACTGCTTTTCCTGGCAGGATGGCATCTGACATCTGCCGGGTCCGCTAGTCTATACTAATATTATAATGCGGAAAGATTTGATTGTTTGTTTGTTTGTTTGCATTGAATAGGCTCCGAAACTACTGAACCGATTTGAAAAATTTTTTCACTGTTGGGATGCTGCACTATCCCCGGTTGACATAGGCTATATATCCCGGCTTCGCCCGTGCGAAGCAGGGGCGGCCTACTAGTCTAATATAAATCTTTAAAACCTTTTTTCAATGTGAGTTTTTATTTCAGTTTTATTTTTGTGAAGGAATTAAAAGGATGGGCAGGCCACATCGTTCCAAGATTCGAAAACCGATGGGAAGAAAGGTTCTTGAGCGAAGACCACGATCCAAAAGATGCAGCATAGGTAGGCCACACTAGATGGACAGACGTCATTGTGAGAGTCGCTGGCATCCCGTGGAAGCGGATGGCGAGCTGTCATTCAGTGTGAGACCGATGTTTGTTGGAGAATAAAATTATACTTTTACCGGGTCATAGATAGCTACCCGCTACAAACATTGGTTTATTTAAGAGTATGTGCCTAATTATTTACAATCGTACGATCCGTATATCCGTACCTAAGTATTGTTGTTTCATTATAATATATATAGGTACCTATAATACTCAGAGACACGGACAACCCTGCGTGTTCGGGCATGAGTAGGTATTTAAATCTCCTACGGGCCTCGAGTCAACTTACTATATATTTTTACTATGCCCAGAGGCTCAATATAATGATAATACAAGTATAGCAGCTGGCTCGCAGTGGCTGGAAGCCAAAAGCCAAAGATCAAGCTTGTGTTAAGACAAGCCTATGTCTTTCAGTGAGCTTTAAAATATAGGTGGTCCTTTTTTAAGGTAGTGAAATGATAAGGATTTTTACATAGCTGATATTTTATATAAACAAGTCATTTTAGCTTCTTAAACTAGTTATTTGATTGAGTCATAATTAAAGAATTCATGTTCAAACGACTCTTGTGAGTCAGCTTCAAACGATCTAAGCTACTTTTAAAACTAACTAGTATATAAATTAATTACTTACGTCATTAGCAGTTATTAGGAAATTCCATGGCACAAGGGATGTGATTCCAAACAGAAGAAATAGAAAGTAGACAATACGGTATCGATCTCTAGGTTCTTCAGAGACGTCCAAAACCTTGGTGGAACAAGAATCAGTAACCAACTCTCTTTCTTCACTGTCGTCAATGACTTCTTCTTCATTTTCAATGGAGTCAACGCAGGCCTCGCTATTAATAGAGCCAGCTGCGTCCATAGTCAGCTTTTATTATAACAAAAGCAGCTAAATAAGTACCCGAAACGAATTTTATAGATCGCGTTTCTAAGCACTGGTGGAGGTCAAGTTTACCATCGTAGCAACTTCGTCAATGTCTTGCTCTTTCTCAGACTGCGCAGAATAATTATCTAGCAATAATTAAAGTATTCCAATTGAATTGATACATCTATTGTTGTTTTTATTTAAATAAACAAAGTTAATTCATCGGCCGAACAATAATAGTAGTGTTCCGTTGGTGTTCCGTGCAGCCAGCTCAATCAATTCACTGCTCACAGTAGTGTTCACTTCACTCACTGTTCCAACAACACTGTTCCGTGCTCACTCACTTGCTCTGTCTGGCGCACGCTGCAGAGTCGGTGAGAGAGAGAGTCAGTCAGACAAAAGAATATTTTGTAAGACTGGCAATGATACCAGATATTTTAGTTTAAAAAAGTACCTACATTTCTACATGTCGCGCGCATAAAATGTTTTTAACCCTAATAATACACATAAATAATTCAACAATAAAACTCAACAATCAATGAAATGAAATTAACGTTCGTAAGTAAGCGCCGTGCCATCCCCCAACCATTGTAGTGTGGACATAATTATTAAAAAAATTGCGTCGTAAGAACTGCCTCCTCTAAGAGTTTTGGAAACAATATGAAAATACACGTTCCATTCCACCTTAATATATTATAGTGCTAATAGACGTATGGATTTGGTTGACCTCAACCGCCGTCTGACCAACGGGAGAGAAAGAGAGGGAAATATGTTATTCTCACTCCATGACATTCGCGAACACTTAAGACATTATCCCACCATTATTAAACAGTCGAAAATTTATACAAGTTTGGGAAAATAATATAATGAGGCGACATGTTTTTCCATGTTGGTGCCAAATATATAATTAATCCATTGCAGACCCTTGCGAAGAAGCGTCCAAGTACAAGTAGCAAGTACGAGTTGGCTTAAAACATTCAAACGTAAATAACCATTCACGAGGTGACACGCTCAAATCGCGTGCGAATACGTACTCGCACGAGTCGCAAGAGTGTTCGAACGAAACGAACGATGCGCAGTGAGCATGGCACGAGTAGCGCGGGGAAGCGAAGCTTCATTTGGACAAGGACCAGATAGAAGTGCTACTAAGCACTTTCACTACCACTTGCACTAAGCAACCGTTGCAGATCATACGAAGTACAAGTGTACCTACTAAGCATCGTCTGCAACATTTGGTTTTTGCAAGTGGCAGTGGAAGTGGTTATTAGTATTTGCATTAAAAAACCTAAAATAATCTTTGATTCCTCCATCCCATAAAAAAACTTTAAAATGGTACACAGTCAGTTGATGACAAAAAGTTACTTATATTGTTACTTTGGTAATATTCTGGCAATTCAACTTAAACTGACATTGATTGGAATAATGGCAATAATGTTGACATATTACCACAGATAACCAAAAATGAACGATTTACGCAGATTAAATTATGTAAAACGCAATTCTACCATTTTCTACCACTTATAGATTAGAACGTTTCACCTATGGCGGGAAATTCAAATTGGAAACAGTTATTTTGTCCTTGCTAAGTAGAAGATCTGTTATTGCTTGTCTCATACATACTATGGCCACAGCTAATAGAGCTATAGCCACATTTCGTATAAGAATTTTAATCAACATTTTAATAGATGATACTGGCAAATGGACAATAAACGCCAAAATCCTTAATAACGAAATAAATAAAAAAAGAATTTTAATAGTACCTCGGTAGGACTCTCCTTTTTATCTAACTCTTGTGGCCGTAATACAAATAAATTGTACTTAGTACATACCTATAGGTCGATGCCGTAATACCTATGTAGGTATCCTTTGTTATAAAAAAAACTGCCATATAAATTGTAAAAATAAAATATATTTTTTAATGTCAGTAGGTAAGGTACACCTTTTTACATTTTTATTTATTAACTTAGTACCTACAAGGAATAAGTAATTGATGTGATAATAATTATTTTGTAGTCGAATTACTTCCGCTAGTTATATGCTATTAGATGAGACGAGAAGGACAGTAAAATAATAGTAGGTGTAAAGCTTATGTAAACAGTGATTACAGTAGAATAAAGTAAACTTAGTTGGTAAGTATGTACAAGCAAATAATTATTATAGTAAACAAATATAAGGATAATCATAATGTATAAAAATTGTGTGTAGGTATATAACAAATTTTAAAATATAGATATCTTTTTAGTAATAAATAATTAAATAAACTTTGAATAAACATTCAATAATTTTAGTAGGCTAAAAACCTAAATAGGTAGGACGGACAGCACAAACTAGGTAAATAACAATTTAGGGTCAAGGATATAAAAAATAATTAAAATACTAAAAATAAAAAAAGTCAACATGACTAAAATATTAACACGGAAAACTTGCAACCTAAAAGTTACAGAGGTACGCAACTTTTGGTTTTCGTTATTTGCCTAATCGCCATGTTTGTTTGCACTAAAGATGAAAAATAAAATCCGAACAGAAAGAAAGTGCAGAAAATAGGGATAGTTGACACTGTAGACATTTTAGAATGACATAATTTCACTTTTAAGTTTCCTTTCTGAGATCGTGCGTTATTGGTACTTAAAAGGTAAATATAAAACTTATCTTTACATTCTGAAAATATTTTTAATTACATACCTACTTATGACTATACTATATACAATATATTTGTTAAAATTAGATGGAATGTGTGAATTAAGCTTTCAAACCTATCTACAAGGCACTTAATTGTTTAGACAATAGCTAAAACATAAATGCAAGACAAAAATAACGCAATTCATTAACTATCTCAATTAATCAAGACATCCATATTCAGTCTTTCATTGGTTTCCTACTTACCTTCCTAATTTATCTATGTTTCTAGACTTTCTAGCCTTTGTTTCATAGATACATGACCCTTTTAGCTACAAATAAAACATTTGGTTTTGATTTCAAAAGTTTCTCGTAAAGTTACATTGCAGTTTCTAGAGGTTGACTGTGCGATCGACTCGCTTCTGTCATTGGAAGTGGACTGGGATCTTGATCGAAGTCGAAGTTTGTTTCGAGTAGGGCTTCAGATTTGGACCTGTGATGCAGTTCTGGGGTTGGAGAGTCGTCGAATTCTCGGGAGAGGTCCCGTGGACTGGAGTCGTAACTTGGAATGTTGTCTGATAATGTGTTATCGTAGGGACTCGAGTAAACTGGTGGGTGTGGCGGACTTGGTAGGTTGTCCTCGTAGTATTGCTGCTGATCTGCAAAAAAAATCTATTTTAAAATAGATAGTTTTTTTTAAATATATGTAGTGTAAACAAACATGGCTGATTGGTAACAAATAACAACTTGAGTACGTATCTATCAATGTTTAATTCTAAGTTAGTCACGTGAATCTTTTTAATCAACTATGTTAAGATCTTTTCTCGAGTCATAAAATATTGAAACGTTGAAAAAAGGTTACGTTTGTGCCCACACAAATGGACAATTGTAATTGTCTCAATTACAAATTTACAATTATAAAAAAAACTAAATAAAGTTTTCTTACTCAGTTTACCAAAATAGTACAAATTCTGTGAAAATGTAAACTGGCTACCTTATACTGTTCAAAAGATACAGATGCGTAGGCTTAGTAATAAAGTCCCGTTGACAGTTGGCACCCTTTGTATACGGAATCCTTATGAAGTAATGACTACAAACAAAGATTACATATATGTACTTATTTCTTTCTTTACCTACCAGCAACATTGTTCCTCAGTCCAAACGTCGTAGTGGGAACAGCTCCCGGCTGCGGTTGCTCCGGCATTTTGGACCGTAACTCCATCAAAAACGACAGCTTCGGCTGCGTGCCATAACTGGGAGTCCCGTACGGTCCCTTTTCCATCTGCCTCCTTAGATTATCATCTGAATGGTCCAAGTTTCTTAGTGGTAACGTATCAGAATTGAAATACTGATCACTGGTCGGCGACAACGTATCATCGTCTTGTGGTGACCGGATTCCACCCGGATGATGAAGGATTGGTATTTCTTCAGTCATGACCGTATTTATAGAGGGTGCTTCACTGCCAGGTCCCGAATTGTCTCTGTAACCTTCATTCCTAAACGCTAAATTGTTCGGGTTAAACTTATTCGTGTTCTGAGGCACTGAGTATTCAGGAGATGCTGGTTTCTTTATAAACGAGCTATGCTTGAGAGGCATGACGTTGGGGTTAGGATTGTGGGCTTCGTAAATGTCGAAGCTCTGGTTGTCTTCGATCGAGGAGTTGAATTGGCTCTTCTCCATTGATTCCATGGAAGTCGTTGATGCGAGCATCTTGCGGTAGTCGGAGCCTTTTGTAAGGGTGTCAGTCGATCGAGTACTCTGAAAAAAATTTCACATGAGGTCGTGGGGTTGAGGTGAGGTCGTTGGTGATGCAAAATTGGCCAATGAATGGCCTAGTTGCGTGAAATGCCCGCTACACAAGTAAAACAAGTATGAGGTCGTAAGGTACCACTGCCTAGAAGGAGAGTATTGTTTTACCAGCGTTATGTACCTACTAGTTACGCCCCGCGCTTTCAACCGCATAGTGATGATGATGATGTTGATGAAGAAAATTAGCCTATGTCACTCTCCGGCACTCCGGCCCTTGAACTATACCCGTACAAAAAATCAAGTCGATCCGTTGCTCTGTTGCTGCGTGAAAGAGGAACAAACAAACCAACAAACTTTTTGTCATTTAGTATGATAGTAGGTACCTATAGTATGATGGCATATTCTATTATAAAATATAGTCTATTTAAAAATACTACTTAGGTATAAGGATTAAATACCAAACATGTAAACAAAAATGGCGGGTTGACAATCAATCACAATCTACCCAATATATCTTCAATCACAGAAAAGAATTAAAAGTAAACACGATATGTTTTTCTTTTCTATGATCGCAATGGCCACCTTTAGATCCCTCCCCAACTGTCATTCTGACTTTTTTGACAAGAAAAGAAATAGTTGTCAGTAAATCTTTTGTTTCCCCGGTAGTAATAGTGTTCTAGGATTTGTTTACCATTTGTGCAAGTTTCCTTCTGTAAGTGTTTTCTGGGAATCCCCCGTTGATGCTCCCGATGGACCGGACTGAATGCAGAGATTGGCGGATCGAATTTCGCCTCTCCAGCCTTTGAACATGCCTGGGAAAAAAATGTTAAGAATAGGTAAGTACTTAAGCAAATACTTTTGTAAGAAGGTTAGGTACCGAATTATATTTTTGAATAACTTTAACCATCGGTCTTTTATTTTAATCAAGCCAAGCAAGTCATAATTGCCTCAACAACCAATGGAGCCGTAGTCAAGTAAAAAAAATGCGAGTGACGTCAACGGTCAAACAGCGCCTGCTTTCTTGTACTCTTTGATTATCTACACTAATATTATAAAGAGGTAAAGTTTGTAAGTTTGTAAGTTTGTAAGTTTGTAAGTTTGTAAGTTTGTTTGTTCTGTTTTAACTCCGAAACTACTCATCCGATTTTAAAAATTATTTCACTAATAGAAAGCTACACTATTCCTGAGTGCCATAGGCTATGTTTTATAATGATAAAGTTTAGTTTTCTACATTAAATAACCGTATTAGTAAAACATGTCGGAGAAAAATTAGCTGATTGGCATCTTTTTCGGCGTACGCTGACCTAACGGTTTGAGATAAGTGAGTACTATGTTTGACAAAAATGTAGTTCTTAAGTAGTTTAAAAAAAAAGTCCGCGGTAGCATACATCTAACTCTTATAAGAAAACCACAATAACGATAATAACCGGTTAATGTGTTCAGAATAAAAATTAAAATTATAAGGTCATGTTTAGACGCAGTTTTGTAATCTAATTTATGAATCTTTACAAAAATAAATGAATTCATTATCAGGAGTACTTAATGTAGATAAATTTTGCCGTTTACAGTATGTGGTTTAGTTGCACAGTTCATGAGATAATGTAAAATTAAAAAAACGCGACCATTATAATCCGCGCAGCGTCTTCATACTGCACATAATTATGTAGTTAGTAGGTAATATAATAAAATAATCATTATCAACACCATAAAAAAGATATTACAAAAAGATTGCATTAAATACGGGAGCAAAAATAAAACGGCCTTATCGCTATGAGTGACCTCTTCCAGACTACCTTCAACAATGGTGTGCAGCGGTGGAGCGGTGTCACAGGTATTATTAACCGACTTTAAAAAAGGTTCTCAGTTACGTGGTTTTTAGGGTTCCGTACCCAAAGGGTGTTAAACGGGACCCTATTACTAAGCCTACTCTGTCTATCTGTCTGTCGTACCTTATAACGGACTGTATTTTTCGAACTGTAATAGATAGACAGTTAAAATTTTCACAGAATATGTAACGTTACGGCGGATCAACTCGGAAATGTAATAATAGTAAAGTCAATAAATGAAAGGGGGTCTCCAACTCCTATACAATTTTTTACAAATTTTTTCAATAGCTCTAATGTAAAAATGATAATACGTACAAGCGTCAAACTTGGCATGATTATACCACGCACTCTATAGTCTAACAACAAATAATAAATAATGGTCAAGTGCGAGTCGGTGACAAATTTTTGTTAGTTATAATTGTGTTATATTCGAGCGTCACTGTAGCAAAGAATTAAATATGTGACTGCGTCGCAATTACTTCGACTATTTCAGACAATAACTGATGGTTGTATTTTGTGGTGGTAAGGAACCCTTAATGCGCGAGCCTGACTCGAAATGCGTATTTTACTAATTTTAAAGTCGGTCTAATCACTAATGTTTTTAGTTTTACATATATAAAAACTATAGTTTTGTGCTAAACAATACTATAAAAGTAGGCATACCATTCAGGTGGAAAGGGCGGGACTAAACTAGAGTGGATTACAGGACAGATGCGGGACTATTAGCGAAAAGGGCGCGATAGGAGTATATTGGATTACGGTATGGGAGTGGAGTGGAGCGGACGGCTGCGGGACTAGATCGGAAAGAGTGAGACTGAAGTAGATTGGATTACGGAACGGATGCGGGGCTGGATTGCAAAAAGGCGGAAAGGGAGTAAAGTGGATTACGGGACGGATGCCGAGTTGGATCGGAAAGGGTGGGACTGTATTATTAGAGTAGATTATGAGACAAATGCAGGACAGGTGCAGTAAGGATGGGGCGGAAGAAGAGTAGGTTTCGGGACGGATTCGGGCCTGGAGCGGAAAGAGCAGAACGGGAGTTGAGTGGATTTAGGGGGTGAATGCAGAATTGGAGCGGAAAGGGTGGTTTAGGAGTAGAGTGGATTACAGGATGGATGCGAGACTGAAACTAAAAAGACGGGAAGTAGTAAAGTAGATTTCAATACTACGTGAGCGAAGCCGCGGGCAACAGCTAGTTCTATATATAATCAAAGCTTGTACTAATAACTATGTATTCTCATATTCTGGTATTCTGTGTCTGTGGCACGGTTAAATCGCATCGATCGCATCGTTGCCACCCGTCCGTCCGGATTTCTCCGGACATGTCCCAACTTTTAGACCTTTATGGCTGCGTATAAGGCAAGAAAAATTTCTGATTTCACCCGCGCGTCTCGCATCACCCGCATTAGTGTGAAACACAACCACGGCAGCGCGGCAGTCGCGCGCAGCTAAAGTGTACACAACTCGCGCACTCGACCTTGTAAAGCGGCAAGGAGCAATAACACACAGGATAAGCATAGTGTTGGTGTACTTGGTGTTTTGGCGATTAGCTGAGTTCGGTCGCGGCGCGCAAAACCGTAAATTGTTTATTTCACTTTTCAAAATTGTATTTGTTATTTATTTTTAGGTTTTCTACAATATAAAAATAATAAAGTATAATAATATAAATTAAATTGATATAACCTAAATAAATTCTCAAATTAAAATATTACGCTGGAGACAGTTTCAGTAAGCTAAACATTAAACAAACCATTAAACTAAACTAAACTGAACTATGTTATGCTATGCTTTGCTAGGTTGAACTTGCCGGGATAAGATCAAAAAACCCAAAAACCTCGTGGCACGGGGTACCCGATCCCGGGTCTTATCTCCTAAACCAGACATTTAACCCAAAAAAAATTACAAAAAATATTTAGATTTTTACTTTTGAAATCAGTGAGAAATACATTTAAATAGAAATAAAGAGGGGTGAAAACCACCCCCTACCACGCCCAAATTTTGGCTCGAGGTAGTAAAGCTCATTTAAAATTTTAGTAATTTTTTGCAGATTTTTTAAGGCTGTGGTTTAGGAAATATAACTAGTTCTAGTTTTTAGTTTATATTATAGTCTAAGTTAGGTCTTAAGATTTTGACGACGTGAAATACCCGGCTCCTCAAACATTTTGTCCCAGGTCAATCCAGGCAAGAATAGTTAGCTTCACTGGCTATCCAACGATAGGTCATTTAGTATTTTAAGACTCGTAGGTACATAGTAACTTGAGTTACTAAGTAGCGAGGCGGACCCTAAATACCCGATTTTTTGAAGGTCACTTTGGACACAAAGGTCCAATCAAAAATCTGACATCATAGGCATCATTTTTTCTGGCAGACGAAGACGTTAAACTCAAAAACTCGGCTTTAGGACCTAACCCTAAAGACCCCAAATTGGGTTTGAAAATACGTAACCGGAATTTCATGTTAAAAATAACAAAATTTTTCAACACAAAAAATTCAGTGGTGTAATAAATAGACTATAAAATTTTTTTTTGGCTTTCTACTCTCACAATTTCAGGAAATAAATAATATTTAAAAAAAAAAATTGTGTTTATTTAGTTGGTAGGCATAAATAATAATAAAATAGAAACACAGTAAACACACGTGTGTAGAAAATAAAAAGACGCGTCTGATAAGCCCAATTCGGCTATTTTTGTGCAAAGGATGCCTTTCAAAATATTAAAGCGCAAAAATCCGGAAAATTTTCGTAATTTTTTCAAAAACCATCGATTATCTCAGATACAGTACGTATGAGGACATTTTTGTAAAAAAAATTGGAAATCGGATGTCAATCCGGACTTTAGTTTATAACATTTCCTGAAACTTCCCCCCCCCCCTACCTCCCAATTTTTTCAAAAATTTCGGAGCGTCGGAGACAAATTCTGACCGGATTTTGTGTATAGATCAAGACTTGGTCTTCTTACCCGGATCCCCTTCACCAAAATCCCACACACTACCCCAAAATTTTAAAATTTTTTGAAAACTTTACCGGATCGTTCCACATGCCATCAGTAGCCCACGGACATACCCCCGCCCGCCTTCAAACAACTTCCGTAAATGCATGCTATGCTATGCTATGCTAAGCCATGCTATGCCATGTTATGCCATGCTATGCCATGCTAAGCCATGCTATGCCATGCTGTGCTATGCAGTGCCATGCTGTGCCATACCGTACCATACTATACCATACCATGCCATGCCATGCCAAACCATGCCATGCCATACCTTGCCTTGCCATGCCATGCCATGCCTTGCTTTGCTATGCTATGCTATGCTATGCTATGCTATGCTATGCTATGCTATGCTATGCTATGCTAGGCTATGCTATGCTAGGCTATGCTATGCTATGCTATGCTATGCTATGCTATGCTATGCTATGCTATGCTTTGCTATGCTATGCTATGCTAAGGTAAGCTATGCTATGCTATGCTATGCTGTGCTATGCTATGCTATGCTATGCTATGCTATGCTATGCTATGCTATGCTATGCTATGCTATGCTATGCTTTGCTATGCTTTGCTATGCTATACTATACTTTGCTATGCTATACTATACTTTGCTATACTAAGCTGTGCTATGCTATGCTATGCTATACTATGCTTTGCTATTCTATGCTATGCTATACTATACTATGCTATGCTATGCTATGCTATGCTATGCTATGCTATGCTATGCTATGCTATGCTATGCTATGCTATGCTATGCTATACTATACTATACTATACTAAAATAAACGAAACACGCGAAAGCCCGTCGGTCCAGTTGGTAGTGAACCTACCTTCTGAGCTTGGAGGCGTGGGTTCGATTCCCACCTAAGACAAACAGTTATGTGATGAACGTTTGTGTTTGTTCTATACCTGGTTGTTAATAACTATAATCTATTTAAGTATGTATGAATTATTTAATTAAATTTAATTTAATTTATGAAATTATTAATTTAAAAAAAAAATTTTTTGTTAATTATTTACATATTTTTTTATTCAACAAAAATTATATTTTACTTAATAATTTTGATTTTTAGTAGTCTTTCTGACTGTCTCTCTCTCTCTTTCTCTCTCCACACGAAACACTTAGACTCTTATAACTATATTACCGAGCGTACATAATAATAGATGCGTTAGGTAGGGCCTAGTCGTATCCATAATTATTAATACCTGTAATTTTTTCATAGTAGCTTTACCTAGTCTGTGCTCAAGGTCATTGGCAACACTTGGTTGCCGCATCAAATGGTCGCGTTCGAGCCATAGATTTTTTATGTTATCCATTGTTTGAAAATACAGTAGGTGTTGATATAATCGCACTCGGAAGATAAATCTAGGCGAATAGCAAGCGCGTGCGTCCTTCCCCGTTGGAGCATAGTGCGGTACTGAGGTTGAACGGAGCGTGTTTCGCCATTTAGATACAAAGCGCAACAGAATAAGATTGATTATCGGACTTGCCGTTTGACCGAATAGTTGCTTAGAACTAAAGGACGTAAGTCTCAAATCGAATATAATTTATTATGAGAGTACTAATTAATCTAGGTAAATTTTGTCTTAGCACTGGAAAACAAACTATATTTTCCTTCGAGGAGTATTTATTTTATATGTGACTGAAGTTCTATCCAAGAAAAAATCAAAAAAATCAGCAAAAAGGCACCATTTTGAAAACAATAAAGTATCGAGTAAATATCTTGCTATTATGTTTCTGTCTTAGTGCCGGAAAGAAAATGAATTGAAAAATCACATATATCAATTATTACGTTGATAGGATATTTGGTTTTGTTAGAATATCATGGCAAATTAGCATAAAATTTCGGAGGCCCCCTCTTATGCGGCTTTTTTTAGCTTGGGCGATGTAATACGAGTAGGTATTACGAACGAGTAATAAAACATAGGTAGGTACCTAGTACCTACTACATAATTATATACTTAAAAGCAGCCTTTAATCTTGTTATAGGTACGCAGATTTTGTGGGTAAAATGTCCTAACTTTGTATAATATCCAGCTTTAGGTTAGGGTTATGCCTAGCTGTTTAAAATAATTCAGTTTATGTAATGAAAAAATGTTGCGCGACCGCAAACCGTATCTGGGCGCATTAAGGTTCACGTTCGCGTGATTGTCTGAACTGCGCGGTACCCCTATTCATTTGAGATCGCGTAAGGAGTTAGGCGTAAGGCCGGATTTCAAATTTTTATATGGTAACACTAGACGCGACGCACCGTACCTACCTACTACAGTTTTGCATTTTCTTGTGTCATTTAACTTACCTATGTTTCGACTTGGAGTACCAGCAGACCAGTGCAGCTACAACCAACACTACCATAGCGGCCAGAACTCCGATGAACGCGACGGCCAGCGTGTCTCCTCGCCACGACATCGGATCTATCATTATCTTCGGGTCTGCAAACATCATAATGTTATTGTGACAACACAATATAGTAAACAAGTACGTGATATACCTACCGATACCGCTGATAAACTGTACCTACGAAGTGGAGTTCTCCAGTTAGAAACTCAAATAAGCATAGGTACCTACATAGGTTAGGTACTTATACAAAGTGAGTCGAAAAGAACATAATTTTCTTATTCTTTGCACGGAGGTTATTATTTTCATTACTTAGAGCTTAGGTTAGGAGCAACATTTTTTTATTTTGTGATCAACTACGATAAAATATAATTATAGTGGGACAAATCAGCTGTTCCATCCGTTGTGTCGAATGTCAACTACCTTTTCTGATCACGATTAAATCCAATCTATCCAATGATACGATTGTTAAATCGGAAGGTTTTAATTCGAAATATTCATTTTCCGGAATGTAGATGTTGAATACTGAGAATGTAGATCTCGAACCGAAATTTTCCGATTGTACTCAGAATACGGCTGTAAAGCAATCCAGTTTAGGTGATGAAAAAATGTTGCGCGACCGCAAACCGTATCTGGGCGCGTTAAGGTTCACGTTCGCGTGTTTTTCTGAGCTACTATGGAGTTGGCCGTAAGGTTCTGGTCGTGAAAGTATGCGAATATGCTTACCAATTTCACAAATGAACGAATTCTTCTGATTACAATCAGTGACGTCAACGCTCGAGAAGGCGAAGGAGGTACACTGAGTGACGTAATCGATGTGGTTCACCCACACTCGATCCCCGTACTGGAACCACTGGTTCTGGCGTTGGATGAACTCATAGAGGGCATTGTAGTTACCCGTCACGTAAGGCATGGAGGCGTTGTCGGACTGTGAAAGAAGATTGATTAACATCAAGACTGTGGAGCTTCTGTACAGAATAAATATGTAGCATCTACTCTCATGCCCTTGCTGCTCGAATCGTCGTACATTACAACTGTACAAAGCTTCCCCCTTCCGGATCGTTGTGGCCAAATAATAATAGATCATATAAATTTTGGGTCATCAACACGACGAAGTAGAAGAAGACTGTTTTGAAAGCCTTTTAGGAGAAAATAATTAACTCATTTGATGAATTGAAAAATACACGAGTGCCTGCATCCATTGAATTGGCTAAAGCTCCAATTCACCATTCAGAAGTATTATCGATATTTTGCTGAGACTCTTAGCAAAATATCGATAATACTTCTAGATCAATGAAGAAGCCATTGCCAAAAGAGTAAATTAATATTGTTTTAAGAAGTTCGCGAACGTTGAGAGCAAACATCAGAAGTGGGATCAATTAAGGAGTCAAATCCAATAGAAAATTTAACATGGCCATCAAATACTTACGAGACAGAACTGCCTTGCTTCCTCGTACGTCATCGGGGCCCCCACATACATGTAACAAGTGCCAGCTACTGCATCCCATCCAGGGGGGCACTTGCCCCCGTCCAGTATCGTCAAGTTGTTCATATAAAACGGGCTATAGTCCACTTCTAGAAGTAAAGGGTTGTCAGACTGATCACGGATTCGTCCCGCGACGGCCAGACTTTCGTTGTAACTCCAGAAGTTGTGTTTCGCGTCTATCTTAGTTCGCCAACTTTCCAATGTGCTGTGGAGATTTTAATTTTATTTACTTTTGAAGAAGGTATAGAATTAACTCACATCGAAAACGTGATAATAGAGTGTTCAACAGTAGCATTTAAAGTGATAGAATAACTGCTTCTCTCTAATTATAGACTGTGCATGTAAAAGGAATATTTAATTTTGTAAACGAACTAAGTGGTTCTGTATTTTAAAAAACTAGTTAAAATGTTAACAACAGTAATCAAAGGAAATATAATGCAAGAGATGTAGAAAGTGAAGAAATCAAAGCTTGTTATAAAATTCGTGCGATCAATTCCACAGTGGGTGGTTTAGAAAGCAAAGACATTTTCATGCGGTTAAGAGCCAAAACCTTTCAATTTCGTGAAGTATAGTGCAAAAAAATTATATATAATTTGGATACGAACTCACCTTATGAAATCGGAATTATAGTCAACAAAGCTATGGTCCCGAGGTAGCCATGCAACAAAAACATGCAATAAGATTTCATTAATAATACTTAAGTAACTATAGTACTTATGCTAAATTATTATTACTTATATTAGATCAAATAGATAATAGATATATAATGACAATGTAATGGTATCGAGGCATGCAACATGGAATCCAACATCTTCAGGAATGTAGATTATGTAGAGATAAAAAAGTCTGATGACTTGTTGTAGGTACCTAGAAACTTAATTTTGAATTAATGTTATAATCAAAATTTTTTTCGTCAGTTTGTTATAATGTACTTACATGGATTTGTTAATAGTAATCATTTCGTAATCATTATCAGGGTTAAAGAAGATGTTATCCACATAGCTTTGCCCAGCTGTTCCGGCCACAACTGTTGCTCGACCTTCACGGTCTGTGGCATAATTTCTGAAATCGAAATTGTTCTATAAAACACATGAAAAATTCCTATTACTAAAACAATTAAAAATAATGCTTATGAAAATTTCAGTGATTATATTTTTATGATAATAATGTAAACAAGTTAATTATTAAAAGAAAAACAAAACGCCTGAATAATTTTTTTGCCTATGAATGACACTGGACATGAAGACAAATGACTGCACCTCACACATCAAATTTGGTCAAGCCGTTAAAATATAAGAGGTAAATATAGGAACATAAAAAATACAAGCCATGAAACATACGTTGAAACCTGAGACATTTGCCTTTTTCTTGGATAGTCGGATAAAAATATTATATTGGAAGGAGCATAGGTACTAACTTATAAAAACCGTTATGAGAAGTGGTCTGGTAGATTGGCATCCTGACTTTATCAAATCCGGAGATCTCTAAGATTCTCATGCCAGTGTTGTCGTGGACATAGTTGTAGTTGAAGGAGGAGACGACTTGACGAAGGACGATGACGTCATGAAACCGGACACGATTTCGGGTGAAGTAGTTACGGTAGATCGTAACATCTTGGTATGGAGTTGATTGACGACCTGAAATTGGAGGTTCACAAAGATGATAAAGCACAAGTGTATTGTTAAAAAAAATTAAGAACAAAAAAACGAGATACTAATAAACTATGATGAAAACAGTATTAAAGAAATTCCTCTTATGGAAGCAACATACCTTCAACCTTGAGACATGGTAAGTCATGATTGCCAAAGAAGAGATTGTTGTGAATAAAGCCTCGTAAAGAAGTAGCAGATCCTCTCGAGTCAGCTCTCACTAATAAACCTCCTACATTGTTCTGCACTAAATTATTCTGGAAAAAGAAAATTAATCGTTATAATAAGTTGAATTGCGTTTGAGCATTAAGGAAGGAAGCTATTTTATCTACTTACCCTAAAAACTAAACTTTGTGTGTTCTGTACATCAACTTTCACAGCTGATTCACAAGAAGTAAAGTTTCCGTAAAGTTTGAGGCAGTTGTCTTTAATCTCATTCCTGGTAATGGCCAACAGAGGATTGACTTCGCCCACAGATTGATAAGAAATCGCACCGTCTCTGTTTTTGATGAATTCACTGTTCGATATATTGTGTTGTACATCACGATCTGTAAAATTAACACGTTATTAAAATCCCTGGTAGTAAAATAACTATGAACCACTTATGTTAATATGTACTTTAGTTTTAGCTTGTATTTTGTTTAGTTAATAAAGGCGCTTGCCCAGGAAAAAAAATATGTACTTACTCAGTCCAATAGCAGATATTGGCAACGTGACAATTTCAGCGAAGAATCCATGAGTAGAAGAAGCCCCATTTGCAAATAGCTTCACGCTCAAACTGGGACCATAAGTTTTGAAAAGTTTCTTCTCTTCTGGGGAACCGTTTTCTAAATAACCAATTATTGGTGCTGTGATATTGTAAATGTCACCATCGTACAAGGACAAAGAGTCACGTTTCCCGTAGTTCTTTGTATGATTGAATAGGTTGAACTGAAGTAATCTGAATCCTAAAGGTTTCACTCGGTACATGCTCTTAAATATTTTTACGCAGTTCACAGGATTGTTATCATACTTGTAGTATAGAAGCACTCTTTCTTCTATAGTGACCATTTTACTGCTGTCACAAATGTCGACTAGAGAGAATAGATGGTATGGTAGGTTCAATTCCTTGAGGGGTGTAAAACTCGACTCATCCGATTCTCTACCCTCTCCGTTTAGTGATATTGCGCTTATTCCTTCTCCCAGTATATCGTTTATAGAGTTGAATCTCACGCTTATTGTATCACTTGGCGATATCAAGTTGATGCCGTGGTGAGCACACTTGCTAATGTTTACATTTTGAATCAAAGGATTTTTTATAATAGCCTGAATTGCAGGGGATTTCTCGTTGTGAAGTAATCCAGCACCTACAATTTGAACATTTCTTAGTTGACTTTCGATTTTCTTCATTGTTTCATGTGTATTGTGATCGTGAATTCTGTGCTCGTACAGAGAATATTCGAATTCAGGGTTAGCAAATCTGATTCCACCCCAATAATCATACATCTCTTCTAGATTGCGAGTGCCGCAATGTATGAAAACAAATTCCGAATTCCACCTGCATTCATGTCGATGCCCATACAGCTGTCCATTGAGTCTGATCGGGCAGTCTTCGTATCGATCTTCGGTTCCAACGCATTGCAAAGGTTCAGGCCAAGACCAAATGCGTGATAGAGAATTGCTGTGGTATTCTACTCGACGATCGTAAGCAAAGAATACGTTGATAGGATCAAAGCCAAGCTCCCTACACACAACCTGAGCGTTTCTTTCAGTAAAACGACTATCACACATAGGAACCCACTGAAGCGTAGTTTTATTATAATATTCCAAGAAACCTTCGTTATTTCTCTCGATCAAAGTGTCGCTGATGGAGCAGTTTCTCCCTGGACAAAGTCTTATAGAATCTTGGACGATTAAAGATTCCAGCTGTCGCCTTTGTTTGTGATGACTTCGTGAATATTGGCCTATTTCTCTTTTCTCTATTCGGTTCATCTCAACATTACTAGCCGGTGTTATTGGCCTCATTACGATTGGTAACTGTGCGTGACCGATTGCTTCAAGCGTTCCCATCACTAGTATTCCTACATTTGGTGCGAATTCCAGAACAACTCCAGGGCTTATAATCAGAATTACTTCGGGCATGACTGTTATATCAGATTTCACAATGTACGGAGCAATTCTTGCTTCAATAGTTAGGTTCGACAGAAGACGTCCTCCTAATTCGTTGATATCCATTGCCATTGTAGGACTAAATGAAACGGATACGCTTGCGTCAAAGTGGTCTTCCAACAAGTAAGGTAAATAAGTAGCGATTGCATGATTGTTCCAATCATCAAAATCGAAGATTTGTTTCTTTATTTCTTTTTCAACGGTACTGCCCCACCAATTTTCAGTAACATCGAGGAGGTTATTGATTTTAGCTGTTTTAATACCAGCAAGCAAAGTATACGCTTGGCCGTTATTTCCAAATATGTTCCTACTCACTTTGACTTTTTGTATTCCTTTGAAGCCTATTACGTATGTCGGTTCAACACTTCGTACCAATGCACCTCGATTAACTTGTGCTAAATGGTTGTTATTTTTCACTTGATTGTAAGCAAACACAGCATACACAAGGCCCATGACTTCGCTTTGACTGTCCATGTCGAATTTTACTATAAACTGTCCGTGATTTCGTTCAATAAAGTTCCCGTCGATCATCATCTTCTTTTCCATCCCTTGAATTGATAGCAGCCCAGACTTGCAGAAATTATCCGTGTAAATATTCTTACTGATATTAACTTCAGCAAAGTGTCCGTCTATGACGACTCCAAAGTGTTGGTTATTACGCCACGTGTTGTTGTACATGTAAATCGAATGAGTAAAGTTCTCATTGTACTGCCATACATACGGTAAACTTACATCGAAACCTCCATTTTTGTTTCTTTCAATAGTATTATCTTGAAGAATGTAATGATATAAGTTGTTCGAACTCCTCAAATCTCTGGCAAAGTGATAGATACCTCTACCATTATCTGTTATCAAAGTGCCGTTGACCATAATGGTTATTTCTGTAATGTTACTATCATGGATGTCCCAAAATGGTGTGTTGACGTAAATAGCTTCTTCTTTATTGTGTGCTATTTCAGAGTTAAAGATTTTTATCGACTCGTTAGCTTTACGAAGGAAATGGTCACCGAGTTCATTTAGATAGCGGTTGTAGTAAAGTGCTTTGATGCCTTTTGTGTTACCTTTGATTTTCGAATTGACGACTTGTAGCGTCGGTACAGGCCCTTTGACTATTCTGTTTCTCAAATTCTGGACGGGCGCAACTATTGTGCTCACAACCAGAACTACTCCTCCGAGAGCCGCATTACCGCTTTCATAAGTAAGAACGACTCCAAAAGTGTTGCTTGTAGTTGGGAATGTGGCTAAATCTCTATCCAAGCACCATTTAGAGCTTGCTTCGTTTATATTTTGCGAATCATAAATGCAAATATTCTCAGTCGAAAAATTATGAATTGGGTTTAATAATTGCAGTCCTAACACATACCCGGGATTACACTTAATATTGTAAGTTTTGCTTATATTTTCTCCATAATGTTTTGAAAAGACCAAATACCTTGTTTCTCCGTTTACTAAACTAATATCAGTTGCATATTCAGGTATCGTGATTGGGTTGTAATTAGATTCATCAAAGTTGAACCCTGGGTCAAGATTAAACCATCCAGCTATTTCTCTTTGTTTCGGACCAGGAATATGAGGATTATGTGAGATTCCAGCTACATTATTGTTCTCAATGACTGATCCATACACTTTGAGTCCCAATTGTTTAAAACTTATACCACTTCCTCTGTTATTACTGAACTCCGAGTTACGTACAGTATTGATGGAATCGGCTCCGTATAAATCCGAATACAGCACTCCCAATCCATCATGGTAGTTATTAGCGATTTTAACGCTTTCCAAACTGTGGCGTGCAAAATCCATTTGAAGTGCGGGTTTAAAAACATTTGACGAGTAATCTAGCAGACCAGCTTTTTCAATGTAAACATACTGTAAATCTACTCTTTCTGATATTACACTGAATCTTAGTCCAGCCCAACTGGTCTCGTAGCATCTGATGCCGACATCATTTTCATGAGTACAAGATTGTTCAAACTGGTCCCTGGTTTCAGCCTTACACTTTGTGATGTCATTGTCAAATTCTGTGCATTCTACATTGGATAAAATTATGTCTTCAGTAGTGCCCGCGCTGGGAATCTCGATCGGCTCTAAAAACCAATCGTCTGGGTTAAGTGCGAGTCCTAATTGATTACAGACTAAAGCAGCGTTAATTATATTCCATTTGTAATTGCAAACCGTTCCCCATTTGTCATCTATTCTGACTTGCAATCTCCCTTCATGTTGGGTTCTTCCTCCTAATAGTCTAATAGGCACAACTGGTTCTGAATACCCTGGGGTAGTAGGTTCTACGTCTGGGTCGGTTTCATAAAAACTATCGTTAGCCATAACAACTTCCTCTTTCAGAGTAAATGTGATATCACTAGGCCGTTTTCCTCTTGCTTCAAGTTTTCCTGCTACCATCATACCTATCGCTGGAGGAAATTTTAATGTGACCCCAGGCTGTATTACTAATTTTCCTCCTGGGCGAATATTTATATCTTTGTTGACGTCATATTCTCCTTGTCTTAATATTTCTATGCCTTCGACTTCACCACCAACAATGAATGTACCTGGCACGTTGAATTGTGGGACATACAGAGAATTATAATTGATTTGTGTAGCGCCAGGGTTACTGCTGTGCAGTAAATATGGCATATATTGTATCCTTGCTAAGTTATATCTATCTTTTCTATGGAATAGTCTGTTGTACACTTTGTCTTCTTCTCCAAATCCTAGCCAGTTATAAGTGCAATTAAGTACTTTGCTTTGATCTTCCACATGTGAACCAATTTCATACTGACTTTCTGGATTATTTATGATATTTCTGAAAACATCGATGTTACTAGAAGCTAAAACTATCGTAGCTGCAACTCTGCTTCTCGGTGTTAATCTTGAGGATATGCCTTCCAGGGGTTCAAATGGCTCTCTAATTTTGTTATCTCTTAAATAATTTCTTGAGAAAAGTATGTACTGCATATCACTGTAAGGTGATAACCCTAGATTCACAACAAAGGGTCCTCTGTTACCGAAAAAGTAGTTGTGCTGTATTTTGAATTTCACCGGCAGTATTTCAAATTCTTCCAAATATTTTCCTTCTATACGATTTAGAATAACTATCGCTCCATAATTACCATGCTCAAAATAATTGTATTCTATTTTACCGATTATGTTTAGAGCTGGTTGAATTCTTAACGGGACTCTTTGATTCTGATAAAATCTATTATGACCCACTTGCAAGTTAAGTATTTTTTCTGGGTTATTAAATCTCCAACACGTGGACACATCAATTGTGCTTTCCATACTTGTATTAAACCAATTTCCAGTGATATTAACCCAACTATCTCCGCAGAAGTTGCCGTGTAAAATACCAACATCAAGGTTTTTAAATATTTCCGAGTATTCAACTGTTGTGGTCTGATTAATAGGTATGTATTCACTCTCTTGAGTATTATTGATCCATACAGCGATTCCGTATCCTTGGTTAGAGCTTAGAATACTTCTAGATATATTTCGATTTCCACCAGTGACGGTAACATTTATACCATCTCCTTGATTGAATGAAATTCGGCTTTCTGTAACATTAATATCACCCGCTCCATTCACAACTTGAAGACCAGCAACATGGTTATTGTTTGATATGGAAGTGCGATGAATGTGAATTTGTGATCTTAAATTCTCAATGACGACACCTCTTCCATTGTTATCCGAAATAATTGTGTCTGTTATATTCAGGTCATAAGTTTTGCTCACACCCGAGGTCAGTCTCAGAAATCCAGTTATATCTGTTCTCGTGTTTGCGCGAAATCTCACGTACATTCTGCTTCTTGTCGACGTCACGCTCTGCGGTCGCGAATGATTTCTTATTTGTAACGATAGCAAAAGTTTGTCATCCGAAGTCAGTCCATCGTAAACGAATATCTCTCCGGTGTTGTTTTGGTTTGTTAGCAGTTTAATGAAGCTCAACGTTAGTACGTGATCGGGTCTCGTGTAGAATTTTTGATGGCAGTCTCTTTCCACGTTTGAATATCTGGATTGTTCTATTGACATTTGAATGGGGAAGGTTTGACTAGGTGTGGATGCGAGAGTGCACAGATCAAATACTTCGCTCCTGTCGAATCTCTCATCAATATTCATTTCGTGCACCACGTACTTGACCCCATCACCGCCGTTGTCGTGAATCGAGCAGTTCTCAATCCTGGTCATGCCGTACGTAGAATTCACATAAACACCGTAACCTCTATTGTTTTGTATCGTGCAGTTGTTAATAACTAAGGGACCGTTGGGCGACGTCACATTTATTGCGTTGTACGCAGAGTTTGATATTTCTATATCTTCCATTACCGGAGGGACTCCTAAGACATCTATAGCGCTGGTAGCATTGTTGTCTCTTCCTAGACCGGCATTTTTTATCGAGACATGGGTTAGCCTGGACATCGATGTTGGAACGTAAAGCGTATTAGCTGCTGTGAGTATTCTTTCGTATACTGAGTTTTCGAAGCGTATTCCCCTCCAATATCCTGAGTTTCCTGATTCGTTGACGTCGTGGTGAGGTAGACATTGTATTCCTAAATCAGGATGGTAGTCGCAGACTCCTGAGCCAAGTTGTCTTGAGTTCCAGTCGCACTGAAAGAGATCGTGTTCCGTGCCCCTGCACTTTGGCTCTTCGAATAACAGCCTAGGGTGTCTTCCTGGTTGTCTGTCTACCCAGTTGTAGAAAGATCCTCCCATGAAACCCAATTGTCTGCACGCCGTTTCCATATCGTTTATTGTCCAGCTGAAAAGTAATAATTAAATAATTTATTATATGCTTACAATGATTCTGCTATACAATTTTCAATGTAATCTTTTTTGCTCCAGTAAATTTCACATAGTACGTAAGTTTTACTTACTTTCTGGAGTTTGTGCAGACAGATCTCCATTGCCCTCGATGTAGGAGTTGTACTCTGCCAACGAGGATAGAAGGCCCGTCAACTAGACGAATATCAGGGATAGGCTTCAACGGCCGCACTGGAGCTTCCGTACTGGTGAATATTATACCTTTGTCATGGTTACCCTGAAATCAAGAAAAAAAAATTGTCAGAATTTTTACTAACATACATGTTACTCAACAAAACGCTTCATCAAGTTCATCATCATCATCATCATCATCAACCATTCTCCACCCACTGCTGGGTATAGGTCTCCTCTTCAGCGCGCCATCTTTTCCGGTCCTGTGCTAGTCTCAATCAAGTCAAGTTCAATTCCGCTCAACTAGTTGGTCCGTTAAGATGGTCGGAGTGGAATGACTGAAAAAAAAATTGACATCACGGGAAGTGGATGAAATTCAATAAACGAGATTTTTGCCCTAATCAAATATTCTTCAAAAAAATTTAATTATTTTCTTAATACTTTTCTTTATGGTAGGTACTATCTTTATACTATTTGCAATGTTATTCTAAACGGGTTTTTGATGTTAAACATCGACTGGCATGCAAGGAACATTTTTACTCCGTTGGCGAGTCTTGCCAGTAATACCGATTCGTATGACATGACGCTCTCTTATGCCGTCATGTTTCACATCTGCCGGGCATCCCGTGTCGGCCAACATTTTTTGTAACGGTAATTCAAGAAATTTTATATTTTCAAAAATAATGAAAACTTGCGGAACAGAAAAAGTTATATGATTATTTACGGGATATTTACCGTGGTAAGGTTGTGGAATGAGTGTGATATTTCGGCGCAGTTACATGCACCATGTTCACGGGAAAACTGAAGCATGCGGGTGGTTGGTCGGACAGTTAATAAGTTAGGTGCAGACATAACGATCTACTCACTTTCTTTAAACAGTGTCTTGCGAAAGTTGCGAAACAGATGCCATGGCTAATAAGTACAGCCATAATTTGCCACAGAATTTACTCTTTTGCATGATGTGGTAAGTTAAATAGATAGAGGTTGGGATAGCTAAACTGCAATTTAATCTACCCTGAAATAGCCGATAGCCTTCTTCGATAGCCAATTTCTATTCCTATTATGTATTGTGCTTAGGTAATTGATCGTGTCTAAGTGCAGCGATTTTCTAAGTAGAATCGCATTGTTATTGGTTTCGCAACACGTCGATTGTGACGAGAGATTTGAAAAACAAATAAAACCGTTCGTGTCTATTGAACAGCCGGACGTAAAGTAGGATGTTGCAAAATTTCACCGACAGATTGGTGCACAGAACGGCCATTACTTATCTATAAACTTTATTGGAGGCATATTGTATGAAAATCGTTTGTTCTCTAGTTCCTTTGACTATATAATATGAAATGTGAGCGTAGAAAATGTTAGTTCCTTGATTTTCCCATCTCTTTAGAGAGTAATTAAGAGCGCCTGTCAAAACACTCATTTTGTAGGGTTCCGTAGCCAAAGCCATTGCGGTAACATACTTAGTGTACATAAATGATGTACTATAACATAGTGCCGGGTTGAAATGTAAAGAGTGAGCATTGCCATACAACGAGGTAATGGGGCCAGCATTTTGGGATCAATTCCCACTGGTAGCGGATTAATCGATTAGTTTAGTATATATTTAGTTTACTGTGATTGATATCCTAGAAATAAATACCGGTCAAAAAAAACTTGTAGAAGGCAGTACTTTACTCCACGAAAAATCAGTTTGAGATCAAAATATTTTGAGAGAGAGAAAGAAGCGAACTTCTACGAATATATGAGTTAGAAAGAGAGAAAGTACGTGAACTACTGCCATCTGAGTAAGCTCATAAAAACCATTAAAATCGCTTATCAAAATAGGTTACATGGATGACATCACGCGTGCGCGCGCGCAGCATACGTGCCGCGGAGCAGCGCCCTTGCACTTCATAGGGCTTCCTGCCTTTTCACACCATCCCATTGATGCAGTCACGATCTACTGGCCAACTGTAGCACCGTTGCTAAATTAAATGTACAGGCTAACTTATATGTACAGTCGACCAAATCATGGAACTAAAAATGTATACGGATAGCTGTTACTTCTGTTCCGAAAAACGATGGTGGCTCCCATTCAACTCTGCAATTAGATGGTGGCATTATAGGTCGGTGTGCTGGAATTTACGGGGATGGATATCAGTCAGCTCAGTGAACCGTAGAATAGTTGTGACGCTGACGACATGTAGTCCTCAAACAAAAGAAACACCTATGCTTTGGACTAGTTTTAACATAATATTGAAAGGTTTTCAATTTTCATGGCAACTACAACTGATCATTTTCAATTACAACAAGTATGTAGAGAATAAATTTATTACGCCCCAAATTCACATCATCATACAGCCTAGGTTATAATTTTGGTATGTTAGTACAATTAAAAACAGTATGCTATGCAAAGAAAACTATATAAAAAAATTGCCATATTTGACAAACAAGCGGACGGGCCGCCTGATAAGCAGTCACCGTCGCCTATGGATACTTGTAATACCAGAGGCGTCACATAATTGGTTGCCGACCCTTTATAGGACTCGATTAACTCGTGTTATGTAACAAAAAACTCTTGCTCTAATTATCGAACAACGTGCTAACTTGAATGTATCCTGTAAGTATTTCCTCTGAGACCACCTTTGAGATGTAAATTCAAACATTAAACCTCCATTTAAAAAAAAAAGTTCCTGACAAATGCTTTATAGGACAAAAAACATTAGCAGTCCGTGCGCGTCATTTCAACCATTTTAAGGCAGGTCGCTATCAGCCGTTAAGGCGACACGGTTGGGCGGCGAGCGACGGCAAAAAAACCTACAAAAACACCCACACTGGGAGATAAACGTTAGATTTTAGTGATAGTTCAAAGGACAGACAAGGACGCTTCAATGTAGCCCATGAGTCAGTCAGCTAACGGCTATAAAATAGGCAAGCAGCAAGCAAAAGTATGTGATTAAAAATGCTAGCCGCTAGCGTATTGCTGCCTAAACGTATAAGCCAGTAATGCCACGCTACCAATTGGTAGTCAGCTTGAGCATTTGGATTTTCTTTAGACCTTCAACGGTTTATGAGCAATCCAACAGATTTTTTTTATGTATCAAGTAAAAGTAGTAAGTAGTTCAGGTATTTAGTATTAGCTATTATGTTTTTTGTGGTATTAGTTAGCTTGTGACTATTTATATAATTATTTCTGAATGTATTATGCCAGGTCCAGATTTGCCCTTAGACTCACAAGGCCTCCTAGAGCCCAAGCCACTGAGAGACCATAGACGCTCAGAAAAACGACTGACCGTTTAGTATGCCATTGTAATGTAAACCCGGTCTTATATCCAAGCACTTTATTTAGCAACAGCTATTTATAGAGGTCTGAGGTGATAAATGCTGTAGGCTGAACTTTTGGAAGAAACAGTTAAGTTCAGGGTGATCAAGTTTAATGAATTTTGCAGTCGTGAAATACGAACCTTGGATGCCAATCTGAACGTTTAAATATTGGCAATATTGGCACATTTGTTCTTCCAACTGAAATTCGTTTTATGTTCATCGAGAAAAGATTCTTGGTCGGCAAGTTTTACTTTAAGTAGGAAATAGGTAAACAACGCCAGGCTATATTAATATGTGAGTGGACGAAATCATTGGGAGACAGCCGTGAACTGAGTATATATTTGATCAGTTGAATCTAAATTCTAATAGAAACATAGATAGTTCCCTGAATTTAAATTTGCACTTGCTATCTACAAACTGTCTCATTAGTTAAAGCCAAATAAATATAATATAACGAAATTGTAATTGAATAAAGCCCTATGGTCAAACATAGCCCTGCTCATAATCTAAATGAAGAGGCAATGAAGATTGCCCTTGGACGATGTCATCTAAGACCATTAGCCGTCAGCTCACGGCGAATTCCTCGCTTTACGACGTTCACTTCCTGTGTTCAGGGAACACACGGTGCGTGGAATCTATAACAACGTAGCAATGGACAATGGCAAATACAATACCAAAGCGTATGATCTTCGTTGATATGTTTCAGTCACAAAAAGTCTAGCCAAATCTCGTCTACGATAATATTGATAAAATCACAGGTCGAAACGAACCGATTATAAAATAACCAGGACTGACTGACTGATGGGTGGTATAACTGGTAAATTTACAAAAAGGAACAAGTATTTCGGACCAAGATACCTTTTGTGAAAGTAAAAACGGGAAACAACATCTGCAAAAATCATGTCTCTGAATGAATCATATCTCGTAACGTAACAAAATACAGTTTCCATTCCTCGAAATCTTTGTTAATTGCACTCGTCTGATCAATTTATTGTTGCTTTTCATAAAGCTGTGCTAAATCCCAATTACATAAATAGCAAAAAAAAAAAACAACATTTACTGTCCCAATGTGGTCCCAATTTAAAACCTTGGGCCTTACGGACACCAGCTAATTGCGGCACCTAATCCGCTCAGTTGGAAAATCAAGCGAACGTGAACCTTATCGCGCCCAGATACGGTTTGCGGTCGCGTGATTTTCCAACTGAGCGGATTAGGTGCCGCAATTAGCTGGTGTCCGTAAGGCCCCTGAACCTTTACAATTAAGGTACTCGGAAAAATCAGAATCTAATTAAAGACAATTATTGATAGATGATTTTCAGATTTTACTTAATTTCCTTGAATGAACAAGTCTTACGTGATGATTTCATCGTTTAATGAGTCATTTAACCAAAATGGAAATCCCTCTTATTGCTCTCCATTCTGATTCTCATTTTGTCTGCTAAAGCTGCTTTAAAAAGCAGACATTCGAATTAAGAGATTCTCAAAACAATTTGCGTATTTCTTTAACTTTTGACGAGAGAAATCTGAAATTCCAAACATGATTGGATGGTCATGGATGGTCTACTGATCAAATGAGCTGAATAAAAACTTCTGGAATCGAAAGTATCAAAGAGCCTTATTGGCGATAGAGAGAAATCCCTCGAACGCTCTATCAGGGCGTGCTTCCGGCGATTTCCCCGTGGTTCGCTGTTCCGTCTCAAGTAACCTATCTTATCCATTTGCTGCTATTTCTGCCTGGATTCCCATCGTTAGTCACGCACCAGAGGCTCTGATCTAGATATTATGTATGGATACGAAGCTTTTCAAGGTGTGTGATGATCTAATATTTTATGCTCATGAATACTAAATTCTAGCTCGATTTGAACACTTAGGAGATAAATAATTTGATCAGTTCATTATGTCAATATAATTATTGTTATTCTTGCATACCATTATCATCATTCACAACATTTCTTATGTCACTGCTGAATGCTGATAGGCTTTTCTCTTTTTGGCTTCATCTACCTTAGTCCTGTGGTAATCTGTTCGATCCGCGCAAACTATCTGTTTAAATCGTATTTTTTTAGCCCTTATTAAGTTCTTATCTTATCTAAGTTCTTGTTTTAGCAATATATTTTTATCTGAGGCGTACTTTTATTTACTAGGTTCCTAGCAGAATTCTGTATATTTAAATAGGTAAAACCTTTACAGGCTATACACAAATTACTACGGTTTACTAAAAGCACCTAACCTTAGCATAGCATAGTTAGTAGGTAAGCACCTTATGATAAGTAAGTACTCTTCATCATTAGGCTCATTAGGAACTTCACGACCTTCAATAACAATGCACAGTTAAAGTTCATTGTTCTTTCTTTATTAACCTACCAAGTTTGGCAATTTCCATGAAACTATTACAGTTACTAAATTCTGGTAAAACAATATAGCTCCTGTCACAATATCCTGGAATCACGCATACCTTTTGTTGCCAAGGACCTTGAACAAATGTAATTTGGGTTGAACTAACGTATCTATTGCTGGACAGCATTCAATTTTGCAAAGGCATTGACTGTTGAGTTTGGCGATGTCAAATCAATCAATACAAATATGGAATCGAGGATCGATGATCACTTCCCAAAGTTGACTCAAGGTTGGCTCCACGATTTACGTCATACATGTAGTTGATTAAAATCTGGCTAGAAAATAAATATATAATGTTTTGGTTCAACGGGATGTTGATCCATTTGAAGTTATAAAACTAACGGCATAGCGGTACATAAAACATCAATGTATTTTATAGCCTACCTTAGTTTAATATACGTTGATTTTCAGACATAGGTACCATACCATCACTTCTTGAAAGTCTCCTCAAAATTTACCCAAAATTACTAAAGACTGTACGAGGGCCTTACTTAGAATTCTCAGCACGTCAAGATTGTATCACCTATAAGGGTAATTATGGAATTCTACCATTTCCGCCATTGGTTTACTTGGTGGACACCAAGCTAATCATTTATTAGTACTTCAGCCAAGTCCTATAACTATTTATCTATATCTATAGTAAAGTATAGAGTGCATCACGAACTCACGAACGCGACATGGCGAAGCGCCTTCGTGCCGTCTCGAGTCTCAGGTTGTTCACCCATTTCAAAATTCTGACACGATCCAAGCGGAGCCTTCTGTGCAATCACGAATTCCTATTGTTTATCCTTGATTTAGCCTGTTACGCTGTCCGGCGTTAGGTTACAACTTACAAGTAACTACGGAGTTTCTAGTTAGTGGTTAGAGGTAGTGTGACATTGTTGTGAAATTTTTAAAACATTACCTACCTGCTTACTTAATATAGACAAGTACCATATCTACAGTATACATCTTGTATACATACAATAAGGTATGTGACCACAGTAAAGTTTTTTTTTTGTTAAAATTAGAACGGCTGTCAAGGCGTTGTACTACTGAGTTTTTGATGTGATAGGTATATGTATTGATACGCCTTGGCAGTAAAAACTACTCGTATGCCGTGACGGCAAGCATGATTACGCTTTCTTATGCCGTCATGTTTCGAATCTGTAGGCGTCCTGTTACGGACAACTTTTTTAAATTACCTTTACTATAATATGGCTACTAGGCAATATAGTTACTAATATAATGTCAATTTACAAAGATGGACAGAAAAGAGAATTATAAGTAGCCAATAAGCGAGTAGGCAGGTACCATAATCCATTTATTGCGTTAACAATCTTATTGGAATGAACTGGTGATCAACCTTATAGTTTTACAATGCAATGAACAATTCACATTCATTACCAATGATCTTATATGTTATTTTCATTACCTTCACGTGGGTGACATACTTGACTTTGAATTTATACTTTGGCGCCGTCACATTTTCCTGAGTCACAGAATAAGCAAAGTTACCAGTGCTATGAATTACCATGAACAGCGCAAGTAAAATGAGCAGCGAACCTCGACATTGGACTGCTAATATTAGGGATCGGAATTTCCCCAAGGGCTCAATGACTCATCTTATTTTCCAAAATCTTATCTAACCAGCAGGCCTAGCACGGGCCGTGGACAAATTGTCTTTCCACCGTTTTTATCTTGCGAGAAAAAGACAAAAGTATCCATATTCTAGCTTTGTTGCGTCTAGGAGTGGATAAAAACGGTGGAAAGACAATTTATCTACAGCCCATGCTAGGCCTGCAGGTGGTTTGATGCGATGCGACACATGACCAACATTCTGGCGTTTATCTAGCTCACCGTATAAGTATTGCCATACCGCCACGCCAGCATACTAGGTACCACAGAAAAGAGAAGTAAATAGAACGCAAATGAGAAAGAAAATCTGTCGCCAGGCATTATGAGTGAACCTTGATTGAACATTCTTATTTATGTCAACTCGTCGAACTCCGTATCCAAAGAACTTGGACCTTACCCTTCTGGGTTAGGTCTCAAAGTTCTTTGTCCGCATCGCAGTTGCTAACTGATTTCGAATGACCGATGTTTCGTTTTTATGGGTGCAACTACTGGCTACAACAAATTTCTTACATAAATGCCTTGACAGCCATTCTAATTTAAACAAAAAATAGACTTTTCTGTGCTAGGTAGGTACCCTACGCTGCAAACTGATAGTGAGTATGATACTGATAGTATAAACATTTGGATTATCTTTAGATTTAACTGTCTTTTATATCCAATCCAACTATTTTCTGTACAACAGGCTGAATAATTATGTATTTGGTGTTAGTTTGTAGTTTATCGTTCTAATTTACAAGTGCTCGTATGATGTCATCGATAAGTTTGTGCAAATTGTCCATTAAAGCCTCCGGACCGTCTATCGTCTACGAATCTAACTATGTGACTAATCGCCAACTTTTCACCGATCTGAAGGTCTGTTTGTCACGCTTTTTACTGAGGGAATCAGGGCATGACGATGGTATCTCCCGTGGCAGGCCAAATGTCCGGACGCACTTTAAGTTCTACGTGGTCTCCTCTTTGTTTGAACACGAATTCTGTTTCATTCATATGTTGCATTCAACTAAAATAATTTTATTTTCGATTAGATTCACAGACTAGGTAACGCTACTTATTAGATTTGTATTATAGCTATCATCAGCAAAAACTTGAGCATTTCCTGAAGAATTCAGTGGAATTATGTTGACGTCGTGAAATAGATTTCCGGAAATAATTTCGAAATGCTTAGATCCGCTTACGAGCATTTGTAATCAACGTTTATCGGTATAGTAAACAAAGATATTATGTGTAGTAGAACCATTATCTTTCGATAGGCACGGTTCTGATAACGTTTACTTGACTACCTTAGTCTGTTCATAAATCTATATTTATCACTTTTTCAATTCTATTATTTTTACCATCATCAACACTAACGAATGTGTACCCACTATGTATAAAATTGTAAATAGATATTTCCTTTTTATTATAGAAACTGACGTGGTTTTCACACATTTTATTTATATTACACGGGAATTACTCACGTAATATTAAGTCGGTCATTCAGACTATACCGGCCGGGTGACCGGCTTCATCTTACGGGAGTAATTCCCGTGTAATATAAATAAAAATATATTTTTTTCCATCTGTTTCTGTCCTGTGCCAGAGCCTATATAATTACATAGTGTATATGTCTGTATGTCTTTAGGACCATTCTTTTCACCTGGCTTTATTCAACATCAATAAATCATTCTCCAATACGTTACGATAATACTGTATCACACCATTGACCTATATGTACTACGTACTAGACGTCATGTACTGAATCCTCACTTCGATAAACGTTGCTGTGCCTTAGTCCCCACACCCCAGTCTGACAGTCTTCAGTTGTCTTTTTGGCGAGCATAGGTGTAGAGCGGCAGATATTTAGTGAAAAAACCCGGTAAAATACGTACCTCAGTATGAATTAACCATCCACGTCGTAAGTAACACAATATTATTAGTTGATTTATTTAATAATTAGATTAAAATTTTGTATTATAAGTGTATAACAAATATTTTTTTCCGATCGAAACCGAACTTGACATATACATCAACTATGACATCAATTATCACAGAATAATTAATATGCAGAGTATTAATCTAAGACCCGAGTAAAGACCGACCTTCACCCACCCATCTGTTTAGTGGATGAAAAGTATTTTATATCAAATTTAATGTGTTAAATAATATATCGCGAAGATGTTGACTGAAAAATTTCAGTCCAGACTATGATTTTTGCTATTACCAACTTAATTTTTGTAGTTGGTATGTATGGGAGCAGCTGTTTGCCAACTACACAGTTAAGTTTGTTAAATAAAAGAAATTAAAATATTTAAGGGCCCCTTTGCATAATGCGTAGGTACTAAAGTCGTACTACTACACGCGCACGGCCCAGACGCACACAGCGACGGGACGACGGAGAACAAACCCGAGTCAATAAAACCATTTTGATAGTTTTAATTATTTATTAAAATATATTTTTAAACTTTTATCGTATGTTTCTATATTTTATGTTTCTTTGTTTGTTTGTTTGCATTGAATAGGCACCAAAGCTACTGAACCGATTTGAAAAATTCTTTCACTGACGGGAAGCTACACTATCCCCTGGTGACATAGGCTATAATCTATACCCGTGTGAAAACGTGTCGTGTTTGGGCTCGTTTCCTTAGTCATGATGAGATCTGCCTCCAGAAATATTTTGACTGACCTGATCGAGGACTTTGGAAACTGCTACTGGAACTGCTAGACGGATAGAGCTAGAAGTGTCGAGTTTGGGCTCGTTTCATTTGTCGTGATGAGATCTTCTTACAGGAATATTTTGACTGACCTGATCGAGGACTTCGGAGACTGCTACTGGAACTGCTAGACGGATAGAGCTAGAAGTGTCGAGTTTGGGCTCGTTTCATTTGTCGTGATGAGATCTTCTTACAGGAATATTTTGACTGACCTGATCGAGGACTTCAAAGACTGCTATTGGAACTGCTAGACGGATAGAGCTAGAAGTGTCAAGTTTGGGCTCGTTTCATTTGTCGTGATGAGATCTTCTTACAGGAATATTTTGACTGACCTGATCGAGGACTTCGGAGACTGCTACTGGAACTGCTAGACGGATATAGCTAGAAGTGTCGAGTTTGGGCTCGTTTCATTTGTCGTGATGAGATCTTCTTACAGAAATATTCTGACTGACCTGATCGAGGACTTCGGAGACTGCTACTGGAACTGCTAGACGGATAGAGCTAGAAGTGTCGAGTTTGGGCTCGTTTCATTTGTCGTGATGAGATCTTCTTACAGGAATATTTTGACTGACCTGATCGAGGACTTCGGAGACTGCTACTGGAACTGCTAGACGGATAGAGCTAGAAGTGTCGAGTTTGGGCTCGTTTCATTTATCGTGATGAGATCTTCTTACAGGAATATTTTGACTGACCTGATCGAGGACTTCGGAGACTGCTACTGGAACTGCTAGACGGATAGAGCTAGAAGTGTCGAGTTTGGGCTCGTTTCATTTGTCGTGATGAGATCTTCTTACAGGAATATTTTGACTGACCTGATCGAGGACTTCGGAGACTGCTACTGGAACTGCTAGACGGATAGAGCTAGAAGTGTCGAGTTTAGGCTCGTTTCATTTGTCGTGATGAGATCTTCTTACAGGAATATTTTGACTGACCTGATCGAGGACTTCAAAGACTGCTACTGGAACTGCTAGATGGATAGAGCTAGTGCGGTGCGGTGCGCAGTCTTAGTGGTCAGTCATGGTGCGCAGTCTTGGTGCGCAGTTGGTGCGCAGTTTTGGTGCACAATCGGTGTGCAGTTGGTGCGCAAGTTGGTGCGCAGTTTTGGTGCACAATCGGTGCGCAGTTGGTGCGCACTTGATGCGCAGGTTGGTGCGCACTTGATGCGCAGTTGATGCGCACTTGATGCGCAGATTGGTGCGCAGTTGATGCGCAGTTTGGTGTACACTTGATGTGCAGTTGATGCGCAGGTTGGTGCGCACCTGATTCGCAGATGATGCGCAGGTTGTTGCACACTTGATGCGCACTTGATGTGCAGGTTGGTGCGCACATGATGCTCAGGTTGGTGCGCACTTGATGTGCAGATTGGTGTGCACTTGATGCGCAGATGATGCGCAGGTTGGTGCGCACTTGATGCACAGGTTGGTGCGCACTTGATGCGCAGATGATGCGCAGGTTGGTGCGCACATGATGCGCAGTTGATGCGCAGGTTGGTGCGCACTTGATGCGCAGATGATACACAGGTTGGTGCGCACTCGAGGTGCACTTGGTGCGCACTTGATGCGCAGTTAATGCGCAGGTTGGTGCGCACTTGATGCGCAGATGATGCGTGGTTGGTGCGCACTTGATGCGCAGACGATGCGCAGGTTGGTGCGCACATGATGCGCAGTTGATGCGCAGGTTGGTGCGCACTTGCGCACTTGATGCACAGATGATACGCAGGTTGGTGCGCACTCGATGTGCACTTGATGCGCAGGTTGGTGCGCACTTGATGCGCACTTGATGCGCAGGTTGGTGCGCACTTGATGTGCACTTGATGCGCAGATGATGCTCAGATGGGTGCGCATTTGATGCGCAGATGATGCTCAGGTGGGTGCGCATTTGATGCGCAGATGATGTGCAGATTGGTGCGCACTTGATGCGCAGGTTGGTGCGCAGTTGATGCGCAGGTTGGTGCGCACTTGATGCGCAGATGATACGCAGGTTGATGCGCACTCGATGTGCACTTGATGCGCACTTGATGCGCAGTTGATGCGCAGGTTGGTGCGCACTTGATGCGCAGATGATGCGCAGGTTGGTGCGCACTTGATGCGCAGGTTGGTGCGCACTTGATGTGCAGGTTGGTGCGCACTTGATGTGCACTAGATGCGCAGATGATGCGCAGGTTGGTGCGCACTTGATGCGCAGGTTGGTGCGCAGATTGGTGCGCAGTCAAAATTTTCCTGGAAAAAGATCTCATCACGACAAATGAAACGAGGCCAAACTCGACACTTCTAGCTCTATCCGTCTAGCAGTTCCAGTAGCAGTCTCCGAAGTCCGCGATCAGGTCAGTCAAAATATTCCTGTAAGAAGATCTCATCACGACAAATGAAACGAGCCCAAACTCGACACTTCTAGCTCTATCCGTCTAGCAGTTCCAGTAGCAGTCTCCGAAGTCCTCGATCAGGTCAGTCAAAATATTTCTCTAAGAAGATCTCATCACGACAAATTAAACGAGCCCAAACTCGACACTTCTAGCTCTATCCGTCTAGCAGTTCGAGTAGCAGTCTCCGAAGTCCTCGATCAGGTCAGTCAAAATATTCCTGTAAGAAGATCTCATCACGACAAATGAAACGAGCCCAAACTTGACACTTCTAGCTCTATCCGTCTAGCAGTTCCAGTAGCAGTCTCCGAAGTCCTCGATCAGGTCAGTCAAAATATTCCTGTAAGAAGATCTCATCACGACAAATGAAACGAGCCCAAACTCGACACTTCTAGCTATATCCGTCTAGCAGTTCCAGTAGCAGTCTCTGAAGTCCTCGATCAGGTCAGTCAAAATATTCCTGTAAGAAGATCTCATCACGACAAATGGAACGAGCCCAAACTCGACACTTCTAGCTCTATCCGTCTAGCAGTTCCAGTAGCAGTCTCCGAAGTCCTCGATCAGGTCAGTCAAAATATTCCTGTAAGAAGATCTCATCACGACAAATGAAACGAGCCCAAACTCGACACTTCTAGCTCTATCCGTCTAGCAGTTCCAGTAGCAGTCTCCGAAGTCCTCGATCAGGTCAGTCAAAATATTCCTGTAAGAAGATCTCATCACGACAAATGAAACGAGCCCAAACTCGACACTTCTAGCTCTATCCGTCTAGCAGTTCCAGTAGCAGTCTCCGAAGTCCTCGATCAGGTCAGTCAAAATATTCCTGTAAGAAGATCTCATCACGACAAATGAAACGAGCCTAAACTCGACACTTCTAGCTCTATCCGTCTAGCAGTTCCAGTAGCAGTCTCCGAAATCTAATCACATCAGTTCAGTCACTCGGAGTGTAAGATCTCATCACAAAATCCAAGCTCTAGCTGCAGACGTGTGCAACTAGAGAATCCGTCGCTTCAGCATCCAAAGTCCACTCCAAAATCCACCAATAGTCAGTCCAGTCAAGTCAAAAATAATAGTAATACCTACTTATTACCTACAATACAATTAATTGCTCTTACCCTATTCTTACGCAGTGATCAGGGATCGAGATCGTTTTTTTAAATTTTCCGTGTCCATACAGCGATGTTTTTTACTTTGAGGTGCTGGTGTCAAGCGGCGTAGGTCTGCTTTCGACGGCGCCCGAGCGCTGACTGAGATGCCGTTTCAAATCGTAGACAAAATCAGACAAAAATAATCAAAGGAAAACAAACCTTATTGCGCATAGTTTAAGCCTTGTCGGTTCTAGCAAAATATTAGAAAACATTAGTAAAACTATTTTATTTTTCCTATGCCTATTTGAAACATAATTGAACTTTTTTTTGCATACTTTTGTTTAATAATATACGTAATAATGGAGTGTATTTTTTTTATAGATTAAAAACATATAGTTTTTGAGATATATGTTCCGAAACACGACTAGTTTTCGTAACTTTTGTGGTAAGAGGCTACGAAAAATATTTCTAATTAATTATTTATAATAATTTTAAGTATTTTTTTTTGCGTAGATATTGTACAAAAAGAGTTTTCTATCTATAGATAGTAATACCATATGACTAAGTATTACAGATTCGTTGGAATATGTACCGAAAGTTAGCTTATTTTTATCAGTTGACGGATAACGTCCTTAATGACAAACTTGTCCAAGTGATTTTTTTCCCACTTATCTCTACCAGTTGGGATACCTTGGTTAAGTGTACCATGCGAACTAATGTTCCATATAATAATATGCACAATTCGTAGTATCGGAAGTGAAGTATCTCTGCTTAATTTCCTAATCTGTGAGAGCTCGCGGCAAGCCAGTGTGACCAGGGATAACATTTTAGAAATTTTTAGTAATTTTTTATGACATTTTGGATATTAGTATTTGTATAGGTTTATTAACGAAGGTTGGTAAAAGGTTTGGGCAAAATAATTTTTTTTGGTAGACCGACCGTAGACCGTTAGCGATAATCCCTACGAATACCGATTTCTGTGAATTTCTTGAATATAGTCTATTATTACTTTATTGATTTTATTTTAAACACAAACTGGGCTGTAGGGTACTTTAGTTTAGCCGCATCCGCCGCCTCAATCAGATATTCCGTGAGTCTGGTTGTCTTCTCATGTCCGCTGTGCGACCGGTAGACACATCCATAGACAATTATCTCTATATTTCTGTGTCCACTAGGACCCAGAGCACAGAAAATCTGGGCAAAGAGGATACAAAATCTGGGGTCTTCAAGTTGACGGAGACCCTAGACCGCATCATCCCTTTCTGTTTCATCTGTTATATTGTTTTTTCTCTGTCATTACGATATACATAATTATTTATTATCATACGTTTTGATCTTGTTTTAGGTTATATATTGCTCAAATATACTAAAATATGTCTTGCGTGTTTCGATACTGCAAGAATACATCGAGAAATATCAGGGAATGCCTAATTAATAATATACATAATCTGTGAGAACACTCGTCAAGCCAGTGTGACCAGTGATAATATTTTATAAGTTTTTGTATTTTTTTTTTACTTTATGAACATCATTCATCAAACACAATCGTGAGTGCAAGCCGGTGTTATAATAATTTATCATTCATAAAATTTGAACATCATTATTTTTATTGGTTTATTAACGAAAGTTGGTAGGTTTGGTATATTTTGGGTGAAATAACATTTTTACGTTAAGAACGAAAAGAAGCTCTTCAGTGAAGTAACTATTCCGACTCGTTTTCCCTAAGGGCGTCACCGTAAAACATGTCGGAACACGGCTAGGCCATTTGGCGATATAGCTTTATCCGGCTATATTGCTTCTATTTTTGAAGTCGGTTAAAAGGTTCTGGTGTTTAGGTAATTTTTTGTGATGATAAGTTTGTATTATTTTTAGTTGTCTAGTTGACTATGGTAGTTTCGTAAAATGTATAACCTGGTCACCCTGCGAATGACAGCGCCGGTCGTCTTGTACACACTTCTTGATATTGAAGAACGTTTCTAGGTACATTATTCTTCTTTGTATCACACGAACATTTCACAATGTCCATTGTCCGGAATGTTTATCCCTTGGGCACCGTGCATAACCAACCCATAGTTGTATGTGTATCATTTGCAAGTTTTGCCACCCTGGGACTTAGGACGTTTCAACATCTGAATGAGTTTTTTTAACGAAATTAACTACGTATATTATAGGAATTTGCTTAAAATACAATTTCAAAAATTAAAAAAACAACAAATTAAAGTCTATTTTAATCCGTTCCAGTGGAAATTATTCCCAAAATGCTGGCCCCATTACCACGTTGTAGGTATAGCAATGCGCACTCTTGAGCAAAGTAGAGACCGGATTTTGGTCACGAGTTGCAGCGACCAGACGTGATGACATTTTTTTTTTATAGTTAGATATCTCGTCATCATCGTTTTCAGCCCTTAATCGCCCACTACTAAGCGACGCCCCTTTTCTTTTACGCTTTTTACTTTTTTAGCCAAATTGTTTAGGTTCGAACCGCGATTTTAACGATTATCGTCGATCTGACGAGCTTTGGCTGTGGCTAAGTAAGTATTTCATTACATTTTATTAATTCCGAAACATTACCAAGTAGGTACGTTTCATAGCTTAGTAACTATGTGTATAGTAAGTAGAAAATCGCAGCAATCAATAGACCGCAAATGTTATTATTTCAGTGTTCTTTACATAGACATGACTGTATCGCTTTTATAAATATAAACAGCTGCAGTAGCAGTAATTACATTTGTTTAATCTTAATCGTTAAAGATATTTTAATCCTTGTAATCGGTTACGTTTTGAAATACAGCGACCTGTGTTGTGTAACCCATGCCTGCATTCTATCTTTAATTGTACATCTGCTCTGTGCATCTTTTGCAACGCACGTTTTGCCAGATAATGATACGATTGCTTTTGCTTTTATTTCTGTACCTTTATTGCACGTGTTTTTGTGTTCACTAAATGTACAACAAGGAATATATACTACTCTCTACCGAGAGTATCTAACTAATTGATGGTAATTGTAACCTGTTTCAACTCAATTGCAGTAGAATTCATCAAATTATTCTTATTTTCATTGTTGTTTTCTTTTTGGGCTTTTAAGAACTAAGTACATATAAATGGGGTCGAACAAAGTGGCGTTAGCATATCTGTAGTGCGGCCGCTGAAAGAATACTGACAGTTGCTATAACATAGTAAAAAGCAGAACGAATTTTGTTTTTCGGCTTGATGTTACGTGACTAATTTCCGTGTAATATAAATAAAATGTTTCAATCATTGATGTAGGTTAAAGTTAAAACTGTCATTGGTTTTAATTCAGATTTTAACAATATTATTGCAACTGTCAGACGCATTCCCTCAGCAGCCGGAATCTAGCACCCTCAGAAAAAGGACTAGAGGACTAGCACCTTTGTCATAAGAGTTTGTTGTTATGACATTTTTAATACTTTTGTCTAAGACATGACATAACATGGAATCTATCATAGCTGTGTATAGCCATGGTATAATAATATCTTTGACGAACATTAGAAATTCTTTGAATAATATATAGCGTTAGCTTAGCGGTTATATTATTCTCTTTGGCTATTTGCCTGTGTGTATCATTGTCATCAACAGAAGAAAAAAAACTGCTGTGTTGCCATCTGTAAAATATTTCTACCCTTATCCCCATTTCTCAATAATAGAAATAAGTTTTTTATTGTGATCAAAGCAAAGCTCCTAGTCGTGCAAAACTGATTTGTTGCAGCATTTGGCAATTCGTGCTGGAAATAAAGTTACAGAAATCAATATTGTGAAAAAGATGAAACGACGCTATACAGGGTTACGCGGAAAGGGTGTACTCAGCCGAAAGGCTCATCATTATGTGTTTTTATTATTATGGGACAAGCCTTTAAATCACGAAAAAATATCACCTGTTCCATACATTTTGTCGAGTGTAAATGGCCGTTTTCTATTTTTGTTCCATTTTTTTTAAATTAAATAGTAGACAAACAAGCGACGGGCCTCCTGATGGTAAGTAGTCACCGTCGCCTATGGACACCTACAATACCCGAGGCATTGGCGGTGCGTTGCCTACCTTTAAGGACTCTATTCACTCTTCGCTTGAAGCAATTGAGGTTATATTTTGGAGGAAAAAACCGAAGGTGGTAAGCCATTCCACAACTTACAGGTGTGTGGCAGAAACAATAGATCAAATCGAACAGTGCGAGACTTCCACGCATCTATAATATGAGGATAGCTTTTATTCCATATTTTTGTGATGATTTTTTTTTCGCTATTTCAGTGTTGGTCCCATAGAAAAAGTTCCTTTTTACAAGCCCATAATAAAACAGTATTCCCGTTACTCCACGTTTGCCAGAAGGTACTACCAATTGTCTCAAGCAGCAGGTGTCTCGGTTCAACTCCAGTACATGACATGATGGCACGCACAGACCGAGACTGTGCTGGGTATATGCCGTAACAAGATTGATACGATACCGAGACATTGAACTTCGAAGCAAGGCTTAGAAGGCCAATTTAGGAAAGCTGTTACAGGCCGTACACGTAGGTACAATTAAATGTTAAAATATTTTCTAGAAAATTGCAGATTTTTAATAAAAAAATATGTACATAGTGTGTTTTAAACTGAGTTTATTATGCTACTCGATATCTTCGCTGATTATAAATTGATTATTGTTTTTTTTATTGAATAGGCTATGTGTGTCCACGCTTCCGAGGGTCCCATCTAAATTTGAAAAAAGAAAGTTCCACTTTTAGGATGAATCCCGTTTATTGGCTTTTTTATCCACTTCCTGTTAAGTCGTTTTTTGTTTTTTTGGTCAAATTTATCAACTTCCTGTGAAGTCAGTTTTTATTTATTTACTTTTAATATTTATCACTAGCTGCGCCCTGCGGTTTCACCCACGTAATGATGAAAAATGGTGATGATTTCGATACTCTCCGGCACTTGAACTATACCCATGTAAAAAATCAGGTCGATCCGTTGCTCTGTTGCTGCGTGAAGGAGGAACAAACAAAATACAAACTAACAAACAAATACACTTTCTCATTTATAATAGGTAGAATGATCCATGTAGGTTTTGTACGAAAATTGTAGCTTTACATACTGACTGTGACTATGTTATGTATGTACAACTTGTGTGGTTACTGCTTACTGCTTAGGTACTATGTAACGAGACATTGACCTTATGTTGCCGGTTCCGGTGCTCACGTTTCTAGTGTATACCGTGCGATATGACGCAGAAGACTTTACAGCAGGCTCAAAGAAATAAAAAAGAACATAAAAATACTGGGTTTCATAGTTTTGGACCAATGACAATATAAATTTTGTTTTGGCCCGTTGTGAGCAAGCACAAGTAGGTACAGCGCGCAAAGGAAGTATAGACTATAGGCACTTTAGGCAGTGGGTGCAGGCAGTGACAGGTAAAATTATCTTAGAGTTTAGGTTTCAGTTTACCATTTTTATACTAAAATTTAGCTCTATAGTATACTTTCGCTTTTATAATATTGTGAGAAAGCAATTAATCTGCGAACCAATGAGGTTTAGTTTAGTTTAGTTTAGTTTAGTTTATTCAGTAAGACTTACATATTACAAAAATGTTTACTTAAATAATATATATTTTTAACTTAGTCTAGATTATAAAAACTACCTGTTGCGCCATGTTGAGGTCATTAAAAAGCTGTAAAACATGGCGATATTTTACTGTAGCTAACTGCATAGGACCCATGGATAGAACTTTACAGCTTTACAGACTTTTACAGCCGTCCTAGTATTTCACTTCCTAAAAACACAACATGGCATTTTTTATTATTTTTCATACTTACTCTAAAATCGCGCATCGTACGTTTGCGTCGTTGCCAGACACAGGACGGACTGAGTTGACTCAAGCTAATTAACTTGTGTATGTATCGTCACGCAGACCTGGTTAAAATGAATCTACCTCAGTATACATACCTATAACATCATTGCCATTTTCAAAAGCATTTTTTTTTAGTTTATGAGTATAACAATCATTATTTTGGACAAATCGATACAGAAGGGTGAATACTGAATACTAAAAAAATCGGGTTAACTATTAATTATTTACTGAATTAGATGATTTTCTGATCGCATCTCTTACATAACATCGAAACACGAAATTTAACGAATCATATTTTGAATTGATACCAAATCCAAATTTGCAATATTTACCGACTTTGGATTTCACATAATACAAGTACAAACTTATATGGTGGCCAGCATTTCCCACACATTGAATCCGAGATCAGCGTTAACTAGTGCGATAATAATTGGCATCCATGTGTAAAACTGGATAAGTCTGCAATGGCGCCAGATAGACATCGCGAGTGGGCGAACTAGTTTTATTCAATCCAGAAGTAGAAGCTAGATCATTGATTCGCAAGGTCTCAGAGGCTCGTTTCCGCGGCATAACAGTATTTCAATTAAAGGCCAATTATGTTCCCTTAACTTCCTTCTACTAGTCTTTAAACAAGCTTTACAACCCTCATTTCGCCTAATACCCTGACTGATTCGATACTTACAGGTGTTCTTGGCTTGCGTGCCCAATTATGGTTATTACTATCGATCCCTTCTTTAGGGGTTTCTGAACCACCTGCCTCATGTAAATGGGCCAAGTATGACCGTGAATTTATTGCGTAAGACTTACTGTAGCCTAGTTTTGTGGTGGCAATTTGTACTGTTATTCGGGCGTGACCCAAAAACCCTAAACAATCGATTGGCAGAAATTCTAACGTCAATAGATTCGCTACGCGTGTAAGAAACGTTTTTGTCTGGTGCTGCAGCGATTCCGCTCTAATTTTTTTCTCTGATCGTTTCCGTTATTTCGTCAGTTCTTTCCAAATCGATGAGAGCACGATTGCTTTAATTTGTCAAATTTTCGAGCTCTATTCTCCTGAATTGTACCTATATACAGCTAGTCGTTGTTTGCATTGATTCATCTATATTCTCTGATATAGAATTGTTGAAAATTTATGGCACGCAATACATGAGTGATCTATTTTATATATTCTCCGGTCAGAGACCCGACTAAGTACAATATCTAAAAGCAGGACGGATGTGCAGTAGCTGATATGCTTCAACAATGTCATAACGGAAGTATTTAATAGTGTGCTGGTAAAATCAGGTGACATGTTATAAACAAATAAGTGACAAAAGTTATAGAGGTACAACACGGGGTGACTCATCTAGGTCGTTACGTCTGTCTGTAGATAAATACAGACATGGAGAGAGCTACGTGATTAATATGCTGTAAAGAAATGTCTCTTGATGACGATTTGAACTTGAAACGCTTTCTTCGTTGGCAAATGCTTGGAAAAAGAAATGAATTCAGACAATTAGATCGTTAGTAATAAATACATCACTGTATATTGAGAAGGATTGAATGTGCAAATTGTGCAAACTAATAATTAGATAGTTAAATTTATGGGCACAAATAAAATATAGGTACCAATAATAATCATCTTTTATATTATATGTATATCTATTTAAGTATGTATTTAAAAATATATATGTACGTATATCAGTTTCTGGCAGCCATATTGCAAGCTTTTCTTAGTTTGGGGTTAGATGACCGTGTGTGCAAAAATTTCCCGGATATAAAAAAAAAAAAAGTTGTAATATTGCTTGGAATCCCAATTGAGATAACTAATAGTGATTAGTTCGCAATGAAGACAGTATTGCATTGAGAAACATTGAAAGGGGAAAAATACAGAAGATAGCTAATTTTATAGGTACCTACTGAGCAAGTCATATCAAGAATAATATTAGTGCGACTGTGCGAGCAAATTGAAATAGTCTGTAAACAAGCTGTTAGTTTAGGTAGGTACTTGTACTAGTTAGGTAGTTAAGGATTAATTACTTACTTATAAATTTTTAACCATCTTTAAGTATGTAGTTAATGCATTACGCATGAAGAGAAACAGAGGTATGTGACTATTATTAACTTTTTCATTACGCATAATTGGATGTTTACAAAGTTAGGTAACATGGACTAACATAGTATCTGTTTACTAAAGTTGACATTATTATATAAGATTAACAACATACCTACTATGAGTCAGCCACAAATGAGTAACTTTTAATTATGAAGAATCTCGATATCAGTAAGATTCATAATGAGTCATGTAGGTATATTTAAATGACACTCATGATCTTGATTTTGTGAAATTGAGAACTAGAACTGAAAAAAGTTACAGCTGAGTTGAATGTAAATAACTAGCAGTATAATTTATAACTCATTCGATTAGGTAACGGCGCCTGTGGGAACTACGGAACTAACCTTTGACATTGCGCCATCGTGATCTAAATTTAGGAATCGGGAGTTATAGAAGGACTAGCAAGTAGCGACATTTATAAGCGTATATATATTTTTTTATTCTGTGGCGTAGGTATGTGTATTGATTTTTATTATAGTGTAGGTATGCCGATTACTTCTTCATTTTCTTTTAATATTTTTCTAGCCTCAACAAAAAAACAAACAGATTTTATGTTAGGTTAGGTTAGTATATGGTAGCATATTGTAAGATACTAGATACCCAATGATTCAGAGTCTACGTTCGATAATTTACCTCCAAGGTTGCTATTTACGCCAAGAGGTTATAGACCAGTCGACCACAACACGACCGTTAACTGTTACACTAACTGTTTTATTAGTAGGGCTTCAGTATACCACAATAGTGACTGTCTTTGGTGAGGTTTGTCTAAAAAGCGCACTGCACTTAATAGTTGCAATCAGTCGATAAATGTATCGACACCGTATTGGATTAGAGTTTAAATTTAGCCCTCTAATATACCTCAACATTATAGTTCCCCTAAAACAGAGTCCTTTATAGCAGGTGCAACAAAATATCTTAGGGTGCAACTTGAATATTCTAAACATCTTTTATATTGGGGACCTTTTCCAACAGCACGCGTATGATAAGAACGACGAATTTGTTCGTTACCTTAGCCACAGTACACGCCATACTAGTTTGATATCTCGTTGTTTCGTATGTTTATCTGTTTACAGATCTTGACACAATTTTGATAGGATGGTTTCAAAAATACCACACATGACAATTTTAAACTTTCCCGGTTATTCACCACAATGTTCAATAATAAATTGAATACCGTTAGCTTAAAGTAGTTAGGTGTATTATTGGAGCGACAGGCAACAAGGACTAACGTGAAATGTGGGCCAAGACGTATAGCCGACGCCAGAATACGTAAGTCCTTAAATACCCAACCCAGTTACCGCCAAGACTCGTATAGTACGTACTACAATAATATGTACTGTATATACGTAGTATAATTATGTACTATTCTCAAACATTGCGTGGATAAATATTTTGTAATTTCACATTTTCATTAAATTTTAGCAACGAGATTTTAAATAACATTACGTAAATACACAAATATTTTGGGGTAGTTTCACTTTTGAATAAATTCCTAGCGATTTTTTTTAAACTTTTTATATGATATTTATGTATTTCTATTATACTTATAATCTATATAAATTCTAACCTAACATCTGGGCATTCTGCTCTTTTTAGTTGAAACCTCTTTGCACATTGAAAATGTACGCACGTACAAGATAATAATTAGCGCAGACTATTAGCCACCACACACAGATCTACTACCTACTTGTGTATATCTGTGCCACCACAGCACCCTTAGATATGACGAAACCTTATAGTCAAATTTTCGTCAAAATAGCATGTACCAACTTCAGTTTTTTTTTTTTATATAGTTCGTACCTATTCGTTTGCAACATTTTTCAGAACTTTGTACCGTTTATATCCAGTGCTCAAATGCAAGGGATCTGCATAACTTACTGATGTTATCGCATTTTGTCAGTGAAAGTTTTTGCGGTTACAACGCCATTCAATATTTTTTATGCCATTTCCGACACATCCGTGGAATGGGGTCGAAAAAACGTCAGAAGCGAGTCGTCAACCCCAAGCTTAACAAAAAACCGTTGATTTATAATAATCTTCTCATAATAAAATAAGTTTTTATCAGGATGATTTCATAGTCGTATCCTCGAACTCTCAGTGTATGCTAACAGTCTATGCTAATAATGTCATAATATTAGCCCTTTTAAAATAAACATTATGAGCCATTAGCTTCACAAAAGAGTTTAATTAGCAATTAAACTTAAATAGCACCAAACTGTCATTAGGTAAGTGTATGGAGGTATGTTTTCCCTTTGTCTCAGACATATCGACACAATAAACCGTCGTGGGATAGAGCTGTTTTCACTTGAAATTGTATTATTACCGTGGAAGGCTAGATTCCACTTCAACAATCATCACCATTGAATCGGACATGCGTAATTTGGTATTCACCATCGCTAATGATAACGTAATGGTGGATGAAATGAAACTGGAGAAATTCGAATCAAGAGTTGTAGGATTTCACGTCCATGGCAAATTAGCGATTTCGAGTCATTATTTCGGCGAATTACACCTTTCGAATGGTGTTCCAATTTACGATTCGTCAAATTCTCAAATGACTTAAAATTTTATTTTTACGCGTCGTCCAAGGAAGCGATACTTTCTTGAGTTTGATTCATAAAAGTCTTGGTTAAGTTACAAAGACCAAACATTTTTAACGGTTTACAGGCCAATCAGAGGCCTTGAGATATCAAGTAGCCGGCTAACCAAGACATGCAAGTGCTATGATTCCCAAGCAATTGCGAAACTTCCTTCCTAGCCTAGTTTTAATTCCGGGAAGTGACACCCATTGCCACGGGGTCTGATTCGAGCTGATTGAATTAGCGAAAGGATGTCGCTCCGATGCGTTGTCTTCGGCCATCTTCGGGTCAAGCAGGTCAGGTAAGGGTCAAGATTGAGGAACAGCCGGCGCTCTTTGACGCATCAGCTGCCTCATTTGCACGAGCACAGCTGTGACTCACCACGTCATGGTTTTAAAGACTTCATATAAGTTAGAGTGTAAGAAATCCTTCTTTCCTTTTCCTTTTTTGACTAAAGCAAAGGTGGTGAAAACCTATCTACCTAGGTATAAGGTATTACACGGATCGGTGGTACAAAGTCGAAAGAAGATCATTGTACTCGAATCATAATTAATAACTTTAACTATGGCACCAACTTTAAATTAAAATCGCGAAAAAACAGGTACCCTGTTATTCATTATGAGATATTTAATGACTGTCCACAATAATGCAATGGGTTGGAATAGGAACTTAGTACATAAGTGCAAGGATTTCCATGCAAATTAGTGACGAGCCAGTCGCTCGTCTGATGGGAAGCGTCAGGCTTGCCCATAACAGTTTAGTGACACCCAGAATTTTGAACTTCAACAGTTCAAGATACCCATGCGCGACATAATGCAATGCGCTCGTCATCCAAAGAGTACTTTTTATAAACTCGTCACCCTGAGACATTAGATGTTAAATCTCGGTTATTTTACTGGAAATATTGCCCTCTTGTTCCTCTTTCTGTCCAATTTCTGTACCATTTGCCCACGTCCCACATACGTGCTAATCTAAATTTTTTACATATATTAGCAAAACGTTTTTTAAAACTATCTCCTTGGCTATTATTGTTTATCTCTGCAAATATTATCTTTAGTAGGTACCTAAATGATTTTTGACAATCAATGAAGTTATCAAAGGGAGTTCTATTTACATTGCTATGCAAGTACCTACTCGTATTTGCTGTAAATATTTGCGACTAGCACACTTCTAACAGGTGAACAAATCAACACAGGTGAATGAGTGTGTAGTTATCAGGATTTGTACCAACGCACGCGGTATCAGCTATTGCAAAATTTATCGACCCGTTGATAACAATCGAAGGGAAAACGCGATCAATAATGTCACGCTTCATATTTACGGCAGTTTTTAGGTCCGTATTTAGGGTAAGAAGATAAGTATCGTCGTTGAAGGGCGTTTTGTTACTTTGTTTAGTTTTGCTCACATACCATTATCTTTCGTGACCTTTTTTGAAAGCGAGATTGTGTTTATGACGCGTTTTTTCTGTTCGTTCGGGTCTTCTATCACCTTTCTTGGTTGTTGTGCATTTTTTACTGGGGATCGACCCGTGTGAAGGCGTATACTTACCAAAAAACCGGTTCTAATTTGACATCACCGACTCATTCCCGAAGTTTTTGTATCAGTCCAGTTTGAAAGGTACAATATTTCAATTTAAATATTTCCTGCTTTCCTTTTTATAGAGGACTTTATGAGACTTTGTTCTAATGTGATTTCGAGTCTGGCAGGAATCTAGTTTGAATTATAGTTTTAAAATTTTAGTTTCTAGGCTTATAAGGTTTTCGTCTTGAAGTTGTTTTTGTTCATTCCAACTTACCTTGCCCGTAGGTCACTAGATTCACTGCCAAGTGTAAACAAGTAGTTTAGTAGTTATAGGTATGTGAAATGCCTACCTACTTGTGAGCTGACTGACTGACTCACGAATATCTACGTGCGTTTAGCTCATAAAATAATGTCTAGCATAATTACATTAGCACTACATTTGTATTTCATGAATTCAATTTCCATACCTATAAGTACAGATGAATTAGGTAGTACAAGCCTATTTTTGAAATGAAATACGTCGTTACGGGCGGAGAATGTAAGGTCAACGGGTCGGGATTCCCGCAAGGGTCCATCCCGGGTCCCGTTAAATTTCTTGTCGTTAAAATAAACTAGTAAGTAAGACTTACCACTGCGACTAGCTTCCCTCGCACCGTGATGCCAACCATCGGCGCGAATCTCACTTCAACCCCTGGCTCCACCACCAGTTCTGCATCTCTTTCTATCAAGAGATCATCCCGCAGGAGATATGGTCCTCCGTCCCGCTTCCACACCGTCCGCCCGCCGGCTATAACACCCCCCGGCAGTTCAGTCAGACCGGCAGATCTATTCACCAGGTAAGGGTCCGTCTCCACCAACTCCTGTCCCGTGCACATACACAAACTTATCACATACAACACCAACACTGTCCTCCACTTATACTTCGTGTCGCTGAATTGACTGTGTCTCTTCTGCACCCCCATATCCTTAGAACACTCCATTATTCACTAACTGAATACAAAAATATTCATTTCACTTTTAGCACTCCTCACCTGCACGCAACCTATTTCACCTATCTAAACATTGCACAGGTATCCCGTCAAATATATAACATTGCACATCCCAGCTAGTTATCATTAGATAACGTTCTAAGTTTTATTGAAGTGGACTTACGTTGCGGTAGTCACCGAATTTGTAGCTAAACAATCCATATCGAAACAAAGGTGGGGCTAACCGAAGCGGAGGTAAACGAATAGCGCGCGGTACCGCGACCGTTGAACAAAGTAGTTAGGCCGGTTTTGTAGTTACCGTCCTCCTCCCTCCTCAGTTAGCTGCACTCACATTCGAAGCCTCCTCCCACCCTTCACTCTTTGCCTCGCACACGCACACAGATATACCAACGCCATTCCACACATCACACACACTAACGTAGAACGTTGTTCACAATTTTTGCATGAAGACTTGAATCAGAATTTAATACAAATGATTATTTTATTAAGTTATATTTTACTTGATACATTTTGAAATAAACCCGTAGAATTATAAAATATTTGTAGCAAAAAAATAAAAACCACGTGATGGTTCACAATGGTAGGATATTTTTCTTCTACTATAGCAACACTGGCACCGCCCGGCTTTTCATTTCGTTCAATCGATTCTTCGATATGCTTCCATTTTGTTCACTCTTTCATTCACTCACATAAAAGCTTCGGACGTCGACCTAGTTCTCTTGCTATTATAATTTTTTAAATTATTGCAAAATAATTTAGACCGCATTTAATATTATTTTGATCTAGAAATAATTTTGTTACATTATCACGTAAGTCTACATATCTACATATTATCAGCAACCAGAGGAGTGATCGATTAGCTGGTGTGGCGTCGTGGCATCCAAGCGTCCGTCGACATCTTGTTTTCCGATTCTTTGTATTTATTTATTCATTCCGAAGTCAGATTCCTGCATCAATGGTTAGCATCGGCTTTTATAGATTGAAATTAATTACATTATAAATTGCGTCGACATATTTCAGTGTTTTATGTAATATTTTCTTTTTAGATTCGACACAATCATGAGCTCTAACGGGACCCGCGTGTACGTGGGCGGCCTCGTCGAAGGCATCAAAAAAGAGGATCTCGAAAGGGAATTCGACAAATACGGGAAACTGAACTCTGTCTGGGTAGCATTAAACCCCCCGGGCTTTGCGTTTATTGAATTCGAAAGCTTGCAGGAGGCCGAAGATGCGTGTAGCGCTATGAACGGTTTTGAGATGCTAGGCGCGACGCTCAAAGTTGAAATCTCTAGGAGGCGAGACGGACCGCGTCGGGGTGGCGGCGGTGGTTTTAGAGGAGACCGCGGAGGCCGTGGCGGCGGCGGCGGCGGGTTCAGAGGGCGATCGTTCGGAGGCTCCTCGGGCGGCAACCGACCGTACAACTCGTCGTACGGCGGCGGCGGCGGCGGTGGCGGTGGCGGCCGCCCTTACAACCGCAACGGCGGTGACGGTTACGGCTCCGGTGGTGGTGGCGGCGGCGGCGGCGGCGGCAACTTCCGGTCTAGGTCGCCTCACTCACGATATTAAATAATTTAGTTTTAGTTTATTCTTAGGTTTAGTGTTATCGTTATCTGAAGCCTTCCCAAGTATTGAAATTCGAAAATAGATACAGGGGGTTTAATGCTAGGAAGAGTTCTGTTGATGTCTTCGGGAATTAGAGGTAACATTCTTTATTTTTACTTGGTCAATTTTACCACCTTTAGATAATATCTGGTAAGCTATCAATTTCAGAAAACTGATTTTGAGGTTATCTCATGTTGTCAAAATGTGGTAAAATTGGCTCATATTTTTAGCCTGCTTACTATTCTTACGCTTTTGATTGAAGTGACAGGCAATTTGGGTATTAATACATGGAATCATTGCCTAATTTTTTAAGTTTTTGCATTTTATGAGTTGATATGTTTTTTGTTGGGCTAATTTTACCATCTTTTAATTATTCTTGGTCCATTTTGCCTTAACTTTGTCTTGTGTTTTGTGTGGACTTACAAACAGATGTTTATGTGTTTTTCAGAGTTGGTTAGTTAGTCTAATTTAGTTAAAAACTAAGGTGTTTAACGAGTCGTAGATCTACTGATAGCTTAATTTACAGTCACATTAAAGGTTTTGATTCCGAACCTGGCAGCACTACTGTGGGCTTACTCTTGACACTCGATTTCAATCATAATTTGGGATTGGGATCGAAAACATGCCATTTTGTACTCTTCAACCGCGTCAAGAGTACCGAAAGCGTCGAGTTGAGTCGATTTTATTTAGTTCCATAAAATTCCACCAGTATCGGTTCCAATCGTGCGCTAGTTTAGAATTCAAGAGTACCAAAATTGCATGTTTTCGATCCCAATCCCAAATTATGATGAAATCGAGTGTCAAGAGTAAGCCCACTGGTCCCCGTACATTCTCTAGTTAATATGAGATTACATTCCGAGGTTGCGGCTGCATTGCTGTGTAGCTCAGAATGTCATCATCATCAGCCAGAAGACGTCCACTGCTGAACATAGGCCTCCCCCTTTAACCTCCACACTGAATGACAGCCTGCCTTTTGCATCCACTGGATGCCAGTGACTCACAATGTCGTTGCTCCATCTAAGGCCTACCAACGCTGTCTTCCGGTTCGTGGTCTCCACTCAAGAACCTTTCTTCCACATCGGTTATAGGTTCTTCGAGCGATGTGGCCTGCCCATTGCCACTTCAACTTGCCAATTTTAACAGCTATGTCGGTGACTCTGGTTCTTTGGCGAATATTCACGTTTCGGATTCTATTGCGCAAAGAAACTCCGAGCATAACTCTCTCTGTTGCCCGCTGTGCTCAGAATGTATTCTCATATAAATCTATAGAGAATGTATGAGGACCAGTAGTGCTGCAGCAGCACTGTTGCGTGCTGCCTAGTTCGGATTCATACCTAAACAAGATAACGGTGTCAATTTTATCATTAACTAGACTTATAGGCTCCAAAATTGTTGTTGTACTTTTGTGGCTTTCATCTAGATAAATTTGGTGATTCTGAATAAGTATCAGGCTCGAGTCAAGTAGCTTTTCACTTCTTTATATCGTCACTTTAGAATGAAAACCTTGAGAATGCAATTTTGGTCATTTCCTTATTAATACATGCTTTGCGAGATTTTCTTCCCAGAAATGTATTAATAAGGAAATGACCAAAATTGCATTTCCGAGGTTTTCACTCTAAGGCGATGATATACATGTACTGCAGAGACCCCTTGTTTATTCAGGTTTTTTATGCGTATAAGTCTGCGCTTGACTGCCAACTTAATGTAAGCGTCACATAGTCCAAGATGGAGCACACAAACTTAGATGTTCACTCAGATCAGACAAACAAGGCATACCTATATGGTAAAGTAGCGAAACAGATGCAAACATATCAGGCTTGATGCCTCGTTAAACTCACCCTGAAAGCGACCTTGCTGCCCTTTTTTTGCATGTTGACTCATTCATTAGTGTCGCTGCAATTCTTGTAGTGTGTGTGAAAAATTCGTGTTTGTGCCGTATTTATAGTTTTTACATTTAACTGTTTAGCAGAATGGTGAATAACAGAGACATTTGAACATGAAATATAATTGTCCTAAGGCATATCTCTCTTCGTTGCTGTCATCGGAGTCGCTGGCATCTAGTAGATGCAAAAGGCAAGCTGTCGTTCAGTGTGGAGGTTAAAGGGGAGGCCTATGTTCAGCAGTGGACGTCTTCTGGCTGATGATGATATCTCCCTTGTTTGTCTGATCTTAGTCTGTCCACGACTTAGATTGTATCTCGGGGAAACAAGGATACCAGCAGACATATCTTAAGTCTGTACAGATTAGAAGCAGAATCAAAATGTTTTGTATGTATCCTAGAAAAATTCACGAAGTGAGGCTGATAGTGGGCAGACTTCCTACTTATTCTATACTAGCGGTCCGCCCCAGCTTCGCACGGGTATAGATTATAGCCTATGTCACCCGGGGATAGTGTAGCTTCCCGTCAGTGAAAGAATTTTTCAAATCGGTTCAGTAGTTCGGAGCCTATTCAATGCAAACAAACAATCAAATCTTTCTTCTTTATAATATAAGTATAGATTAGAAAGGGCTGGTGGTTATCCCTTTCAAATTATTTTTACTATGTGACTGACTAGTTTACATCACCTATGTACTGATAACTATTTATGTCTACATTCTACCCCATGTATATGAGCTACTTTCATTGTTCTGCGGTATAATATGGTATTGTGAGTGTACATTTTAAAATGTTCAATGTAAAGAAGTGGTTCCATTTCTGTTGTAGTCCATTTCAAATAGCATGGCACTTGACAACCACCACTAACAGGCTAGTTTTCATATTAGAGCTTAGCTATGTATTATTATTAATGTTTTCTCTGCAAAATGTAAATCTTTAAATTTAGTTACGAATGATGTTACATTCATTAAATATTTGCCAAATATTTGCTCACAAGGATACCAGTAAGTTGCAACCCATAGTTTGGGAAATGCTGGTCTAGCTAGAATTGAGGGAAATGTTTCTCAATATTCATTATGCACTCTGTTAGAAACTATAGTAAATGCATTATCATCTGAGCCATCGGACAGATAAATCATTATCTGTCTCGCTCGCACTTACAGGACTTATGGTATGATGTTTATTGCTCATCCAATGATAATGCACTTACTGTAGGTAGGTTACTAATTGCTGCAGTTGTGTTGAATTTGTTGTGGCTAACACTGGCTTCTCTCTTTTTCAGTTCCATTGGATTTTATGATCTCCTGACATATACATCCAAGAGATGTATCCAAGAACAATCTTCAGTGTATATTTAACATTATACCTAAATATCCTAGTGTCTAAGTTTCATTTGCATAAAAATTTAATTAAAAGATTTATGGACTGTATTTCATGATTTATTGCTTATTATTTTCCTTATAGAATACATAATGCTTATACTTAGTACATAAATAGGATTAAAGTTTATGATGGACTGCTCAGGCTAGCCATGAGTAGTTCCATCTTGTTGAGAAAGTTTTTGCCCTCCATTTTGTCTAATTTGATCTCTTTGAAGGCTCCTCCAAGATTCTCCCATTTCTTGTCTTGAACCAATTCACTCGAGAAGAAGTCTTTCCTTGGAGATTGCGCAATGAACACTTGCATTCCAACGGAGGGCTCGCACCGAATTGCTATCATCCTGTCACCTGGAATATAATTTCTTTGATAATTCTTTTGAAATCAATAATAGTTTGTACAACAGTTACGCTTCAAGCAGGTCAGATAACAGAACTTAATCTATTACAAAGTTATAGGGTTAGGTAGTAGAAGCCATAATTATATGGCTTCCATCTTGCACTTTCTGGTTTTCTAATCTTCTGGAAACTTGAAAGTGGCTAATTTGAGGTTATATTTTGTTTAAGACTTGATAGAGGTGTGTTGCCACCGAGTGGAGCCACAAGCTGTGAAGAAGTGGGGGTTTTCCATTGAAGTAAAGCTGTGGAGCAAAGACTAGCGGAAGTTTATAGCGGAGTGATATATTATGGCATGCCGGTGCGGTGGCTCGAGCCGTTTAAATCTCTGCGCCTCAGCCGCGCTACTCAACATGCTACTTATACAATTCTATTCGTCTTTGCTCAACGGTTTCCATTAAAGCATAGATGGCATGTAGATTTCAATCGACCTAAGTGACTAGTTGATTTCAGCGTGTCTCCGCCTTTGTGGAAATGCACCCTAACACTGACATTGGCATCGATTTGATGCACTCTAAACTAAATTTTACAGCTCTAAAATTGTTGTCATCCTTCTCACATATTAAGATAAAAAGAGAGGCAGATAATTTTAGTCCTGTCAGATTGGTTTAGTGTAGTGAGCGGTGTGACAGAATCGATGCCAATGTTGGTATTATTCTTTGTCCAGAAGTGGCAGTGATCTCCTTATGATACATAGCCGGTCAATACAGTGTTTACCATTTGTGTTCAAAGAATAAGTTAGTTTTTAAAGGTCATAGCCCCGTTGCCCAGTTGGTAGTGAACCTGCCTTCTGTGCTTGGGGGCAGAGGTTCGTTTCCTAACTAGGACAAAATAAATATTCATTTGATGAAAATGTGTTTGTTCTTTATCTGGGTGTTAATAATTATCTATTTATGTATTTAGAAATACATAATTATGTATGTATATATCAGTCTGAAAGCCATAGTACAAGCTTTGCTTAGTTTGGTGTCACATGATTGTGTGTGCAAAAATGTCCCGTACTGCCATTACGTGATGCCAGATAGGAACAGAAATAAAACTACATACCATTAGGAGAGGCTAGTAGACAGGAGGACGCGTTGCCGAGCAGCTCTACAGGTCCGGAGCCGAGGTGCGAGGAGCTGGCTAGTAGCTGCCACCCCATGCAACGCCCCACTGCTTGAACCGCAGTCATCTGATGCTGGTATATCTGTGTATCAAAATGCCCTTCAGAAAGTTGTTTTCAACAACGCCCGAGTACTTACTTATTTTTTAACTAGCGGTCCGCCCCGGCTTCGCACGGGTATAGATATATAGCCTATGTCACCCGGGATAGGGTAGCTTCCCAACAGTGAAGGAATTTTTCAAATCGGTCCAGTAGTTACGGAGCCTATTCAATGCAAACAAACAAACAATCAAATCTTTCCTCTTTATAATATTACTAGCGGTCCGCCCCAGCTTCGCACGGGTATCAGATTATAGCTTGTCACCCGGGGATAGTGTAGAAAGAATTTTTCAAATCGGTTCAGTAGTTTCGGAGCCTATTCAATGCAAACAAACAAACAATCAAATATTTCCTCTTTATAATATTAGTATAGATTATAATAGTATAGATTAAACAAAACAACAAACATTACTCAAGTTTATCAATGCTCAAAATAAAATTGCTGTCTCGTTTTCAGGTGACCATTTTGATCAGCGAGATGTTGAGCAATTTTAAGCATAGATTAACTTAAATAATGTTTTTAAGTAAGGCCATGAATATCTAATGGTAAGCGACGGTGCGACCGAGGATGGAACACGTGTGTCTAGAAGAAATCTATTCACTCTAGTCTTGAAGATGCCTAGATGTAGTTCTCAGGAAACAAGGACGGCAGGGAGTTCCATTCGTGGGCACTATGTTTTTTTTATAAATGATGACCCAAACAGTTGTTTACGAATCTTTGTAATTTCCACGAGGAAGGGGTGGTAGTGTGCTGTCCTACTTGTCCTGTATTAAAACGAGGAGGGTGGAATACGGTTATGAAGCTCTTGCGCACATTTACCCAAATGTACAATAGAAAATAGACACATAAGGTACTTTACAGCGGTGCTCGAGGCTTTGCAATTTTTTGGCGACTAGTTTGCTGTCAATCAGCCTTACAGCACGCCGGTCTACCGAATCTAAAGCTTCCAGCTGGTACTTGGCAGCTCCGTCGAATAGGTGGCAGCAGGAGTTTTTGGCGCCAACGTAGAAAAAAACATGTCAGCTCGTTGTATTATTTTCCTAAACTTGTGTATTTTCGAGTGTTAATGTGTAATAATGGTGGCTTTTTATTTATTAAGTGCTCGTGAACGTGCTCGAGTGTGGAAAGTGATATAACGAGGCGAAACTTGTATTTTCGTGTTGTTTCCATAGAAGCCTCTTGTAAAGCCTCCACCACTTTACTGGGGCATGATTTTGACTTGACAGCGACTTACTTTGCTTGACTCTGACTGTGACTATGACTTGTTTGACGCTATTTAATACAATGTAAACATGACTAATATTATCACTGAAGGACTTTGTATCAATGGTCATGCAAAAAAATTACAAAAAAAATATAGGTGGTAGAGTCTGGCTAATGAAAGTTGAGACTGAAAATGCCCGCCAAATTTTAAAATATCAGCATAAAAAACCCCAAAAAATATTATGAAATGCCTGGAATCATCGCACATGATACTTGTAAGTTCATCATCATCATCATCATCATCAGCCTTGAGTGACCCACTGCTGGGTATAGGCCTCCCTTTGTTTATGCCACTCTCCCCGGTCTCTCGCTATTCGCATCCACTCGTTCCCGACAGTATTTCTAATGTCGTCAATCCACCTCATCCTCGGTCGGCCTGGGTTCCGCCAACCTAGTCTCGGCCACCACGCAGTTACTGCTGTACACCACCTGCCATCATTACGTCTGGCCATGTGTCCTGCCCAGTTCCACTTAAGTTCCTTCACCCTTTTTACGACGTCTGCAGCTTTGGTGCGACGTCGTATCTCAGTGTTTCGGATACGGTCCTGCAATTTGATGCCAAGCATGGCTCGCTCCATGGCCCTCTGTGCGACGGCTATCTTGTGCACAGTCTTCTCCGTGAGCGTAACAACTTTCTCCGTGAGCGTAATAACTTGTAAGTTATTAATTTTTATTGTAACACAGTCAGAACACGGTAATGTTTGAATTTCATATTAAATTCGGGCTTGCAATTCGGATTTTTAAAATTTGGCGGACGTTTTCTGTCTCAATTTTCATTAGCCAGACTCTAGCAGTACTCGACACACGATCGGACTTGTGCTTGATACAAAATAGATCTGTCATACAATACCTGGCAGTATATGAGATCCCTGAGCTCTTGCAGTTCGTAAGACAGATGGCGCACCTTCCCGTCGCGGCAGATGCACTTGAGCGTCTTCTCTCCCACGTGGACTACCAGCGAGGTTCGGCATACCGCGTCGTACCTGGGATATACAATTTCACATCAGCCGGAAGACGCAGCGTAGGTAGGCCTCCCACTAGATCAGCCTTTCCCAAAGTGGGCGATAACGCCCCCTTGTGGGCGCTGCAGGCCTAAAGGGGGGCGGTAAGAGGGCCAGAAAAAAATGGGGGCGTTGTGTAGAGGCTTGAGGGGTGATGTGTAATTTCATTTAGCTAGGAGGCCTCTTAGACACCGACTGCATGAGCTCTCGACTCTCAACTACAACTTGTGAACATCAACTAATATTAGTTAAGAGATTGCTCAAACTCGGTTCGATATTTCTCTCTTTTTTCAAAATGGGGGCGCTGAAAAATAATTTATTCTCAAAGTGGGCAGTAGACAAAATAAGTTTGGGATCCACTGCACTAGATGGACCGACGACATCGTGAGAGTGGCGGCCATCCAGTGGATGCAGATGGCAGGCTGTCATTCAGTGTGGAGGTTAAAGGGGGAGGCATATGTTCAGCAGTGAACGTCTTCTGGCTGATGATGAATTCATCAGCATAATTTCAGCCTGTCACGATTCCACTGCTGGGACTCGGGCTTTCTCTCCGAGAGAAAGGATGGGCCCTAATTCACCATGCTGACCCAGTGGATGTTGGTGAATGTTATATACATATATGTCTTTGAACTTTTGAGTTTCTTGGACATACCGGTTTCGTTTTTGTTTCAGGTTAGGTAAATTTTTCTCTTTTATGTTATTAATGTTATTTAGGTTAGGTTAAAATTAGCATCACAAATATCTATAGAGAAAAATAATTTGTCCCAAAATCCTTATTATACTCGAAGCGACGTAGAAGCGGAATTACACTAGAAATTCGTCATCTATACTAATAATAATATTATAAAGAGGAAAGATTTGATTGTTTGTTTGTTTGTTTCCATTGAATAGGCTCCGAAACTACTGAACCGATTTGAAAAATTCTTTCACTGTTGGGATTCTGCACTATCCCCTGTTGACATAGGCTATATATCCCGGCTTCGCCCGTGCGAAGCAGGGGCGGCCTACTAGTATACAAATAATTATGTGCAGTTTTGATGCATTGCTCAACAACCGTGAATGAAAACATTGTGAGGAAACCGGTATGTCCAAGAACCTCAAAAGCAAAACTTCAAAGACATGACATTCTGTTGAATGCATTGGGCCAGCATGGTGGATAAGGGCCTATCCTCTCTCTGAGAGAAGGCCTGTGTCCTAGCAGTGGAACATGAAAGGCTGATAATGATGATGAGGCCTGCACTGATGTCACGCTTGGGGTGTATTATGAATTTTCCCCTACAAGCATCTACAGCTTTTTGAAATACCAGAGTGAGGCTCTAGGGAGCTGGCACAATTGCTCTATTGGCGTGGATGGATTTGAGTAGACAATGAGATGCTACGCTTGCTATATAGTGAAGTCTATGTAAGAGGTCCAGGGTAAAACTTTTATATCTCTGTATTGAAACTTGAAACTTACCCGTAAGCCATGATATTGATTTTGACACACGATTGTGTTGGACTGTTCAGTGCATTCCAATGTGACACGATCAGTGGGTCTTTGACCTGGGAACAAAATAAGCGAAATAGAATGAGGCATTTTAGCTCCCGACGCAAACAGAGGGACTGTGTATCTGCGGGGTTCCGTACACAGTTGCCTCACCCGTAACAGGCAAACTGTTGCAAACATGCCACACTCTCTCGAGAACTGCCTGGCGACTGTTTTTTTTTTATTTATCAGTCTTATATTACATCATTATCATCAGCCAGAAGACTTCCACTACTGAACATAGGCCTCCCCCTTAAACCCCCACACTGAACGACAGCCTGCCTTTTGCATCCACTGGATGCCTGCGACTCTCACAATGTCGTCGGTCCATCTAGTGGGAGGCCTCCCTACGCTGCGTCTTCCGGTTCGTGGTCTCCACTCCAGAACCGTTCTTCCCCATCGGTTATCGGTTCTTCGAGCGATGTGGCCTGCCCATTGGCACTTCAACTTGCAAATTTTTACAGCTATGTCGGTGACTCTGGTTCTTTGGCGAATATCCACGTTTCGAAGTTTATCGCGGAAAGAAACTCCGAGCATAGCTTTGTTAAAACACTGTTTTAAACTATCACGGTTGTTCACTAAAGTTATATGGTTATTTACGGGATATTTACCATGGCAAGGTTGTGGTTGTGCTCATTCCACAACCTTACCACGGTAAATATCCCGTAAATAATCATATAACTATAGCTTTGTTGCTTTTTTAACGCAAGTAAGTGTCGAGACGAGCAAGCCGCATGTTTGATAGTGTTACTTGTGTAGCGGGCATTTTCCGCAACTACGTCATTCATTGGCCCATTTTGCGTCACCCAGCTACAGCTATTTCAGCCACCCGGTCTCCTCCAGGCAAGCCAGCAGCTCGCTTCCTAGAGCGTCCTCGGTGATCCGAGGATAGTGTTTCGTTGTTCTGCCACGCTGCTGCACTCCAGCACCAAATGTGCGACCGTTTCTTCAGTCTCCAGACACTTTTTTGTTTGACGGTAACCATTATGCTCGCCCATATCAGTTCAGATCCACCCAAAATTTAGAAGTTCAAATCAAATCCCTGCGCACCAATGCACTGTACTCGACACCAAAAAAAAAAACCGAGAATGATCTTGAGTTGCCTTTATGGTGTATGCTATGCAATGACAATTAACCATTTGACTGCTCATCCTTTACTCCGCCGCCAATGATTCTAAATTCTCAACCTAAACTACTTCGAGCGGGCCAATACTAGTCGTGAACTCAATGAATGAATTTTGAGTCTCCAATAACAAGCGTCGAGTCGCCTCTAGTCTCTAATTTACATAGATATTCACCTTTATTGTAGAAACTGACGTAGTTTTCACACATTTTATTTATATTACATGGGAATAGCGAGTGCCAAGCGAGACGCAGCCGCGCGCGTGCATTCACCTTGAAAAAGACTGCCCAATGCGGTTGAAACTATAGTCGAGAGTGACCGGCTTAATCTTACGTGAGTAATTCCCGTGTAATATAAATAAAATAGATATTCACCTCTTTAGCGATAGTGTCGAGCACGTACTCGCTGCGCCGGCGCATGAAGAAGTGTTGCGCTTGTTGTATGATCTGTTCTAGCAGGGACTGCTCCTTGCTCATATCGAGTAGCTCGTACCGATCCGCTGCCATTGGACCTGGGGAATTGATTCATCTGCCGTTATTTCGCACAAATTTATTTTCAAATAGGCTATCGGACAGTTGTTTGATTTGATAAAAATAACAGGCTCAGTGAAAAATAAAATTTTCATTATCAGCCTATGATGTTCCCACTGCTGGGACACAGGCCTTCTTGCAGAGAGAGAGGATGGGCCCTAATCCACCATGCTGGTCCAGTGCATGAGTGGAATGCGCTGACTGTATGGGCTATCCCCGATAGTTGTAGGTATCTTCATATCATGAGTAAATGCAGTTCCGGCGATAGGTTATAGGGTTATATGACCTGGTGGGGCAACCGCCCAGGCCGCCACAGGTATATAAAAATCTATAGATCTTATTCTTTTTCGGTTTGAATGGCAGACGGGGGGGGGGGGGGGGGGGGAGGAGCTCAGGGCGCTGGTAGTGCTAAAACTGGCATTGAGTAAATGAGTATGTGTCGGTTTCTTCTAAGCAAGCATGCTCCATTGTAGAGTTAATCAGGCGAGTTGGCGGTCAAAAACAATACTATTCATCATCATCAGCCAGAAGATGTTGCTGTCTAGTGCATGCAAAAGGCAGGCTATCGTTCTGTGTGGAGGTATAGGGGGAGGCCTATGTTCAGCAGTGAACGTCTTCTGGCTGATGATGACAATCAACTTCATCATTTCAGCCGTAGGAGGCCTATGCCCAGCAGTGGACGTCCTACGGCTGAAATGATGATGTTGATTGTCATCATCAGCCAGAAGACGTTCACTGCTGGACATAGGCCTCCCCCATCGATCTCCAAAAGGGCCGGTTGGAAGCGGCCTGCGTCCAGCGTTTCCCTGCCGTCTCTTTTAGGTCGTCTGTCCATCTTGTGGGTGGACGTCCTACGCTGCGCTTACCGGTCCGTGGTCTCCATTTGATGATGACAATACTAACCTACTAATATTATAAACGCGATATTTTGTATGTATGGATGTTTGTTCCTCTTTCACGCTGCAACGGAACAACGGATCGACCTGATTTTTTGCATAGGTATAGTTCAAGAGCCAGAGAGTAACATAGGCTACTTTTTATCATCATCATCATCACCATTTTTCATCACTACGCGGGTGAAAATCGGGGCGCAGCTAGTTACTAAATAAATAAAAAGCATTTCTTCAGTTGCTTTGAGAGAAGAATGCCATTTCCGGCTGCCACATGTCATCTGTTGTTAAGGGGACTGTTCCCGCCTGCAGCTCTCTCGCTCGCACATTTTCACATTATTGAAGATATAAAATCAATGAGTGTGAATTTCCAAAAAGTAACAAACAAAGAAATTGTCAATTTAATATATTTTAATTTGAGAGTAAAATGGTAACAAGTGATTTTTATTTCTCGTGTCATGTTATTCCGTCAAATTACAAGATATCGAAACAAACATTTCTATGTTTGTAATGTTACGATAGACACCAAGACATGATTTTGTTACTTTTTGAAAATTCACACTCATTGATTTTATATCTTCAATAATGTGAAAATGTGCGAGCAAGAGAGCTGCAGAGGAGTATACAGGCCCCTTAAGTTACCAGCGAGGCAGCGTCGCTTTGAGGGCCCGAGCGGGCCGGTGGCGGGGTGCGGGAAGGGGTGGTGAGTGTTGGCGTGGTGTACGGCACGTAGCAGTTGGTGCAGCGAATGTTCCAGTACATGGTCGTGATCTGCCTTGCCCGCTGCCGATGCTTCCGGCTGAAGAAAACAATAAATAATAGGCATGTATCCTAATGTTTAATTTATTACAAAACTAGCGACCCGCCCGCCCGGCTTCGCATGGATGTAATTTACGTGCGAAGCCGGGGCGGGTCGCTAGTTATACATATAAACCTTCCTCTTGAATCACTCTATCTATAAAAAAAACCGCTTCAAAATCCGTTGCGTAGTTTTAAAGATTTAAGCATACATAGGGACGGACAGACAGCGACTTTGTTTTATACTATGTATATTTATCTATGATACTATGTAGTGATAGTGAAGTGATGTAGTGATAGTGATAACCGGCTTAACGATGAATATAACTAAATACATTACACATATGCCGCCGATTTTGTGGTGCTAAACCACCGATTTTGGTGTTGCAACGTTGCCAATTTTGGTGGTGCTACGCCACCGATTTTGGTGGTGCAACGTTGCCAATTTTGGTGGTGCTACGCCACCGATTTTGGTAGTGCAACGTTGCCAATTTTGGTGGTGCTACGCCGCCGATTTTGGCGGTGAAACGTCACCAATTTTGGTGATACAACGTTGCCAATGTGCTACGCCGTTGATTTTGGCGGTACAACGTCGCAAATTGTGGTAGTGAGCAGTCACTGATTTTGCCGAAGCAAGGTTGCATTATGATCACATGTGTCGGCGTTTAAAGTACATTTTAGAGTGAAGTGAAGTAACCAAAACTGAGCTCGTCCCATTAATTTGTAGGAATTTCCTTGAAGAAGTTTCTTATTTATTGCTCCCAGATCTTTAGCATCAGATACATACATATATTTTCAAATATTTTGTATTACTTACTTTAACATTTTCCAGGTTAGTGTTGTTATTTTGCCCATTGTTGTGACGGAGTCCTATTAACAGTTGAATTCCGGGCAGTACCTGAATAGAAAGAGAAAATATACTACACTGATTTCTTTGTTTATTGATAGGTAGAAGTACTTCTGGCTTTTTCTTTATTTTCTATCACATTCTGAAATGGCAAAATATTCCTCGGCTGCAATTTTTTTTTAACAAATCCTTAAGTCAGTTGTAGCATTATAGAACAGAACATTCAGAGCTGCTTCCGAGTTTTGTCATCATTTTAATGATGATTATCAATGATGATGTGCAGTATTTTTTTTTATAAATAAATGTTCGGGACATTTTTGCACACACTGTCACTGTTCGATACGAACAATAAAAAGCAAGATTTTTTATAGTTTGCTTATATTTCAGAAGTTTTTACAAATTGAACGTGGTTCTTATGGTAGTAAAGATGGCAGAGAGAGGTTAAGTTTTCGCATGTTGACGCGATGGCAGCAGTGTTGCTATATAAAAATATGTAAGTGTGTTCGGCGCGAACAGTCACCTAACCCCAAACTATGCAAAGCTTGTGATATGGCTGCCAGAGACTGATATACGTACATATAGTTTTAAATAAATACTTAAATAAATATTAACACCCAGATATAGAACAAACACAAATGTTCATCACATAAATGTTTGTCCTAGGTGGGAATCGAACCCACACCCCCAAGCACAGAAGGCAGGTTCACTACCAACTGGACCAACGGGCTATTATCTGTACTGCCTAACAGCTCTTTACAGAACAGAACATTCAGAACACTGGTATTTGCCATTTTTTATATTATAGTCTTACCGTAGCCATGATGTGATTGCCAACAACCATATGTGGTATTGAAGCATCCAACTGCACTGCCTCGGCTGCTAATCTTGCAAACAGCTCCTTACAGAACAGAACGTTCTGAGCTGCTTCTAACTTTTGCTGCCAGTGTTGTTCCACCCCGTCTCCGGGAATGGTGCTGGGGCAGTTGAGGACTGACGAGTTGAGCGTCATTGATACTACATCTTCTTGTTCTGAAATATATGATCAGTTTTTTTTTACTTTTGCCCACGTTTTCATATCTGTAATGAAGCATCCTATATTGATGGTGAAGCTTTCTATCAGAAAAAGTATGACAATATGGATGCAATAATATAATATAGAAAGCCCGTTGGTCCAGTTGGTAGTGAACCTACCTTTTCTAAGCTTGGGGGCGTGGGTTCGATCCATCTAGGACAAACATTTATGTGATGAACATTTGTGTTTGTTCTATATCTGGGTGTTAATATCTATTTAAGTATGTATTTAAAACTATATATGTATGTGTATCAGTTTTTAGCAGCCATATCACAAGCTTTGTTTAGTTTGGGGTCAGATGACGGTGGGTGCAAAAATGTCCTGAATATTTATTTATTTAATGGTTCTGACTTATAACTTGTCACAATAAGAGCTACCAACCATTTTTGCATCTCCATCATCAGGAAGCATGTGCGCAAAGTAGTGATTTTAAACTGTTGGTTCCATAGTCAGTATAATGGATGCTCACATAAGTTTTAAATGGAGTGATAGATTTTTCAGAATACGGGGTCTAGTTTTTTTTTTTATAAATAATTTGTTTACGTATGAGCACCATCTCGTCTGGTGTTAAGCGATGATGCGGTCTACGTTGGAGCACACTTGCCTATCACTCGTGATTTGAAGACACTCAGATTGTAACCATCGGGGAACACCCATTCTGGCAGCGCAATCTATCTAGTTCTAGGAGCAAAGCACTAGATAATTCCTATTGGTCTTTGAATATAGCATTCTTAACTAAAGCAGGTTTTGCTATCATATTACACTTCATCATCTTCACTCTTTTATAACTCTAATAAACCGGGCATAGGGTACAGAGGTGAATGGCATATTAATTATGCCATTAATTATGCTTACCCAGGATGAGAGGATATTCATGGAAGCACCATAACTAAAATTAATATACGAAAAAGTACCTTTTTGGCACAGTACAGAGATGAAAGCGACACCCTGCAGCTCAGGTGGCACAGTGACTCGCAGAGCGGACGGCACGGGCCCGCCACTGCTTGTGCTCATCGCCAGGGCTATCTGCTCTTCAGGGGCTTTGGTCACCTGGACAGTGTTAAATATTGGAATGTTGCTATGAAATAGAATAACTTTTAAGGATAACTATATACAATTTTGGGACTCACATTGCCTTAAGAAAGACAAGGATGCTTACTTCAAATACCCCAGTCTGACTAAATTTAGAGCCAGCAGTTCTATAACTCAAATCTCCCACAATAGTGTTGGACACTTTCTTCAAGCGCCAGTTCTGCCGTAAACGTAACAGATCAATGTGGAAGTCTGGCATGTTTCTAGTCATCCTCATGGACTCGCTGGCTCGAAGACGGTCCACTCCAGCCTGGAGTACTGCTGCGGCCGCGGCTAGTGCCTTCTTTCTACCATACACTTGGACCATGGGACGGTTTTCTATTTGTTCGGCTTGCACTGGATCTAGTACCTGAAATTTTGATAGGAATGTTCTTAAAGCATCAGATATGATTTAAGTACAGGCAAAATAAAAAAAAATACTATACTTACCATATACCTCTTCTCTTTTGTAATGCTCAAGACGTCAGCCAGCACACAGACTTCTGTCAGTCCATTTCTCAGTTTGTTTCTCACAGAATCAAAAGGCCAAAGACTCGACTGGTAGCCAGGTTCCTTGTCATCTTCCGACTTGTTATCTGAACTGCTTTCACCTTCCTTTTTGATATTACAGAACTCATCTTCCGTCTTCGAGAAATCTATCTTTTGGGCCAAACGGGCAAGGTTTTCTGACATAGACAAAGGTCTGAAAGTAATATTACGATTTGTAAGAGCTTATTTAATAATAAACGGCTTAAAAACCAATCTATCAACAGTTACTTACGCTTGGTATATTTCCTGGCCATCGTAGGTTATTTCTTGGATTTGGTTTTCTATTGGAGCCTCGATTGAAATGTTTACAGAATTGGCCATCGTGAATCATTAACAAGAAATTTAAAAATTTACAACATTTCACTCAGTATCAATCGAATCGTGAAAAATAACAAACAAACCACGAAACAAACAGAATTTCCTTTTAATTTCCTTTCCTTCCGAATGTTCCGTTCCGATTTATTATTTTTTATTTATTTTATTTGTTGAGTGATTGACGTTTCACCTTTTTGTTTGACAATTTTGACATGATAATGACTGAATTTTTTTCTTTTTTCCTCTTTGTATTATTTACGCGGCGCACGTCTTGTGTGTTTGCCTTGCCAGTGTCAAGTTTAATTAAACATGATATTATTAACGTATTATTATTATCGTCAAACAAGTCAAGAAAAATTTACTAGAGATTTTATGGAAAAAAACACATGTAACGACCAAAAAAAACATGCAAAATGTGTACACACATTTTTTGCATGTTTCAATACATGTTTCACCCATAGATAAATAAACATATATACTAGATTGCGTTCTGTCAAAATATTCCCATACAAAACTAAACCTTAACGTCTAAACGTAAGGGTTCATAATAATGTGGCTAGGAACATGGAGGTAAAACGAGCTCACTGAGATAGCTACCTTGGTTTCACCTCATACACGAGTACGTTCACGAACACCTAATCATTCAGCGAAAATCAAACTGTGTTCTTTCTGAACGCAGCCTCTAATAGGTTCCTATCGTCGTAACTCGTACGTACGTACTTATGTATCGACTCGATCGGATCGACATTTTCCTTCGTTTGGTAAAAGAACTTGTGGAACACGAAGTCATTTTGCAATTTACAAAGTAACGAAAATAGTAAAAATTTAATCTTGGATGTGATGTGTGAACTGCAGACCGTAATATTGATTAACCAGAATGGATCGTGCGATTGCTGTAAGTATCCTAGAGTGTATGAAAGTAATTATGCGATGTAGAAACGGTCCCGATTGATTTTTTTATTCCGAATAAATGAACACTTAAGTTCGATGCACCCAACCAAGGATTCTCTACTAAAGCTTCATCCTTGCATTGCATCTCACATTTAATTTATTATTGTTTGTTCGAGTCGAGAATTTTGAGTGATCTCTCTATTGATGTTTCACAGTAAGCTATAAAATCTTAAATTATAATAAAACTTATGTCGAAAATGAATGGAGGACGCGAAGCGAAGTACGAAAATATTTATTCCATACTCTAAAATAGGTAAAATCAAAGATGTTATACCATACACTACATACCTACTATTAGATCGTTGGGTAAGATGGGTAAGATAAGATCGTACTAGGTATTTCCAAATTCAAAATTTGTGTGGAATGTGGTACTTGCCTATAACTATTGTTACCCTAATAAATCAGTAAACAGTATTACGTAGTATTAGGTATATTCCCTTTAGTAAACAGTAGCCTCAGATAAAGACCAGGGGCTTACGGCCAACTGCTAACACGGTATTAAACTAACGTTCAATCCGCTCAGTTGGAAAATGACGCGACAGCAAACCGTATCTGGGCTCGTTAAGGTTCACGTTCGCGTGATTTTCTGAACTGCGCTAATTTGAGACCGCGTAAGGAGTTGGCCGTAAGGCCCTTGATCTGAGACAGTAGCGGTAATAAACCAGTTCAGTAAATCTTACTGCAACTACAGCTAACATACCACTCAGAAAAGATAACAACAAAAAAGAATCTACCTGATATAGGGTTAGCCCGTTACCGCTATGTTAAGCTTAAAGGGGGTCATTGTACTCTTCCTTATGAATAAGATTTAGTAATAAGTAAAATAATAACAGCTGTTCCTTACGTATTTTGTTGAGTGTAAATGAACCTTTTTATGGAATAGTTAAATATTATTTTTTTGTAATTTCAGGGGTTGGTCCTGCCCTTACTAAAAGTTGTTAGTAAAGATGAATACCCACTGAGATCCCCTTTAGACATAGATCCGCACAGCAGTTCTGTCTAAACCTGTAAACGGCCTTGGTTGGTTTGGTTAGACTAGCTGCACCCTGTGGTTTCACCCACTATCCTGGATTATTAAAATTAAGTGTTAGTGAACATGCTTGAGCGTGGGATAGCGAGGTGAAACATGTATTTTCGTGCTGTTTCTAAAACTCCATAGAAGCCTCTAGTAATGATACCACCGTTTTATTAGGGTATGACTTATCTCGACTGTGACTTTGCTTAACCCTGAATGTGACTAAGACTTGTTTGATGATTTAAAAAATATCTCAAAACTTGACATTGGTAAAACTATAAGATGTGCCATGGCAAAATCCCTAAAAGCAAATAAGAAAAAATGGTTACCTAAGAATTCGTCAAATTTATTTTCAGTCCCGTCCAAGCCATGAGCAAGTGATGGCCATAGTAGACTTTATGGAGCAGTATCCAGCACTAGGCCTCGGTCAAATGAGGGGCATGGAAGGCAGAGAAGAAAGCAAAAAGCTGTGGCTTCAATTGACAAGGATCGTCAACAATATTACAGGGCCCACGCGGCCTATGAAAAGTTGGATGAAAGTTAGTTGAAAATCATCATCATCATCATCATTTCAGCCATAAGATGTCCACTGCTGGATATAAGCCTCCCCCATCGAACTCCAAAAGGGCCGGTTGGAAGCAGCCTGCATCCAGCGTTTCCCTGCGGTCTCTTTTAGGTTATCTGTCCATCTTGTGGTGGGTCCTACGCAGCGCTTACCGGTCCATCGTCTCCATTCCAGAACATTTCAGCCCCATTGGCCATCAGAACCATCGTCCATCTGTTAGTTGAAAATACACTTTGCAAAACCACACTTGTTTGACAATATTTGTCAAAATCATCTTAAGTAAGTAAGTAAATCTTTATTTCTAAAAGCTGTGTAATCTTAAATTAATTCTAATACAAACTACTAAAACTTAATATTAAAAAGTGAGAAATTTCCAAAAAATTTAAAAATAATTAAGATGTCGACTTTAACAAGGTCCCCCCACACTAGGCTCATGGCCCGTATTGTGGTGGCCAAGTGACGATGTACTCAAATAATTTTTTTAAAGTGGAGGCATCCAATATTTTTTTTATTTTTGTTTTTCCTAGATGAAATTTTAAGATTTTAGACCTTAGCAGTTGTAACTCATTTCAGTACTGGGCTGATAAGAAATCAACAGTACGGTCAAAAGTTGTTAGCAGTGGCGGTGACCCAAACAATTTATCTTCTAACATTGAGAAGAAAATTTGGGATATCTTCCTGGCTAACGATACTGAAAGTAAGTATTGTTTTTTTTTTCTATTAACCACTTTAGTGTAGCTCAAACATGCTTGGATATTCGTTCATTAATGCGAATATCCTCACTATCTTTGAGAATGATGGCAGGCGGAATTAGACTCGTACCAACCAAACAATAGCATTAGATAGGCTTAGTTCTTGAACTTTCTTTTTAATATCCAGCTTCGTGTACTGTCTCCTCATGTTATTATAGAAACTGACGTGGATTTCACACATATTTTTTTTTTCTATAGTCCGAGTGACCGGCTTAATCTTACGTGAGTAATTCCCGTGTAATAAAAATAAAATGTCTCCTCATTATTAATATGTTATTCAAGTGTTCATTCAACATTCTTATGTTGCTGATTGTTATTTATTTTGTTCAGGAAACGAACCCCGTGAGTCACGAGGTGTGAAACAAGAGGCCCACTTCCTCGACGAGAGTTTCTTTGACGAGCCCACAGAGTCAGTTGAGCCGATGCTGGGGTTTGAAGAAACGGTAGTGGTGGAGCCCGCAGACCCGGAGGAACGGCAGATGGCTATCATGGACAAACTTGTAAGATATATACTATTTTTATTGAATTAATAGGCTTGCACAGGACCGGTAAAGATGGCGCACTGAAGAGGAGATCTTACCCAGCAGTGGGTGGAAAATGGTTGATGATGATGATGAATAGGCTTGCGTTTGACTGCACTGCACATCTCGCCTGATGTCAAGCGATGATGCGGTCTACGATGGAGCATGCTTGCCTAGAAGAACCATTTCACTCGCGACTCAAAAACGAACGGCAAGGCGTCACCCTTCACCATCATCATCATCATCATCAGCCAGAAAACGTCCACTGCTGAACATAGGCCTCCCCCTTTAACCTCCACACTGAACGACAGTCTGCCTTTTGCATCCACTGGATGCCCGCGACTCTCACATTGTCGTCGGTCCATCTAGTGGGAGAACTACCTACGCTGCTTCTTCCGGTTCCTGGTCTCCACTCCAGAACCTTTCTTTCCCATCGGTTATCGGTTCTTCGAGCGATGTGGCCTGCCCATTACCACTTCAACTTGCAGATATTAACAGCTATGTCGGTGACTCTGGTTCTTTGGCGAATATCCACCTTTCGGATTTTATCGTGCAAAGAAACCCATACCCTTACTTCACCCAGGCGTCACCCTTACTTTGTCGAAATGCCATTTTATTCGCACCAAGCGTTTTGACTCCTCTTTCTTAATTAGAACAGCAAAACAATGGAACGCCTCGCCCCTGCCTGTGTTTCCGCAGCATTACAATCTTGGAGTGTTCAAGTCTAGGGTTAATAGGTTATTACACAGAAGAGAAAATTTCTTCGTTTAGGGTTATTACATGGCAAACATACTCCATCTTCGACCGTATCATCGCTTTCCATCAGGCGAGATCGCGTTTAAACGTTAGCCTAGTACGATGTAAAAAAAAAACATGTTGCAGGTGAAAGTGATGAGCCAGCAAGCGGCGGCGATATCCCAGCTTGCGCACGCTTCTGAAGTTAACGCGCAAGCAATGGAAAAGTTAGCCGAGGCTGCCCACATACAGGTATGTTAGTACATACATACCTCACTATAGTCTTGTTTTAAACTAAAACAAGACTTGGTGTTTGTTTTTATTTTTGTTTTGTTTGTTTTTTTTTTGTTTTTTTGACTATAGTCTGTTTGCTATTGGATCTCAAAAGCAAAAAACGGAACCCTTATAGGGTCACTTTGTCGTCCGTCTGTCCGTCTGTCCGTCTGTCAAGACCTTTTTTCTCAGGAACACATAAAGGTATCAAAGCTGAAATTTATACCATACATTAGAATCTACGGTTTCTTTTGGCAGTGAAAAAAAAAAATAAAAATTTGTAAGTGAACGCGATCAAAAATTTTTTTTTATGTCGCATATTTCCGCATATTTTGCGATTTCACAAGGGAATCAAAACCTATAGTGTACTTCCCGTAGACTTAAAATCATGAAATATGGCAAAAAGCAAGACTTATAAAGAAAAAATCCGAAAATTGTTATGTAATTTGAAATTATCTCTACATAGTATAAATTGAAGTCGCTTTCCACGTCTGTCTGTCTGTCTGTATGGCCGCTAACTCCTAAACCACGCAACGGATTTTGATGCGGTTTTCTCCATCAGTTAGACAGTTAGTTAGATACATTTTCAAGGAAGGTTTATACATATAACTAGCGACCCGCCCCGGCTTTGCACGTAAATTACACCCGTGCGAAGCCGGGCGGGCGGCTCGCTAGTATCATATAAAAAAATGTTGTTTTGCTATTACAAACTTATATTTTGTAGTTGATATGTATGGAAGCACCTTATTGTGCACTATAAAGTTAGATTTGTCCTTTTTTTTGTTTTTACTTGCGCTCCCTCGGAGCGTGAGTTCTACTCGTGCTTGGCCGGTTTTTTCTGTAATAAAAGTATTCTATGTCACGCTTCGGTTCTCCAACGATCCTTATGCAAAAAATCGCGTCGATGCGATCCTGTATTTTTTTTTTTTTGTTTTTTTAATTTTTTTTTATTGGCTTGCGCTTGGCCGCCAACTCGCCTGATGTTAAGCGATGATGCGGCTTACGATGGAGCACGCTTGCCTAGAAGAAACCTATTCCACCTCACTATTGAAGACACCCAGATTGTAACTATCGGGGAACACCCACTCAGGCAGCGAATTCCACAGACTAGCAGTTCGCACAATAAATGTGGAATCAAAGCGCTTCATACGGGTTCTCGGAATATCAACCATAAAGCGTTGTCGATTTTTCGTGTCCACTGGCAGTCCGATAGAAAAATGGGCAGAAGGGAATCAAATCATGCAGATCTGTAGCACACTCCGAAATGTTCTGTCTCTGTTGCTACGTGAATGAGGATATGATTATGATGATATACCTAGTAGCATGATTGTTTCAGGCGCGAGCCATCGAGCGTCTCGCCAACACGTTCGAGTCGATCGGTGCGTCGACGCGCGACGTACGCACGGCAGTCGTTGACATCGACGACACCATGAAACGGTTCTACAATACTGCACCCACGTAGCAAACACTAGTGTAAGAATACTGTCACTTAGTGATACATAACTGTGATATTATTGAATAGAATTTGATCTGAGAGACCCTTTTTTTTGTATGTTCTTTAATGTTTCTCTTCCAACACAAGTCAGAGTCGTAAAACAAAAAAAAATTCAATTTTTTTATTTTTTATAAATAATAGTCTTGCGTTTGACCACCATCACGCCTGATGTTAAGCGATGATGCGGTCCACGTTGGAGCACGCTTGCCTAGAAGAAACCGGTTCACTCGTGATTTGAAGACACCCAGATTGTAACCATCGGGGAACACCCATTCAGGCAGCGCATTCCACAGACTAGCAGTTCGCATAATAAATGTGGAATCAATATATGATTGATACAACGTTTAATCGATAGTAATTAAGCCGTATACAACAGTTTATGGCCTGTCAGTGGGAACAGAGTAAGGTCGTTTTTTATTAAAAAAATAAGTAGCCTTGTGTTTCCTGTTTTTATTATCTTTTTCTTATATTTTAAATGTACCCTATTCTATTATAGTTACTCATTAATTCTAATATTGTATGACATAGTATAAATATTCTAAATATACAATGTAACTGATAGACTCGTTGGAGTGACGATATACGTAGGCTGAAAAAGACAAGCTGAAGATCGGGCTGGGTATTAACGGGATATTTACCGTGATAGGGTGATGGATGGGTCTGTAGTGAACAACCGTGATAGATTAAAATATTTTTTTCACGGGAGCCTCTAGTATAGTCTCCACTACTTTACTGGGGCATAGTTATGACAGTAAAATACGGAAGACGAGTCGGTATGGTCTTAAAGGCTTTAGCCTGCTTAATTATGGACGGGGAAAAAAATGTGGGTTTACTTTATAGTGCCACCAACTTAGCTGTTCAGGTGGGCAAAATTGGAACTACAGCTTTCTCTTGGTGAATTTCTTAGGTGGCCATACCAAAATTTACCACCAGCGACGCTGTCAACTGAACAGCTAAGGGACTGCACTTGCTGCAAGGAGTTTTCAACAAACCCCTATTCAAAAACTAAATTGGATACAAACTCCCAAATATCCGAAACTGAACCCAATAGTGGTTTGTGATAGTGCTAACTACAAATTGCTACAGTTTGTGGTACGGCACAGTATTTGCCATATTATATTTTAACTACACTTAATTGTAGAAGAGAGTTACAAAATGAGTACATCCAAGACCGGTATGAAACCTCGGATAAAGGAAGAGTCACGCAAACGTTCCTCCCTGATATCGCAAACGCATATAAGGTGACGCGAGCTGCAAAGTTGACTCCCTTCCAGGTACAAGCTTTGACGGGACACGGAGGAATAGCTGAATACCTGCACAGGTTCAAGCTCAAGAACAGTCCTGGTTGCGAGTGCGATCCTGATGTGCCCGAGACGGTCTGGCACGTGCTCATCGATTGTCCCAGATTCATGGCCGCTCGACAGGACCTCGAAACACAGATAGACAGAAAGCTTATGGTGTCGGATCTTCACAACATCCTAGCAGATCCAGGCATTAGACCACACTTCCTGTCTTTCGTAGAGAGGTCCTTCCGCATAGCGGCTAAGAGAAATTCCACCCTCGACCCACTCCGAACCCTCCCCCCACTCCAAACCCTCCCCCCACTCCAAACCATCCCCCCACTCCAAACCATCCCCCCACACCAAACCATCCCCCCACTTCAAACCATTCCCTCACTCCAAACCCTCTCCTCCTCTTCAACACACACACTGTCCACCGAAGCCATGTTGAGTGCAACCCCCGGCCAAGAAACTGTCCCAAAAAGCGTAACCATTCACCAACTATTGGAAAACGCAGAAAGAGGAGTGCCGGGAATCCGAATTCGTGGTGTGGCTCTCTTCATGGACAGCAACAGAGAAAGATTCGGGATAAGCTTTTGCCGTACCCGGAACCAGAAACGCGTTCGCCTATCGCCTGGACTAGCATGTCTGCTCAACGGGAGTACCACTAAAGTGACTATGAAGCGCAAATCCTACAACGCTATGCCATTGTGCAAGGTAGATGGTCACCAATACCGACTAGTGCGATCGAAAAACAAAACAATCGCACTGTTCGAGTGGGCCGCACAGTCGCCTTTCGAGCAAGCCAGCTCGCTGCTCGAGTATCTCAGCAGGGAAGTAGACAACATGCCCAGGGTAATAAGCGTAGACGCGATGATGGTAGAATACTCGAAAGCGGAAGTCGCAGATCGGCTGGGTTGCACTAAGGCCTCTGAATACCATGAGGTCGTCGTGTATGAGGACAGAGGAGAAAATCTAAGTTTTCTCAAGGCTCCTACACACGATCGCACAAGTGCAACAGATAGCTGGGGACACCCCGTTCCGTGTTCGACTACTCAATCTGGATCTGAAAGGGCACAACAAAAAGCAGCTGCCGAAAAAGCCGCAGCCTATCCAAGTGGTATCCGAGATGGAAGAGAAGGCCACATAGCGACTTTCTTTACAGCTTTCAGCGCTGCATCGCAAAGCTTGCTCCGAATCACGCCCAAATCACCACCCCTCCCAACAACAGCTACCCCGAGAGAAGCTCCACAACCTCAGGCAGCCCGGACGAGAGCAGACATGGGACAGGTCGATCCGCCCCGCTACATCTTGGCCTCGGGGCCCCAAGGTCACGCGAGAAACGCCTTCCTCGAATTCCTAGCCACATTGAGAGCGACAAGAGTAGTCAATCTCAGGAACTGCCATAACATCCTGCAGTCCTTCAGGCTAGGAAGTGAAAGTCTGCTAAAAAAGGGACTTGAGGAGGCGGAAGCAGCCATATACAATAACACCACTTCCCAGGTCATCAGGGGAACCATGAAAGGAAAATATATGGCAGCTTACAGCGCAGAAAGTGGCTTTGTGGCACTGAACGAGACTGAGACAGAGCGATCAGGAAGATCGAAATACGCAATACCATCGAATGACCCAATTGTAGTCATCGCCAAGTGTACCAAGATAATGCTGGACGACAGGATCCTCGAGATGGCTAAGACTGTCGAAGGGAACTCAGATGTCGAGGCAAGCTGGGAAAACTGGGTGGTGCCAAAGATACAATGGGTCAACGGAGTTCCAGGATGTGGGAAGACAACGTGGGTGATCCGACATTTCGATGTGGACAAGGACGCTATAATCACCACAACAACAGAGGCAGCAAAAGACCTGAGGGAGAAACTATCGTATCGCATAGGAGACCTGGTAAAAACCAGGGTGCGAACCATGGCTTCCTCTCTCGTAAATGGTTTTGGAAGAGACAGTTTCAGCCGCCTTCTGGTGGACGAAGCTCTCATGAACCATTTCGGAGCTATAGTAATGGCTGCACGGCTGTCTGGTGCTAGCGAACTTGTCCTCATCGGAGACGTCAATCAGCTACCTTTCATTGACAGAGAAAATCTCTTCGAAATGAGGTACCATCGCCCAAACCTGATCACAAATATCAGTCAGGAGTTGCTTTGCACACACAGGAATCCAATGGACGTCGCGTATGCGTTGAGGGAAATATACGCCGGTATATATTCCTCGGCTCCCCGTGTTAGGTCTCTAGAGCAGAGACGGTACAATGGGGCGCAAATACCAAGCACCCTCCCCAACACCCTTTTCTTAGTTCACACTCAGGAAGAAAAGGAGACCCTCATTAGCCAGGGTTATGGGGGAGGCACAGGGTCGCGCACTCTTACCATCCATGAAGCTCAGGGACTAACATACGAGTCGGTAATCGCCATAAAGACCAAGTCAAAGATGAAGCTGCATGAGAGCGTATCGCACGCAGTCGTTGCAGTATCACGGCACACTGGGACCTTTGTCTACTACGCCGACGACATCGAAGACGATGCCATCAGTCGATTCGTACGTCGAGCGTCAGCTGCGTCACCGAAGACCATTAAAGCGTACAACCTGCAGATGGCTATCAGAGATCGGAACGCGGCAGTGATGGAGGCCCTGGGCCGGGAGGAGGCGATATAAAATGTAGAAAAATGAATATTAAAAATGTAAAGAAATAAGAGTTGTGTGTATGCCTCTAGCATTCATGCTCGCCATCGAAGGCACCTTCTTGCGGCGGCGTCGTGTGTCGGGTCGCTCTCTTCCCTAAGATATGGTTGAGGAGGGCGATGGCTGGCACATGTGTCATACTCGTGATCGGGTGCTGCTTGCGGGTCGCTGGTCTGCTCGCGGTATATACACAACACTAGTACCAAATTGTTTTAACCTTAGATTAAGATAGGTATAACTAACTTTCCTCTCCCTGTACTGTGAATAACTAAGTAAATTCGTTTAAGTTAACAAAATTGTAGTCAAATATAATAAAAGTCACGGACCCTGGAGTCCGTGGAGTTGCATTGTAAATAAAAAAAAAAAAAAAAAAAAAAAAAAAAAAATGAGTACATCATATTTGTTTTTATTGTTATTTTATTTAGTTTACACACAACACAATAATTATTTTATAGCCACTTTAACGGCTTTAGAAACATTACTTAATCACACATTAAATTCATGTTTTTTTAAAGATAAATACTGACTGTCTACTTATTAAAAATGCGCTTGCCATTTTGCGAGGTTAATATTTGTGTTTGTTCTATATCTGGGTGTTAATATCTATTCAAGTATGTATTTAAACCTATATATGTATGTATATCAGTCTCTGGCAGCCATATCACAAGCTTTGCTTAGTTTGGGGTCGGATGACTGTGTGTGCAAAAATGTCCCGAATATTTATTTTTTTATTTTTTTATTCAAATATTTAAACAGTTTTTTTTTATAGTTACAAAAAGAATAAATGGGGAAACCTTTTTATCCCATTTTAAGGTCATTATTAAAAATATAAAAGGTATATTTTTTTGTAAATACATATTTTAAAATATTAACCTCGCAACATGACTGTAACAACATCAAATGCGCGAGTGAAATAGCGCCGCGCCATATTCTGAGCCTTAAGCTAAACTATGCTTAAAATTGCTCTGTCAAGTTTTCGCTGAAAGAAAAAGTCAATTTTAAGCGAGGCAGCAATTTTAATCATTGTTTAACTTCAAGTAACGTTTTTAAGTAAAGCCATGAATGTATAATTAATTAACTATATAACAATTTCAGTCTTATAAACTAAAGAAAAATAAAAATTTATTACATTTTTTATATCTTATAATTCCAACCAATGAAATTCTGTCAACTGCGTTTTAGCAGTGTACATAGATTGTACTCATATTTTATTTAGTCATAAGGATAAGAACTATGAATTCATATGCCCACGTAGGCATAAATGTATATTTTGTAAAAATAATTAATGAATATTGTGCATTGGCACAATATTAACTGAATATTTTTTATTTACAAGTACATAAAAGGCTACCGGACAGATTGATTTGTTAAAAATAACAGGCTTACTGATAAATATAATTAAATCTGATATATATACTGAAGAAATTATTTCAATTGGCTAATAAAGTACTGAGTTATAAGAGTTTTAAGTTTTTAGTCGCATTAGGAAGGGATGCTCTGCCTTTTTTAAAAATAAATAAAATAATAAATAAATATTCGGGACATTTTTGCACACACGGTCATCTGACCCCAAACTAAGCAAAGCTTGTGATATGGCTGCCAGAGACTGATATATATATACATATATAGGTTTAAATACATACTTAAATACATAAAAAGTCAGTTGCAGTTTGTATGGCTTACTTAAAAATGACGTCATTTAAAAATAAAATGCGCTCTCTGTCTAACAAGACTTTAATATGGTTATATCTTTCTTTCCTTTTCGGTGATCGGCTCTATTTATGGCCAACTTTTTATAAGACGACTAGCGACCCGCCCGCGCGGCTTCGCACGGGTGTAATTTACGTACGAAGCCGGGGCGGGTCGCTAATCTATACTTATAATAAAACTGTAACAGGTCCAATTCTGTACATTGAAGATATTTTGAAAAAAAATATTGGACGGTTCTCTATAATCGGTACTGAAGTCAAAAATGTATTTTTTTTCATTTTTGTCTGTCTGTCTGTCTGTCTGTCTTTCTGTCTGTATCTGGGCTGCGCATCACGCCGAAACTACTCAATGGATTCATATGAAACTTAGCATAATTTTAGTTCATACTACGAGGTAGGTTATAGGATACTTTTTATCCCGAAATTTTGCATGGTTCCCTTGGGAGAGGGGATGAAAGTCAAAATGTGTACTTAGTTGTAATTCATTACCGCGTAGTCCGATTTCATTAATTCTTTTTTTGTTAGAAAGGAAATATCATAAAACGTCCCGTAAAAATTTCAAGGTCATCGATTTCGTATTTCAAAAATTACAGACATCACAAACGTCAGAATAATGTCCAAATAACTTGACCTCCGGAATGTACAGGAACCTTTGAACGTACGGCTCATCTTAAGCTGGCGATTGATTTGCAGCGCACTTTGTAGTGTACGTTGAGTAGGTACTTAGATAGCCTATCTGAAGACACCTTTAGAAAGGAAATACCTACTATATCTATAATGTTCCTGAAAGTTCTAGAAATTTTGGAATGATCGACATAATTATAAAAGGAGTACAAACAATTGTAATCGATTTGGAATGTTCGAGAAAGATCTAGAAATTTCTGGAATGATCTAAAAAATTCTAAAATGACTGCAAACTATTATAATCGATATAAAATGTTCGAGAAAGTTCTAGAATGATCTAGAAAATCTATATTTCTATATCTATCTATACTTATAATAAAACTGTAACAGGTCCAATTCTGTACATTAAAGATATTTTGATATTTTTTTGAACTGCTATCTATAATCGATACTGAAGTCAAAACTGTATTTTTTTTAATTTTTGTGTCCTTCTGTCTGTATCTGGGCCGTGCATCACGCCGAAACTACTCAATGGATTCAAATGAATCTTAGCATAATTTGAGTTCATACTACGAGGTAGGTTATAGAATACTTTTTATCCCGAAATTTTGCATGGTTCCCTTGGGAGAGGGGATGAAAGTCAAAATGTGTAATTAGTTGTAATTCATTACCGCGTAGTCCAATTTAATTAATTCTTTTTTTGTTAGAAAGGAAATATCATAAAACGTCCCGTAAAAATTTCAAGGTCATCGATTTCGTATTTCAAAAATTACAGACATCACAAACGTCAGAATAATGTCCAAATAACTTGACCTCCGGAATGTACAGGAACCTTTGAACGTACGGCTCATCTTAAGCTGGAAGTAGCTTTGTAGCGCATTTTGTTGTGTACATTGAGTAGGTACTTAATAAATCTATAAATTAATAAATCTTATTAAACAAATAAATGCCAAAAAGGGTCCGCAAATCACGTGATGCAAATTAATGGGGGTTACTATATTTTGTAGAAGATTCTTATGGAAAGAAAAATTAAGAAAATTGGAAAAATTCAGAAAACTTATCACCGATTTTAACTTCGCGCGTTTTTCATTTCTAAGACAGGACAACGTCTGTCGGGTCAGCTAGTTATATATATAAACCTTCCTTGAAAATTTATCTAACTGATGGTGAAAACCGCATCAAAATCCGTTGCGTGGTTTAGGAGGAGTTAGCGGCCATACAGACATACAGACAGACTGACGCGGAAAGCGACTTCAATTTATACTATGTAGAGAAGAGATAGAGATATAAAACAATCAGTTCGGTAGCCTATTGATTGATTGAATCAGGCGTTACTTAGCGGAAGTTGATCTCCCGCAGAGTAACGCTGCACTAAAGATTTGTCTAAGAGACAGTTCACAATGGTTCACAAGTACATTTTTGTCTCAATTATGAAGGTTTTATTTATTTTTTATGAACTGTCAAGTGGCGTTGGGATAGTTTGTACTTTTTTTCTTCTTCCCCGAGTTGGGGCTTTTGGCTCCGCGTAATGGACGCAGTTGCAGCTTGTACTTTTTGTTATGGATTTTTTTATAATAACATTGACATTTTCCATTTCAAAAAATGCAAATAATTAAGGTAGAAGCAAAGAAGAATAATGTACCTAGAAACGTTCTTCAATATCAAGAAGTGTGTACAAGACGACCGGCGCTGTCATTCGCAGGGTGACCAGGTTATAAATTTTACGAAACTACCATAGTCAACTAGACAACTAAAAATAATACAAACTTATCACCACAAAAAAATTTCACTCACAGAATCACAGAACCTTTTAACCGACTTCAAAATTAGAAGCAATATAGCCGGATAAAGCTATATCGCCAAATGGCCTAGCCGTGTTCCGACATGTTTTACAGAAGAAAGAAAGAAAGAAAGAAAGAAAGAAAGAAAGAAAAAGTTTACAGTGACGCCCTTAGGGAAAACGAGTCGGAATAGTTACTTCACTGAAGAGCTTCTTTTCGTTCTTAACATAAAAATGTTATTTCACCCAAAATATACCAAACCTACCAACTTTCGTTAGTAAACCAATAAAAATAATGATGTTCAAATTTTATGAATGATAAATTATTATAACACCGGCTTGCACTCACGATTGTGTTTGATGAATGATGTTCATAAAGTAAAAAAAATTATACAAAAACTTACAAAATATTATCACTGGTCACACTGGCTTGACGAGTGTTCTCACAGATTATGTATATTATTAATTAGGCATTCCCTGATATTTCTCGATGTATTCTTGCAGTATCGAAACACGCAAGACATATTTAAGTATATTTGAGCAATATATAATCTAAAACAAGATCAAAACGTATGATAATAAATAATTATGTATATCGTAATGACAGAGAAAAAACAATATAACAGATGAAACAGAAAGGGATGATGCGGTCTAGGGTCTCCGTCAACTCGAAGACCCCAGATTTTGTATCCTCTTTGCCCAGATTTTCTGTGCTCTGGGTCCTGGTGGACACAGAAATATAGAGATAATTGTCTATGGATGTGTCTACCGGTCGCACAGCGGACATGAGAAGACAACCAGACTCACGGAATATCTGATTGAGGTGGCGGATGCGGCTAAACTAAAGTACCCTACAGCCCAATTTGTGTTTAAAATAAAATCAATAAAGTAATAATAGACTATATTCAAGAAATTCACAGAAATCGGTATTCGTAGGTATTATCGCTAACGGTCTACGGTCAGTCTACCAAAAAAAATAATATTTTGCCCAAACCTTTTACCAACCTTCGTTAATAAACCTATAAAAATACTAATGTCCAAAATTTCATAAAAAATTACTAAACATTTCAAAAATTTTATCCCTGGTCACACTGGCTTGCCCCGAGCTCTCAAAGATTAGGAAATTAAGCAGAGATACTTCACTTCCGATACTACGAATTGTGCATATTATTATATGGAACATTAGTTCGCATGGTACACTTATCACTACCAAGGTATCCCAACTGGTAGAGATAAGTGGGAAAAAAATCACTTGGACAAGTTTGTCATTAAATATTTTAATTTCTTTTATTTAACAAACTTATATTTGTAGTTGGCAAACAGCTGCTCCCATACATACCAACTACAAAAATTAAGTTGCAAAAATCATAGTCTGGACTGAAATTTTTCAGTCAACATCTTCGCGATATATAATTTAACATATTAAATTTGATATAAAATACTTTTCATCCAATAAACAGATGGGTGAAGGTCGGTCTTTACTCGGGGCTTAGACTAAATACTCTGCATATTACTTATTCTGTGATAATTGATGTCAAAGTTGATGTTTATGTCAAGTTGGGTTTCAATCGGAAAATAATATTTGTTATTCTCTTATAATACAAAATTCTTATCTAATTATTAAATAAATCAACTAATAATATTGTGTTACTTGCGACGTGGATTTTTAATTCTTGCTGAGGTACGTATTTTACCGGGTTTCCACTAAATAACTAGCGCTCTACACCTATGCACGCCTAAAAGACAACTGAAGACTGTCAGACTGGGGTGTGGTTACTACGGCTCAGCAACGTTTGCTGAAGTGAGGATTCAGTACATGACGTCTAGTACGTAGTACATATAGGTCGTTGGGTAGAAGCGACGCTAGCGCTAAGAAATATCACCAACTTTCGACCAAAATAAAATGAATGGACGGGCCGCATTCTTGAAGAAGAAGGAGCGCATTCTTGAAGATTACAAAATGAGTGTCGGAGCTCACTTAAACTTCCAATTTCTTTGTGATAAATGTACTGTACATGGTTATAATTAGGCGTTGAAGTCAGACGGTTTTGACTCGTTCTTACTGAGCAAGATCAATAGTTATGGCCCATCCATTAATTTTATTTTGGTCGAAGCCTCCAACTCCATTGTCAAAATGACAAGTTACTAGCCATTTGTATATTTTAGTTATTATTCTATGTATTCTTCAGATTTTATTACAATACATACTTATGTAAAACTTTGGATAGCATTTTTATTCTACACACTCACTAAGTATTTACTATTATCTTAACTATAAAAAGAGCTATATTATTTCTAACTTGTCCAAAATCACAATAATATTATCATGACAATATTATTAACCGATTTCAAAAACTGAAAAAAGGGGGGTTCTCAATTCGATCCCTTTTTTTACAACTATCGTGTTAGAGCAGTGCGAATATTGAAGAATAAAGAAAAACATGCGAGTATTGCAACTGTCGCAAGCGTGGCGCTTACCATCAAGTAAACGCCTTGCTCATCTTGTTACTACTTTCAGCTTGCATTAGTAAGTGTAAACAAAAGCCATCATTTAGCGCATCTCTTTGGTTGGTTGGTTTGGCTATATTTGTTTAAACTTACAATTTTGGACAAATTGGAACAAAACACTTTATAAAATACTTTAATGCGCCTTCTTTTCCTCAATGTCGCACATTTTAAACACTTTTGAAAATAAAAAGTCATGATGTAGGAATAACAAAACCGGTTAGGCAATTGATATAATTTACGTTTTAGCCTACCTACTCCGCCACCCTACATATCATCAACCTGAAAATTATTTTAAAATACATATTTGTAAGAACTTTGTTTTCCTAGCCTAGGGAAGTCCTTGATAATGCCCAATAGATTTTTTTTTAAGTTCTCACTCAGTAGTTTTTTTTTTAATGTGCGAAAGAGAACTTTTTCCGGGGAGCAGCTTATTTATTCAACCACCTGGTTACTTTAAAGAAAAAACTGTGACTAAAGACAGCATTCTTTAAAAGTTCCTACTGTTATCCATATTCCTTAGGAAGGTAAGAATTTTGGTAAGGAAACTGACGTGGTTTTCAGACATTTTATAATACACGGGAATTACTCACGTATGCGGTTGAAACTATAGTCGGAGTGACCGGATAAATCTTACGTGAGTAATTCCCGTGTAATTTAAATAAAAATTTTGGTAAGCGTAGAATTTCTTCGGTGTTTGGCTTAGGGGTTGTCAGGTTTGATGCCTTCCTCGCCTTTACCGTAGCTGGGTGCTGAGTTTGTAGTCAAGTAGAAGTTACCTCGTTCTCTGTGGGGTTGACGCAGGCGTTTTATTTGATCGTGTACAATGTAAGTGTGCACAATTGCACTTTAGGGATGAGAAAATAGGGCAGTCCACGTCTTCATCGATTAAAATAACTAAGGGCTGGATCATACATAAGATTCCCAGGTCCTAATCTCAAATAATGATAATGAAAAGATACCTAAATGATAAGAGCGACGGTGGCCGAGCGGTAGTAAGTGCGCTTCCTAATCTGACGGTACCCGGTTCGATCCTCGGCCCTGTACCAATAACTTATTTAGTACCTAAATAAATTATGTGCAGTTTCGATGCTATCGCTCTAAAACGGTGCAGGAAAACATCGTGAGGAAACTGGTATGTACAAAAACCTCAAAAAGTTCAAAGACTTCTGACTGAATATCTATGTTCCGAATCGCGCAAAGAAACTCCGAGAATAGCTCTCCATTGCCCGCTGTGTGACTGAGTTTTTCCAACAGTTAAAGACCATGTCTCAGTACCTACCATATGCCATCAAAGTAGATATGCCTTAGTTATGTACAAATGTCTGCGTTTTCACCAACTTTTTTCAGTATTCCACTAAACTGTTTAACGTAACGCCTTTACGGTACTCTGCCTATTTTGTGACATATGTGTGTTAAACTCAACGAATGTTAAACTACTGAAAAACAAATACTCACCGAGTGTTAGTCAAATCTCCCAAGTAAATTGTGCGGTTTGTCTGTCCCCCGGTGCTGCGCCAGTCGTCAACGTCGACAGCGAAGACGGCGAGGAAAGCCGTTGGCGCCGCTATAGCTTCCACATAGTAATGCCATGAGCGGTCGTGGCTGCATAGGTCTGCAATGTGCATGGGTATACAAAGGGTTAATTAGTTAGCAATTCGGGCACACTAGGCTTTGTTAAAACTCCACACTGAACGACAGCCTGCCATCTGCATCCATGCCCACGACACTCACGATGTCGTCGGTCTACCAGATGGCAGGCTGTCGTTCAGTGTGGATATCTTAGGGGAAGGCCTATATTCAGCAGTATGGGTAAAAAATAGACACCGCTTTATGGTTGATATTCCGAAAACCCGTTCGAAGAGTTTTGATTCCACTTTTATTATGCGTACTGCTAGGCTGTGGAATGCGCTGCCCGAATGGGTGTTCCCCCATAGTTACAATCTGGGCGTCTTCAAATCACGAGTGAATCGGTTTCACGCAAGCGTGCTCCATCGTAGACCGCATCGTCGCTTTACATCAGGCGAGTTGGCGGTCAAACGCAAAAAAAGAAGTGGCGTTTTTGGGCTGATGAAGTGAGAAGAAAAAAGAGTAGTTTTCAATGGTAGAACACCATGTTTCAGGACTCGGAAATAGGGGGTTGGAAGGTTGTGTTAGAAGTCATATGTTTTCGATTAGATATAGTATACATATAGTCAAGTAGGTGCGGGAGTAGAAAGGAACTGTATAGAACCATGTGGGCTGGATGGGAATTAGAAAGGAGCGGGGGCGGGATTTTGACGGGGGCGGAAGTGGGTTGGAAGGATGATGGAGGTTGGAAGGAAGGAAGTAGATTCCCATGAATCGGGATGAGATTGGGATGGGAGTAAGATAGGAGTGGGAAAGGTAGGGGATCAGAATGAGAAAGATAAAAGACACGCACGAAAAAACGACAGGATGGGAAAGTAACTTTTAAACTTTCGCGATTTGAACACCATGTTTTAAATGTTTATCAGAACATATTTTTACCTAGGTAGGTAAATAAAATAATAAGCGATAAATGCGGATAAACATTTAAAACAAAAACAGGAAGGGATTTTTTATCTACGCGTAGGTACTAAGTCGCGGGCTAAGCTAGGTGTAGGCATGTGTAGGTAAATAAAAGTACCGCGATCATCAGGACTAAAGGGGAAAGATTGGGAGTGGCAGGTTATAAATATAATATTTGGACCAGAAAATGAAAATCTGTCAGCATCAGAATATGTAATCATAATTATATTTCTATGGGTACAACATTATCGCGCGCTTTGTTATTAGTAAATTGGTTGGACTAATTAGCCTAGGTGTCTCGCGGTGCGAGTGTAGCCGGCATTAGCGTGGTGGTCAATCTGCGTCGGTACCAAAGCAATGAACAAGTACGTTTTAAATCACTACGTTTTACCAAAGCTAAGCCGAAGTTACTGCTTTGAAGACATCGGTGGATTTTGAAGCAGAATATAGATAGCCGCATAAGCGAAGCACTTCGTAGCGAAGAACGAATATTACCTACCTACTATTCTCGTACGTAACACAATATCGAATTCCATACAAATTGAAATTTAGTGATTTTCTCTCGATTTGAACATATTTTTTAAAATGTTAAGCGAAAGGTAGGTACATATTTTTGGACCCGGGTATGTCCTAAAACTACGACCAGAACCACCAGAGGATGGGCAGCAGCATCCTCCTACTTGAATGGTGGATCCCCCTGCGATCCCCAAGCCGCCTGCCAAGCGTGGGGATTATTGGCAACCCCCCCCCCCCCCCCCCCCCCCTCATGACAGACAAACAAATACGACGGCCCCCAGTCCCCGGCAGCTCCTCTATCCCTGGCCCAGGTAGCGGGCCAGGTAACGGTGGAGTAGGGGGTGCTAGGAATCTCCGGCAGTTGCCCCGCTACCACCCCCAACAAAATCTGGCCCTGGCAACGCACAATATTCGAACTCTGAGGACCGACGAGAAAATTGTCGAACTGGAGGAAGAATTGAGCAAAATACGATGGGACATCATAGGACTATCTGAAATCCGACGAGAGGGACAGGATACGATAGTTCTGGATTCCGGGAACATGCTCTTCTTCCGGGAAGGAGAACGAAAGTCCCAGGGTGGTGTTGGTTTTCTCGTCCGCAAGTCACTCATCAACAACGTGATCAAAGTCGATAGTGTGTCGAGCAGGGTAGCATACCTTATACTCAGAATAACCGATCGTTATTCGCTGAAGGTCATACAGGTATATGCGCCGACCTCGACATACCCTGACGATGAAGTAGAGGCTTTGTATGAGGAGATATCCGAAGCCATACATTCCTCCGAAACATACTTCACCGTTGTTATGGGTGACTTTAACGCAAAGGTGGGCACACGGAATGTCGATGAGTTAAGAGTGGGGTCATATGGGTACGGACAGCGGAATCCGAGGGGCCAGCGGCTGGTCGACTTCATGGAGAAGGAGGAACTCTATTTGATGAACTCCTTCTTTCAGAAGCGACCATCCAGAAAGTGGACTTGGATGAGCCCAGATGGTGCGACCAAAAATGAGATCGACTTCATCATGACGACCAAGAAGCGAATATTCAATGATGTCTCCGTGATCAGCAAGGTGAAAACCGGTAGCGATCACCGTATTGTCAGAGGCACATTGAATATCAACATCAAGCTGGAGAGGTCGCGTCTGGTGAAGTCCACGCTCCGTCCTGGTCATGCCCAAATCCAAAACCCCAATGACTTCCAACTTGAACTGCATAATCGCTTCCAGGGCCTAGCCGAAAGCGGAACTGTGGACGAAATAAACAATGGGCTGGTGGAAACTGTCCAAGCAGTGGGGTCCAAGTTCTTTAAGACCCCACCCCGAAAAAGACCTCAGAAGCTCTCAGACGAAACCATTAAGCTAATGAAAGACCGGACAGAGATGAGACTGCAATCTTCAGCTGATATGTCGGAATATGGCCAACTTAATAGACGAATCTCGAAATCGGTGCGACACGATCTGCGCTCCTACAATACAAGATGTATTAGGGATGCAATTGAGCGGAACCAGGGCTCGAAAGTGTTCGCGAAGAATTCGTCTATTGAGAAGAGCCAAATGACGAAGCTGAAGATCGAGGATGGCAGTATCATTTCATCAAAGCCGGAGATTCTGAGAGAGCTTGAGAGGTTTTACGGACAGTTGTACACCTCGACACGACAGCCTATAGTCAGTACAGCTCAGGACAAGAGAGCGAAACTGACCCGACATTACACTGAGGACATCCCAGACATCAGCTTGTACGAGATTAGAATGGCTCTGAAACAGCTTAAGAACAACAAGGCGCCGGGTGATGACGGAATCACGACAGAACTACTGAGAGCGGGTGGAAAACCGGTACTTTTAGTCCTCCAGAAGTTATTTAATTCCGTCATTCTCGAAGGTACTACGCCTGAAGCATGGCACAGGACTGTGGTAGTACTCTTCTTCAAAAAAGGTGATAACACCTTATTGAAGAATTATAGACCCATCTCACTCCTGAGCCATGTGTACAAGCTGTTCTCCAGAGTCATTACGAACCGTCTCGAAAGCAGGTTTGATGACTTCCAGACCCCCGAACAAGCCGGTTTCCGTAAAGGCTGGAGCACCGTAGACCACATTCACACGCTCCGCCAGATTATACAGAAGACTGAGGAGTATAATCGGCCATTATGCCTAGCGTTTGTGGACTACGAAAAAGCCTTCGATTCAATCGAGACCTGGGCAGTATTGCAGTCCCTCCAGCGTTGTCATATCGACTATAGGTATATCGAAGTGATGAAGTGTCTGTATAGAAACGCCACCATGTCGATCCGATTACAGGACGAGAGCACGGAACCAATCCAACTGCAGAAAGGCGTGAGACAGGGAGATGTTATCTCTCCGAAACTGTTCACGAACGCATTGGAGGACGTTTTCAAGCTCTTGGACTGGAACGGATTCGGCATCAACGTCAATGGCGAATACATCACTCACCTTCGTTTTGCCGATGATATAGTCATCATGGCAGAGTCGCTGGAGGATCTCAATACGATGCTCAGCGACCTCAGTAGCCTTTCCCAACAGGTGGGTCTTAAAATGAACATGGACAAGACAAAAATTATGTCCAATGTCCATGTTGAACCCGTGCCAGTGGTCGTTGGGAACGATACTCTCGAAGTTGTTGACCATTACACCTATCTTGGACAGATTGTTCAGTTAGGTAAGTCCAACTTAGGCAAAGAGGTCGCCCGAAGAATCCAACTCGGATGGGCAGCGTTCGGGAAATTGCGTGACCTCTTCTCGTCCAAGATACCACAGTGCCTCAAGACGAAGGTCTTTGACCAGTGTGTGTTGCCAGTGATGACATATGGTACTGAGACGTGGTCCTTAACTGTTGGCCTTTTGGAAAAACTCAGAGTCACACAGCGGGCAATGGAGAGAGCTATGCTCGGAGTTTCTTTGCGCGATAAAATCCGAAACGTGGATATTCGCCAAAGAACAAGAGTCACCGACATAGTTGTTAAAATTTGCAAGTTGAAGTGGCAATGGGCGGGCCACATCGCTCGAAGAACCGATAACCGATGGGGAAGAAAGGTTCTGGAGTGGAGACCACGAACCGGAAGACGCAGCGTAGGGAGGCCTCCCACTAGATGGACCGACGACATTGTGAGAGTCGCGGGCATCCAGTGGATGCAAAAGGCAGGCTGTCGTTCAGTGTGGAGGTTAAAGGGGGAGGCCTATGTTCAGCAGTGGACGTCTTCTGGCTGATGATGATGATGACATATTTTTACCTAAATTAAATAATACGTGATAAGTCCAGATAAACATTTAAATTGAAATTTGTATGTAATTCGATATGCACCTACCGACTTGCGCACATAAATATTTGTGCGCCCACAGGGGCCGTACGGACAACTGCTATAGCGGCACCTAATCCGCTCAGTTGGAAAATCATGCGACCGCAAACCGTATCTGCGCGCAATAAGGTTCACGTTCACGTGATTTTCCAACTGAGCGGATTAGGTGCCGCTATAGCTGTTGTCCGTAAGGCCCCAGGTCTGCATTTTTATGTCCACAATAATTCCACAATCCAACGTTTATGTCCTACGTTTATGTCTTTATGGACTTACATAGTAAGTTTAGAATGTTGGAATATTATCTAAGTTCTAAAATGCAAATGACTTGTCAATGTCAAATCCTGTCCACTTACAAATAATTTAAATTTTTAGAAAACAATGTAAAATTACCTTGGAAAATGACGTTTGATGAAAAGAAGTAGGTGGTTATGTCGGTACCTACCTAATATAGCGTGTATTTCAGTCTCCTGTCTACTTACTCCTGTCTACTTACTTTGATTACTTTCTACCTATCATAGGCACGTATCAAGTCGATAAGGTTGTTCAGATCAGACAAACAAGGGGAAAATGGTAAGGTGGTATGGCGGGTGTGAACGTATCAGGCCTAAATCAGGCTTGATACCTTATGTTACGTATATACGTTTGTTGATACTCTTTAGTCAAACTCACCCTGCAGACGACGATTTGCCGCCCATTTGTGGTGTCGCTGCAAGTTTCTTGGTGTGTGCGTGTGTGTGTGTGTGTGTGTGTGTGTGTGTGTGTGAAAAATCAGTAAATGAGCCGTAATTACAGTTTTTGCGTAAAACGGTTTGACGATAATTATATATTATTATAATGATTAAAAAAAATAAAAACTGAGACATTTGGACACGAACGATAATTGTACTACAGCATATCTCCCTTGTGTGTCTGATCTGAGGGCTGTCTCTAAAACTAATTTGAAATTTTTTATTAACTTTGGCTTTGGATCAATGTGAAGTCGCTGTTATTTTAAGACACTTTGATCTTATATTTTGTATTACCTATACCTACTAATATTATAAATGCAAAAAGTTTGTTGGTTTGTTTGTTCCTCTTTCACGCAGTAACAGAGCAAAGGATCGACCTGATTTTTTGCATGGGTATTGTTCAAGGGCCGGAGAGTGACTTAGGCTACTTTTCATCATCATCATCACCATTTTTCATCACTACGCGGGTGAAACCGCGGGGATAAATAAATAAATAAATATTCGGGACATTTTTGCACACACGGTCATCTGACCCGGGCCCAAACTAAGCAAAACTTGTACTATGGCTGCCAGAGACTGATAATCATACATATATTTTTAAATACATAGTAGGTAGGTATTATGTTTGTTTTAGTTGGGAATCGAATCCACGCCCCCAAGCACAGAAGGCAGGATCACTATTAGGCCACCGGGACAGTCAAAATATACGAGTAGATAGATATAATAACTCCCGGAAATATAAACCCCAAATTACTTTCATTGACTGCTTCACACGTAATGCAGAAGCCACATAAAATAAATTTTGCTCTAAATCTGCTGTTTCCATAGCAAGCTGCAACTTGCACAAGCGCCGCAATGCGCTGTGTTATTTATGTCACTTACTGGGTCGCTTGAAAGGCACTCTCAATTTATTCACTGTTGAACGTACTGGTCCATATGATTCTGGGCTTACCTCGTCTGAAAGTGGCATTAGGGAACATTCAGTACCTACCTATAATTATGAGTTAGTAGGTTGGTACCATAAAAGAGCCAATAAGAGCTCAAGGGTAAATTCAAGGATGGTATCATCTGATTAGAAGGCACAATGACCATAGGTACCTATTTTTATTTTTTTATCGGGAGTAATTCCCCGTTTGACCACTAACTCGCCTGTTGGAAACGACGATGTGGTCGAAGATGAAGCACGCAGACTTAGAAGATACCTACCTTACCTACCCATATTTTATAAGCCATGAAGTGCTTTATTTACATAAGATTATTGTACCTAGTACTTACCTACATAATTATTCGGAATGAGAAAGCTTCTAATTAAAATCTAAAACTATAAAAAAAAACGAGTCTCAAAAACCTTTGGTCAAAGGAAAAGTATTCCTACTTGCCCATTTTTCCATTGGATTACCAGAGTGGGTACAAGAAATCGACACAGCTTATTCCAAACAGTCGTATGAAGAGCTTTGATTTGATATCTACAATTTGATAGATTTGATAGTTATAATCTGGGTGTGTTCAAATCACGAGCGAATCGGTTCCTTCTTGGCAAGCGTGCTCAATCGAAGACCAATAGTAAAAAAAAAAGTTTGCAAGAAAGATGATCAAGTCCCTCGGCTGCTGTTAAAAATGCGGTCAGCCAAACTATTTTTAGTTTTAAAACCCCGTCTAGACCCCAGGACCTAAACAAAAAGAGTTTATTTTTATTTTAATTGATTTGATTCCTCGAATTTTGGACTGTATTCAGGGCCGGATTTAGAGGTCCAGAGGCCTCGGGGCAACAAAGGAGCGGAGGCCCCCTCGCCCCAAAATATTTTCCAAATAAAGTAAAAAAAAAATTTTCAGTCGAGTTTTTCAATAAATAATTTATTGTGAAACCAAGTAGATTCCCTTAGTATTGAACAAATACATATAAATATAAACGGAAACAAGAATTATCTGAAATTAAATTTTAGGGTTAACGAACGGAACCTTCCGAGCTTTTTTCGGCGAAAAATCGTTGATGATTTCGTTGAAATCCAGTTCTCGGAGTAAATCGCTTTCAATGCTCAGGAGAGAAAGCTTCGATAGACGGTTTTGTGCCATCGTGGTTCGAAGCCTATTTTTTATAATTTTCAGTTTTGAAAATGAGCGCTCTCCAGTGCAATTTGTTACCATCAAAACCAAATACATTCTCAATGTAATTTCGAGGTTTGGGAATGTAGCTCTGAAATTTTTATTTTCGTGAATTTGGTAGTAAAAAATTCTTTGATAAGATGCTTACTAGTGTTAACTAGTTGGAATTTGAATTTTTTTTTCCGAAGTCTCTATTGTGGGGCCCCCCGTTTGTGGAGGCCCCGGGGCTTTCGCCCCGGTTGCCCTCCCCTAAATCCGGCCCTGACTGTATTCAAAATCTATTTCTAAGAAAGTTTGGAGTTTGCTAACGACATGATGCGTGACTTACCTTCCGGGCTGAACATATCGAAATTCCCCGCAGGACAGCCGGGCTGCAGCGTGCCTTGTCCACTGTTAACGTAGTTCGGCCAGATGTCCACAGTGCCCACAGAGGTGCTGATGCCGTAGCCGCCAGGGTCGCTGTGGACAATGTCCACGAACTTCGCGCAGGTACGATCGAGGCCGTTCTGGACTCCTAGGGTGCCTTCGTAGAGAGCGCGGGCGGGATCCAAGCCGGTGATTCTGATGGAAGAAAAGTACATTGAAAAGAGTTTGGAAGCTACCGATAGTGTTCGGTAGTAGGTATCTACGCGTTATATTTTTGGCAAAACGTACGTGTATTATTTTGAACAACTTTTAACATTGGATCAATCCTGACATCACAAAAAAAAACTGTTCGATAGGTTTTATTACACTCAAGAAACACAGAAAAGAAAAAAAAAGTTTAATTTTCCGCGAGTGTAAATTACCTTTTTTTACCCCCGACGCAAATATAAGGGTGTTAGGTAATAGGTATTATGTTTGACGAGTGTATGCTTACTTTTATGAGCCTCTGTCGAATAAATAACTACTTAGGTTCGCAAAATATTGACTTATTTAATTAATATCATGTCGCCAGCATTCTGGGGATCTTTCCCTCCACAAATGGCCTTTTAGTTTAAGTTATTAGTTTTTTTTATATATAGCTATAAATTTTAGTTTTTAGTTATATATTTAAGTTTTCGTAAATTTTGTGTTTTTTAAGTTGTGCATAATAAAGAACTTTATCGAAATCAATAAATAAAACCTTGCAAAGATATTTAAAACTATAAATAATGTCAGCGCCGATTTTTTTTAAGTCTTCGTCAGCCGCATTGCACCTTTACGTAATTATTATAATTATAACGTAAAGGTAAACTTCAATCAGCTGATGGTTTTTTTCACAGCTCAGTCAAGCTTCGTTTGTTAGCTATTCAGACGAAACGGAAGATTATCGTATTTATGCAAAAAATTACATCCTTCAAGTCAACACAGTTTTAACTCTATATATTATAAAATGAATCCAACCATTTCTAAAGTACTACTTCTATTAGGTATAGAAAAAAAGTTCCTTTCTAATCCCTCAATGAATTTGATTTTAGATTTATCTTCTATAATCCATCAATGGATTTTGTTTAAATTTTTCCACAATAATCTATCAATGGATTTTATTCTACATTTCCCCGCTACAATCCTTATCGGATTAAATTACACTTTATTGTGCTATAGTCCATCGATGGATTTGATTCTATCTTTTCCCGCTAAGTATAATCTGTCAACGGTTTTCATTACACGTTTGCACTATAATACATCGATCGCTTTGATTCTACTTTTTACACCATCAATGGATTTGATTATACCTTTACCCGATATAGCCCCTTAATTATTTTAAAAATAAAAACTGAACTGACGGTTTTTTTTTATTCTAAAAATAATTACCTCTCCACAATATATCCGTATTTCCTGGTTCTTCTCCCAGCGTACCCCATGAGGTGAGCTCCCAATGAATGAGCCATGAGGTGGATATTGGTCATGTTCATCCCGACTCCCCGTAGTCTCACCAGAACATCGCCCAGTGCTATGCCAATCTGCAAATGTACAACGAAAATGTGTAATTTCTCAATGTAATTTCTATTACACGACTGTGCAAATAAGAAGTGTTACGTTAGGATTTAATAATATGCATGAAGGTTTTTAATTCCACCATAACTCCTGAAATCCTGGAACGATTTGGATGAAAGTGGTATCATTATAATATTTACTAGCGACCCGCCCGCCCGGCTTCGCACGGGTGTAATTTACTGGGGCAGGTCGCTAGTTATATATATAAACCTTCCTTGAAAATGTATCTAACTGATGGTGAAAACCGCATCAAAATCCGTTGCGTGGCTTAGGAGGAGTTAGCGGCTATACAGACATACAGACAGACAGACAGACGCGGAAAGCGATTTCAATTTATACTATGTAGAGAAGAGAAGAGATAGAGATAATCCTTGCATTAACCTGAATGTCTACAGCCTAGGCCAATAATATTACAGAGTACGGGACATAAAAGGAAACAAGGTAAGAATATAAAAAACAAAAAAATTGATTGATGAAAATTCCAAATTTGGCATCATCGTCTAAAACTTGATGAGCAGATTCAAAAAAATATAAAACAATACAAAATATTACAGTAGTTTACTAGAAATAGCAATGAGTGATGACTTGGCACTATAGATTTAAGTATTAAGTATAGTGAGTTATTGTTTAGACGAGTTTTTTTAAATTATGTAGCTTATAAAACAAATTGTGCGTGGAGTCCCTCCGCGCGGAAGAAGTGAAACTCTAGCTCTGTCTCTTTCTATTCCCCCTCCATGGTAGCGTTAAACGTTTAACGCAACCTTATTGAAAGTCGCATAAGAAGTTTCACTTCAAAAAAAGAAGCGGCCACACTTTAGGGTTTACAACTTTTAAATAGTATAAAACATTTAACAAGTTGCAGTAATCCTAAAACTACGCATCGGTTAGTTTATTCATACAACTCGGCTATGAGAATATAATAATTAAAAAGTGGTTTCGTTATCGAGTGATTTAACTTTCCAAAACTCATTTGCAAGTTCCAACCTCAATAATCAGCTGAAAAGAGCAATGAACTTATAATGAAGAGGTTCAAATCGTATTGAATTGACAGACGAGCGACAAAGGAGACATTATTTAGGGCAATTGAATACGGTGACGTAGGTACTTAATTGATATACAACACTACAAAATTTGTAGTTTTTAGGGTTCCGTACCTCAAAAGGAAAAAACGGAACCCTTATAGGATCACTTCGTTGTCCGTCTGTCTGTCTGTCCGTCTGTCAAGACCCTATTTCTCAAGAACACGTAAAGGTATCAAGTTGAAATTTATACTGAATAATTGGTCTACGGTTTCTTTCGGCTGTAAAAAAAAAGTTGTAAGTCAACGCAATCAAAAGATATGTACGTTTATGTCGCATATTTTGCGATTTTACAGGGGAATCAAAACCTATAGGGTCTTTCCCGTTGTCCTAGAATCATTAATTTTGGCAAGAGGCAAGGTCTTACAGCATATATAAAAGAACGAGGAGGAGGAGAGAAAGAAGAAGGGAAAGAGAAAGGAGAAAGACAGACGGACAGACAGACGGACAGACGGACAATGAAGTGATCCTATAAGGGTTCCGTTTTTTCCTTTTGAGATACGGAACCCTAAAAATATGTCTCCTTTGTGTTATAAAATATGTAAACTAATACGGATGTATGCTAGATAGTATATAATTAACATAAGTTTAAATACTGTAGCTGCCAGCTGTTTTAATATACCTAGTAAAAAAAGTATTGTTTGATCTCTTTGTACAAATCGCAAAGTACCTACCATTTAAGAATAAATACCGAATTTTCACGGTATTGATGATGCCGATCGTTCTAGTTAATTATCTATGGGTGGTGGTAGATACAGGGTTACGCGGAAAGGGTGTACTAAGCCGAAAGGTGTGCATAATACCCATATATTATGAACAACTTTTACTAAGGAACTAACCCCGAAAACGCGAATAATCTAAACTTTCTGGTGTGTCATTTCCGAGAAACTGAAACATGGGATTCTTTAAAAGGGCTTTTATATAGATATATAGAAACTCTTAATTGTGTACAGCAAGAAAACAAATTACAAACAGAAAAAAAATGACAAATAAAAAATAATAATACAAATAATAATGGCTTTTAATAGTCTTTAAAGGTCAATTTCAGAGTTGTTTTGGTATTAAAATTTGTTAAGAATGATTAATGTAACGGACCCCTTTCGGCTTAATACACCCTTACCGTGTAAACCCGTTTAGTGCGAGCATAACATCAGAGAAAGCAGCAAATATCAGGTCAATCAAACAAGATCTCACCTTCTTAGCATTAGGAACAGCACTTAACGCATATCCTAATGGTATTCCAAGTAGACCACTCTTAGCTTCCTCTTCCCAGTTTAAAAGAATCACATTAATCTTCTTCTTCTTTATGTAGGCTCCGAGAACAGCCGTGGTAGCGGGTCCTGAAGTTCGCCCGCGGTAGCCGAAGGTGTAAAATAAGGTGGGGACCTCAGGGTCCAGGCATGATGTAAAGGATTCTGGTAGAGGCTGGTGGTCTAGTGGGATCGCTATGTAATCTTCGAGAGACCTGAAAAATGATGTGAAAACCAGGAATTACTTGTTTGATAGAATGGATAGGAATGTATGCTTAGTTTTTAGGGTACCATACCTTAAGGGTGTAAACGGGACCCTATTAAACGGGACACTATTAAGAGTCTCTTATACCAAGTTTGACGGTTTTAAATCAATTTTATTTAGTTAAATTACAATATTTGAGCTGAAAAAAAATATATGTCCCAGATACATCTATGTTTGAGTTTATGATTTGGTTCAATGCACGATGGAATAAACTTTCCTCGATCAAAAAAAAATCTGAAACAAAGTCGATTTAGTTTATTTTTTCGTTTTATGCTCTAATGAAAGTTCGTAACCTGGAAATTGCATGTACTGAAAGGCAATTTTATTCAATTTTTTTTTATTTGGATAGAATTTTGATAGTGTATAGTTTAGTTTTTTGTGAAATTAAAAGCGTAAAAAGGTTGCGAGAATTTGCGCGCGCCGCGTTCAGTACCGCGCCTGGCGTCATCAAGGTTGGACCTATGTTCGTTTTTGTCGTTGCACTTCCCCCGCGGGCGTTCTGACTCTAGCGTGGCAAAATACATCGTCGCTATAACTTGGCGGGGGCTGAGGGAGCGTTTTGTTGCCTACGCGACTCGGATAACCGGCCGTTAAGCCTACGCTATCTGTCTGTCCGCCCTACCTTTTAACGGCTGTATCTTTCGAACCGTAATAGATAGCCAGTTGAAATTTTTACAGAATATAATTATAATCTTACGATGAATTAACTAAGAAATAATAAAAAAGTAAAAACTAAAGGGGGTCCCGATACAGCAAACGTATTTTTTTTACGTATTTCTGTATTAGCTCTAATGTAAAAACGGTAATATGTACCCGCGTCAAACTTAGTATGATTATAGTACAGTGATAATCTAAAGTGATAGCCCGTTGGTCGAGTTGGTATCACTACCAACAGGTTCACACCTGCCTACTGAGCTTGGGGGCGTGGGTTCGATTCCCACCTAGGACAAACATTTGTGTGATGAACATTTGTGTTTGTTCTATATCTGGGTGTTAATATCTATTTAAGTATGTATTTAAACCTATATATGTATATATATTAGTCTCTGGCAGCCATATCACAAGCTTTGCTTAGTTTGGGGTTAGATGACCGTGTGTGCAAAAATGTCCCGAATATAAAAAAAAAAAAAAAGTATAACTAATGGCCAAGTGCGAATCGGTGACAATTTTATGTTCACCGCATACAAGGAACCGTTGCTATGACACATTCGAGCGGCGCGTATGCACATAATATATTTTGTGGCACAGATTATCCGTGCCATCTGTCCAAAATTCCACGATTTACCTGGACGCCCCAACCCCCTCCCTCCCTTTATATACGTCCATGTGTCTAGGTAATGTACAACGACGCGCGGACGATTTTTGACTGTTTTCACTTAGAGATTGTGACTCTAAAGTATTGTATCTCGATGGTTTCAAGTGAAGCTATGAAAAGCGTGTTACGGTGTTAAATATTTCATGTACGCATGTATACACAGAAAAAATAAGTAAATAGAACGGAAATAAGAACGAAAATCTGACGCCAGGCTTTATGACAGAACCGTCCTTGAAGATTTTTACTTATGTCAACGCGTCGAACTCCGCATCCAAAGAACTTGGACCTTACCTTTTTGGGTTAGGTCTCAAAGTTCTTTGTCCAAAGTTGCTAACTGATTTCGAATGACTGATGTTTCGTTTATTATGGGTGCAACTGGCTACAACAAAGAAGACAATTTCTTTTGTTTGAAAAATAGGCCCACCACAAACTAAATCCGTATAGTAATGAAACTCATGTCGATTTGTTCCTCATAATCTCTAGATTCAGTGGTAATATTAGCTATATCCGATCAAACCGGAATATTGACAAAAGCCGATTACTATGGCCACTGTTGTAAAATATGGTCTATTTATTTTTGTATAAAAATTCCTAAGCATGCATCCTTTTTCGTATTAAAAACGTTCCGGTGTGAAAAAAAAGTGACTTTATGAGGGAAATGAATGAATTGTGGCAAAAATCACATATATTATTCTGTATATTATTATTCCGGTTTCATTTTTACCTTATCTTTCGTCCGAATGGTACAAAAAAAAAAACGATGAATTTTATAGTGTTATACCCATCAATTTACGGTAAATTCGGTGGGCCTAGAAAAAATTGTCTTCTTTCTTACAAAAATGCCCTGACAGTCATTCTAATTTAAACTTTTCCTTTCTGTGCATGTACCTATGTACCTACCTATGCATGTTAGTACAATAACGAACCTTAACCGAAAAACTATTTTCGTTAGTAATTATGGTTACCTACAATGATGATAATGGTACCTAGTTATGTATGGTTATTGGTTATGGTGGAAAATCCTATTCTTCTAGCGTTTGCCTTTGATTGGGAAGGTCATCATCTTTACAAATGCAGTGAACGCGGAACGCATACCAAATGTGCGGGTGAATTGTAATGTAAAATAGATTTTAGTAGCATTGTCTGTGTAGGTAAGTATAGGTAAATTCGTGTTACCCTGACCATGAGAAAAAATATCGCGAGTTTTATTCAAATGCGGGCTAATTCTATCTCTCTATGCCTGAATGTAAAAGTTAAATAGAAGCTAGTTAAGCCACGCTGGCGCTTACCATCAAGCGACTTGATGGCCAAACAAAGACCTATTCAATTTTATTTTTAACCTGCTAAGTGCGTATCGGCCTTGCACACTGAGGGTTCCGTACCACCACAAAATTTAATACCGAAATTACCAGTCATTAAATTTAATGAACAGAAACTGGTCACCGACTAGCACTTGTCCATTATTCATTATTTGGTGTTATACTTTATAGTGTGTACTATAATCATGCCAAGTTTGACGCTTGTACGTATTATACCCGCGCACGCGGAACCAGCATTGGCGAGCCCGACTCGCACTTGGCCGGTTTATTTGTTGATCGTTTCAAAAAGCGCTGAACCAATTTTGGTAAAATTTATATGGGATTACCTCTGAAGTATGCACTACAAACAAACAAAAGTCAATTCACAATTGGCGGAGTAATCGCGTAACAAACATAAAAAAATAAACATGTACATGTATAGTCGAATTGAAAACCTCCTCCTTTTTTAAAGTCAGTAAAAAAGTAAATCATCGGTTAAAAAGGGACGTGCATTTTGTTTACAACACATTATCACAAGTTTTCTGGTAGAAATCTAATGAGTTCTTAAAATACAATTTTAGTGCTAATTGAATATTCAACGCTTCAACGCTAATCCGCATTTCTTTAGAAAGCTGTCACTAGACAACGAAATTAGCCAGTTACGTAAGCAAGGAATTTATTTGCGAAGATACGTTTTTATAATTATGTCAAATTGCAACTGACTCCAACAGCTCGTGACTGTTATCGCAACATCCAGGTTACGCACTACCTAACTCGCCTGAATTCTAATTAAAATTACCACGTAATTAAGGCTGCGCAAGTTTAGGATATCAAGCAACAGCATAGCAATAGATAAGATAGCAAGATTAGTGAAACGCTGGATGCAGGCCGCTTCAAACCGGCCCATTTGAAGATCGATGGGGGAGGCCTATGTCCAGCAGTGGACTTCCTACGGCTGAAATGATGATGTTGAAGTTTAGGATGTGTCGAAGTCAATTGTACCGTTTATAGCTAGCATAGACGACAGACCTCTGTACATCATCGGAAATAGAACACATACGTAAAGCCGGTTACAGACAGCTGAGCTCTGCTATGTGTCACGTGTCTTAATTTAGCTTTCTTCGATACGGGCAACTATCAACACATTACGTATCATCATGGCTCATTTATGTTACGTGGAACTCAAGAATGGAACTCCCTGCCATCTTTCTTGTTTCCTGAGAAGTACAATCAAGGCATCTTCAAGGCTAGAGCGAATAGATTTCTTCTAGATCAACGTGTTCCATCCTCGGCCACATCGTTGCTTACCATCAGGTGAGTTGGTGAGCAAACGTAGATATATTCTACATAAAAAACAGTAAGCCACGCACACGTACAAGGCTGGTCGGATATGATGACTTCAGAGACACAGTATGCTTGGTATCACGCGTATGCACCATGCTTTGCGAAAGAAAACAAAAAACCAGGTTTTGGCTCATTTGGTTTGATTCAAAAAGTCGCGATCCATCGGAAAATTTATGTAGAACTCTTCAATAAATGAGCGTGTTTTTTAGTTTAGTTTTCAAACTACAGCTACTAAAACTATAGTTAAAACGAAACTGTAATGATAGTTGTAATTTGGATATATAAATAAAATAAAATAAACCAGGCCAACTAAATGTCTGTCGTCTGCGGTGGCCATTAGAATCGGTGCGTGGTCAATGTGGTCATCCATTCGTGACCACTGCACATATTGTCAGAGGTCGAGTGGTGAACTTGGAATAATGACTGTCACCTTGTATTTGTTCTCGTTGAGTAGTATTCTCGTTGACTGCCGAGGAAGTGCTTCAATGGTGAGTAGACGAGTTCGGTAACAATCGACGATTCGATTAGCGTAATGGCAAGTTAGTACTTAGGTACCTAGCCAGGGCCGGATTTAGGGGAGGGCAACCGGGGTGAAAGCCCCGGGGCCTCCACAAACGGGGGGCCCCCACAATAGAGACTTCGGAAAAAAAAATCTTTCAAATTCCAACTAGTTAACACTAGTAAGCATCTTTTCCTTTGATATTTGTTTTTTTTTTGCTCTTTCACCTTTACCTACAGCCTGCAGTACTTTATACATACATGATTATTTGATTATATTAATCTTAAATAACAGAAATCATTGATCTATATTTGTTCACTCCAATCAGGCAATCAGATCAGTGAAATATCAAAATCTCAAATGGCCCTGATAAGCACTTCCAATTCACTACCCATCTTGAGGGAGTACCCCAATCGCTTAATGGCTGAGTGGGGTGGTACTTGCCCGCAACCTCGGAGGTTGGGTATTCGATTCCGTGTCTCGTCAATTTTTTTTTTCTTATATATATTTGCTATATATATTGTTGCCCCGAGGCCTCTGGACCTCTAAAACCTACCTAAGTATATACCTAGTGGTTTGTGGTTTTCATGTTATTACGTACCTACGAATATAATGAGAAGGACGTTTGTAGCATGTACAGGGTTACGCATAAAGATTGTACTAAGCCGAAAGGAGGTCATTGTACTCATCATTATGAACAACTATGGGACCAATCCTAAAACCACGAATAAATATCAGCTGTTCCATAAAAATTGCCATTGACACTCAACAAAATGTATGGAAAAGCAGTTTTTTTCGCGATTTCAGGGTTGGTCCCGTATTAAAAGTTGATCATAATGATGAGTAGGTACAATGACTTCTTTTCGGGTTTGTAGGTACAGTCTATATGTGTAACCCTGTAATAGGCACAGCGGTTATAGTGGGTATCTTCAAATTTTACGTCGTAGGAAGTGCAACACGCGATTATTGTTACATGATAACGAAACATCTGACAAAATTATGTCTTCTTGTGCTTTCCCGAAGTGTATACACAACAAAAAACAGCAATATTTTTTTTGGAACAAAGTGGAACAAAGTACATGGTCATAATTAGACGTTGAAGTAAATGTCCGACGGTTTTGATTCATTTTTACTGAGCAAGTTCAATGTTTATGGCCCGTCAATTGATTTTATTTTGGTCTAAGGTCTAATGATGTGCTTGTCACGTTTCCTTTGTTTTTTCTCGACATTAACAATTCTACCTAATTAATAATCTCGAATCGTCTTGCGGCAACATACGGTCGCCGCATAAAAAAAGTTGCAAGCATCTAACGTGTTAAAACTTTGAATGATACGGCTACCAAATACATTGACCAATCATACTAGTAGACTGATCTCAACAAACAGCCCTAGTTGGAAAACTTTAAGGTAACTATTAAGTAATAAACCATTATGTCAAAAACGCAGTTATCGAAAAACCGGTTGGTGATTATTTTAAATTTATTATGAAAGTGGTTACGTATGATATCGTCGTGATATAACCGCCCCAATATTCCACTTTTTACAACCTTGGCATGATGCGATGCAAAAATAATGTAAACAGTTCGAATGAACGGGTCTTCTAAAGTCTTTTTTAAATAAAAATAGCAGCAATCAAATATGCGGTCCGCTTGATGGTAAGCAGAAACCACCGCCTATGGAAACCTGCAACACTAGCGGTGTTGACGGTGCTTTGCCAGCCCAGAGAAACTGGAACAACTGGCTGGCGGGTGTCTATAACTACCTAGTTGTAGACACCCATTTTGAAAAGCTTTATATTGAAGCTCAGCGGGAAGACCTTATCTTTGGAGGAAGGTCCCCCTTTACCCGGCTGTGTTGGGTTAAAGCCAGGTTATGTAAGATTACATCTACTAAACCCCGTCGGTCGCCTGCCTCTACCAGACGGAGGGCACCGGGATCTCCATACCACGCTGCTTGAGTCAACACTCTCGGGAAATGCTCAGAGCGTTTTGGCTCCTTCCTTCCTTCCTTACAATGGCGAGGGCCACACCGCGTCTTTCCTGTGCTCGCTTGAATGGGAGGTCAGATCTCCAAATCTGACCCAAAAACAGTTGAACCCACGTAAATTATCCACTGGAAAGTCAAGGTGGCCGAGAGGCAGCATCCTGGCGTAAATGTTAAGCGAAGATGCGGTGTATGATGGAGCACGCTTGCCTAGAAGAAACCGATTCACTCGTGATTTGAAGACACCAGATTGTAATTATCGTTATATAACACCCATTCGGGAAGCGCATTCCAAATACTATCAGTTTGCGCAATAAAAGCGGAATCAAAGCGCTTCGTATGGGTTATCGGAATATCAACCATAAAGCGCTGTCGATTTGTCGTGTCCGCTCTGGCAGTCCGATAGAATAAAGGGCATACAGATCCGATGCAAACTGTCTGAAATGTACCTATTTGATAAAAAATCGATAGACTAGCAACTTGACGCCGATGTTCAAGCTTAGTCTAAACTAGGAATTCGTAGTTGATGAGCCTCTTGAAAAGTTTCTCAATAGACTCCAACGCCCCAAGCTGGTACTTAGCTGCAAATGCTGCAATGATTCATCCCAAAGGTTCGAGCAGTACTCCATGTACGACCGAACTTGTGCTCGGTACAGTGAAAGCAACTGTTCTGACATGAACCTACCGTCGCGTCGCACGCGCACCATCGATAGGATACTCAGATTTTTGGCAGCCAATTGTGACTTGTGCTTAATATAGGAGCCAAAGTTGAGGGTTATAGAGAGAGCAACGCCTAAAAGATCCAGCCGGTCAATTATCAGAACGGAAAGTAGGACACCCTGGAAAGTAGGAGCCAGTTGGAATGGCGTCCTTTTGGCGGATGCCTGGGTATTAGTGGCATTGAACTTGACCAGGATGCCTCCCCCTTTAACCTCCACACTGAACGACAGCCTGCCTTTTGCATCCACTGGATGCCAGCGACTCTCACTATGTCGTCGGTTCATCTAGCGGGAGGCCTACCTACGCTGCGTCTTCCGGTTCGCGGTTTCCACTCAAGAACCTTTCTTCCCCATCGGTTATCGGTTCTTCGAGCGATGTGGCCTGCCCATTGCCACTTCAACTTGCAAATTTTAACAGCTATGTCGGTGACTCTGGTTCTTTGGCGAATATCCACGTTTCGGATTCTATCGCGCAAAGAAACCTACTTAATTTACGAATCTATTATTATATTTATTTGTAGATGGACTTACCCTTTGTAACAACGTAACGAAGCCGCTCCAGCCAGCTGGGTGAGACCTGGGACAAATTGATTAATACTTGCACACTACTTTGACCCGGTAAAACTGGCTCATTGTAAAAAAAAAGTGTTAACATTGTAAAAAGTTTGAATGAAAACCACGATTTCTGATCACTTTCGCTAGATTTTTGAACGTAAGACCAGGTAACCGATATACTACCGTGAAAAAAAAACACTAATTGAACTTTTTACAATGTTATTACAGCTGTCAGAGCAAATTAATGATTGGACCGAGTTATAGTCACATAATTAAAGGCATAATTAATATAAAATTAATTAATAAAAAATCGCAACAAAAATGTGCAAAAAATTTTTTTTTACTCTATTTGCGACATGACATTAATTATTATTTTATATTCATCATCATCAGCATCATCATCATCATCATCGTCATCATCATCGGCCAGAAGACGTCCACTGCTGAACATAGGCCTCCCCCTTTAATCTCCACACTGAACGAAAGCCTGCCTTTTGCATCCGCTGGATGCCAGCGACTCATTTTATATTATATTCAATTAATTATATGATTTTTTTAAGTTATACCAGGTCATAAATGCTTGATATAAGTCACTGAGTTGCCAGTATGCCACTTTAAAACTTCATTCATAGCAGCATGCATGACAGAATTAAAAAAAGAGCATCATTACATTAACCTTTTTTTAGATAGAATATATCTACGTTTATAAGCAAGTAAGTTTGTCTCTATTCTTCAAGTAGCAGACACGGCTTGATGTTGATGAACTAAGAAGTCTATGTCATGTAAGAGGAAGAAAACACAACAAAAAAGTTAGGTTCATCTTGATATTGCGTCTGAAGAGTCCATCTCATGTTTAGTTGTTTTTGTTCTTTTGTTTTAGTTTTTAGTAAAATGTTTTGCCATCTTGGAGGTGCCCATCAGCAAGCTCATTGCTATGTGATGTTTTTTGTGTACACATGTTTTGGGTGACAATCCAGTTCAGATTTTTGTATGTATTTATTTAAGGATTTAATTGATTGTTATCTGTTTTGTGTATCTAAATAAATAAAATAAAAAAAATAGATATGTAAAATATCTTAGGCTACATATTGCATTCGGGTTTATTTCTTTTACTAAGGTTACTACTTTCTTTACCTAAAAAGTATTAAAAGTATTATGAATAAGTTTATTACACGTATCTATAAAATATACTCACAAATCAAATGTAGCCATAATCCAGCAAAATAAAACTTTATTCCGAACATTTTTGCAGCACTAATTTAATTACACTAAGCTCGTAACTGTTTGCGTATATTTTTATTACTGTTATCTTTTTATACAATGGTGCTGTTTTCGAGTCCCGCGTAATACGACGTACAGCGCGCGTTTTCTGTCTGTACCCAACTCAACGATTGGTTACGTTGCCTGCTGACCCAGCACTGCCATGACTGATAGCTGCCGCGGCCCGATGCTGTCATTAAGTAGGCATTGTAGCAAGGATGGTAATTCTTATCACTGCTGTCAGAACTAAGGCTGCGCACGAGAGTTCTTATCAGAGCTGTGTCAGTAGTAGTACCCGCTGCTGGATTTATTAGGGTTTGTGTAGCCATGACCTGATTTCATTGACATTGTGAGAGTCGCGGGCATCCAGTGGATGCGCAGGTTGTCATTCAGTAGGGGGAGGCCTATGTTCAACAGTGGACATCTTCTGGTTGATGATGATGATGATTATCTGAATTTAGTATTGTTCGACAAAAAAAACTGATCAAGTGCGAGATGAAGTCGCGCACCGAGGATTCCATACCACCATGAAATTGTAAACAGATTGATTAATTAACACAACAAATTATGCACATTTGGAATCTAAACAAACTTAAAAAAAAACTATTTCTAATATTAAGTATACTTACTAATCTAATAGACCGCTTCCTGTAGGCATCGTTTCCAAAATGCTGGCCGCATTGCCGCGTTGGATTGCAGTACAGAAGCGTTGCGCAAAAAAGAAACACAGTTGTAATATATTGAGCAAAATAACTGTGTTTTCTTTCACCCAGTTCAAAATCCTTAATCTGAGCCTGACTCACACTTGGCCAGTTTTTAATATTAGAGGCTTTATTGTAGAATTTGCACCAAGTTTAACACCAAAATTTATGCATTTATTGCCATTTTTATGCGATATAGCAAAACAATAAAACGTTGGGAAGAAGATACATTTCTTGTAACCTCAGGAACCTCTAATTTTTAAAACTTTTTTATTAATATTTGTCAAGATAAGTATTATAATCCGCAATACTACATTCTGTTATCATTCTGTGAAAATGTTAACTGTCAATATATTAAGGTTCAAAAGTTACAGCTGGTATAATTATTTTAAGGTAGGACAAACGGACGGACGGCGTTGGCTTCGTGTCTAATAGAGACTCGTTGGCATCCTTTGAGTAAGGAACCCTAAAAACCTATGCTGGTATACGGTATAGGTATGTACTTGCATAGGTTTTTTCTATCCGAAATAAATAGTTCTCGAACATAGTTCAATATTAATTCAATTAGATCTAACGTAGCTTGGTATCCGAAGATATTTAGTACCTGCATGACATATAAATTTTTGGTTTTTATTTGCAAATTATTTAGTGCGGGCGGCATACTTACATACATAGATAAACGCCTGAATTTAGTATTAATTAAAAACCAGGTCACTATTCATAGCTTTGGTAAAATTTACAACATAATGTTATCTACAGGGTTACGCATATAGACTGTACTAAGCCGAAAGGAGGTCATTGAACTCATTTATATATTCAGGTGGCCCGTCACTTACTCGTCTACTATTACATTAAAAAATTATAATATAATTAAAGAAACAGTAGGACTTAGGTACTTATTGATAAGTTAACGACTGTTTGTGTTACCATGAAGTGGTCTTCAATAAAAGTCGGAACAGAACAGACGGAAAAAGGTTTTTTTTTATGCCTTAGCTATATAAAACCAGACTGGCAGCGCCCTGCAGATTCACCCGCTCTTCTAAGGAACCATAAATCTTTCGTGGATAAAAAGCGTAAGTAGGTATGTGCTAATGCAAAATATCAACCGAATTTTAATCGTAAGAATTGAAGTGTTTGCCTGAAATTTTTACACCTGTTTAAATTTAGATAAATTCTTTATTTGACCATGTAAATAAAAGATTGTTTAATTTTTCAATCAAACCATTTCTCATTTACATGCTCAAATAAAGAATTTATTACGATACTTAATTTTAAACGATATTTTTTTTTGTAGTTGCTATGCTACACGTGAAAGCCGTCTAGTCCTTGGAAGACCAAGGTAATCCATAGAAAATTTTCTTTTGATTAAAATGTATGGAATTGCTGATATTTTATTCGTATTTCCAGGGTTGGTCCAATAGTAAAAGTTGTTCATAATGATGAACGGACCCCTTCCGGCTTAGCACACCCTTTCCGCGTAACCCTGTGTACGGTTCATGAAGGAACGTTCACGCGTAAATTCGCGGGGTGTATTGGTCATCATCATCATTTCAGCCGTAGGACGTCCACTGCTATACCCAGGCCAGGAGCCAGGGGCCAGGGCAAGAGTGATAGGCCTCCCCCATCGATCTCCAAAAGAGCCGGTTGGAAGCGGCCTGCATCCAGCGTTTCCCTGCGGTCTCTTTTAGGTCGTCAGTCCATCTCATGGGTGGACGCCCTACGCTGCGCTTACCGGTCCATGGTCTCCATTCGAGAACCTTTCGGCCCCAGCGCCATCTGTTCTGCGTGCTATGTGGCCTTTCCACTGCCATTTCAACTTGCTAATCCGGTGGGCTATGTCGGTAACCTTCGTTCGTCTACAGATCTCTTCAATTCTGTTACGATCTCGTAGAGAAACGCCGAGCATAGCCCTCTCCATAGCTCGTTGTGTGACTTTGAGCTTAGACTTTGGGGCGTATTAGTAACATAATAAAATATCATCTAAAAAGTCAATTATTTTATTTTGACAACACAATTTACATACACAAATACACAACAAGTTTATTTATAAAAATATGGCCTTAACTAACCTCCATAACGCTAGATGGAAAAATAATATACATTTAACTCACTTTTTCCGCTATTCCACCTTCTTTTAATAATAGTATTACTCACACATATACACATATCCTAGTTATTGCACTACTCTCAAATAATCTACACAAAAACCTAACCGTATGAGAAATCTAACAGAGCTACTCTTATAACAACTGGAAGTTCCTGCATCAGACTAAATCAAAGTTTCATTCATCAATACACAACAGTTAATACTTCAATAATACTGGACACAACTTACAATTACTTTATTTACACTACTATTTAATATTAAGCATTATGGCACCTAAAAATAAATACTAGCAAAATCAACAAAATGTAATAGCAAAAAGACTTGTATATAAAAATTACTACAGTTTTATAGAAATGTACCTAATAAGCGTAATTATATAAGACATGAGTAATACTAATAACAAACATGACATCTGTGCCATTACAAATATAACAGCGAGTTGTCGACGCGGGTAATTTTCAACTAAAAACAAAACCTTCTAATATCTGTGCCTATATAAAATAAAACAGCGAGTAGTCGACGTGGGTTATTTACAATTTAAAACAAAAGCTTCTTTATCTGAACCGGAACAAAATAAAACAGCAAATTGGCGACGCGGGTAAAATAAAACTAAAACAAAACCTTATAATATCTGTGCCTATACAAAATAAAACAGCGAGTTGTCGACGCGGGCTATTTACAACTTAAAACAGAATCTTGTATATCTGAACCGGAACAAAATAAAACGGCGAGTTGGCGACGCGGGTAATTTACGAATAATAACAAAACCTTATATTTGCGCCGTTACAAAATAAAACCGGGTGTTGTCGACGCAGTAGTGGCAGTAGAAATGATCAAAACAGTAGGCGTAATTGGTAGGATTTAGATCATCTATAGGTTTTTATAGAAAAATGTAGGCATTTCGCACGAAGCTTTAAACGACATAACAGAAATGCTCAAAATAAATGTCATAAGAAATATCTAGCCAAATGTTTGGTACCATAACAAAGCCGCAAGAACTTTCGAACATCGTGTAGATTACCTGTCTTTATAATATTATTATTTCTTACCAAAAATGTAAATCTAGCTATACGTACTGTACACACATTCATAAATCTCCTGTTAAAAAACTTTTTCGCCAACATCAAAAAGAAGTAAAAAAATACTGCTGTTTTCTGCAAATCTGCACAATTTTCGGCTAAACCACACAATTTAGGAAAAATGTTCAAGGTGGTGCAGCCGATATGTTGTTAGGCACATTCTCTGACTCCTCGTCAGCAGTTTCCGATCCACTTTCCTTTGGTGACTCGGTTTCCGGTTCGTCTCTCATCAACGCCCGATATTTCTTGGCAATGATTTCCCAGTCTACCACGTTTTCTATCTTGGTGGCATTACTGAAGCTCATCTGAGAACCGAGCGGGCTCAGGTGCACCACAGACAATCGAGTCGAATCTGAAAATATATGAATGACATCGTCTAGATAAATCATAAAAAGTCTAGTAAGAAATTATTGCTGCTTGGCATTTTTGAATATTCCTAGGGTTGCAGGTACATAAAAAATGTGCCTAGCAATTATAGTAATCAGTGAAATCCTTTAAATGGGTTGTAGCTGTAATCTATAATCAAAAACGTCTATCTAATTAATCCGTTTACAAGATCCACGACAGAACTTTGGTATTCGTTATTTGCCAACGAGGGTAGTGAAAGCATACCTTTAGGCACGACCTGTCCTCGTTTGACTTTGGAGAGCCACTTCGCTCCTGCTTTAGACCTGGCACTCAGCTGGTCCTGTCTTTGTAGCCCAATCATGTGGACGAGGCTTGGGCGCTTCTTTTTAATTAGACGTTCCTGTGGGAAAAGCAATAACTTTGTTTGACGCAATAATCTAGTTATAATTACATAAACAATACAATAATTTAGCTCTTTAAAAGCTTATTGCTGATGTTTTGCTGCTGACATAACTGGTTCAAACTTAATTTGTATAAAAATTAAAAAATAATTACTTATTGGTATTGGAATGGTTTTGCCCGCGGCTTACGTATGCGACTTAATTTACACCCCAATATTAAAATTTCATTAAAATGTTGCCTAGAAATTTAAACTTCGAAAATAATTAAAAAAAAACAAAATTTTGAGATGCTCATGGCTTGTAATATGAGCCAATGTCACAGGATACAAATGTCAATAAATTTCGTTTTTTAATTCTAACATAAGTCGCCTCTTTTTAGTGGAAAAACATTAATCAAACCTCTTTGCACATTGAAATATTGTACACACGTAAATACTAATCTGTGAGCGAAGTACAAATATTCACTACGTAAAATACTTATCTAATTTCATACAAAGTTAGAATTATGAAATTAAATTTAGTATGGAATTCGATACGTACTACGTAGTTTACGTATTGAAAATTCTTACTTTGCCCACAGAGGAGACAAAAATTGCCTACCTATATTACTTTAGCAACGATCAAGGCCTTAAATTTTAATAATAATTTGGTAGAAGCATGCTATTCAATAAACAGATAGGTACGAGTACTTTAAATACCCTGTTTGAGAAAATATTAATTTAATGTGTAAGATTGTACTTACTTGACATCTGTGTATGAGCCACATAAGCCACGTGGTGACCAAGTTGAGCGGCGATGGAGCCGTGTTGGTTCTGTGCATATTTCGGATCAGCTTGGATAGGCCGTACTTCCACTCTATATCCGATTGTGCCTGTAAATCGAGTTTCACCTTTAGTTCTGCTACAGATCTTCAGACGAGTATACTTTATTATTGCTATCTTATGGGAATGGGTTTTCAATAAAATATTGATTAAATTTGGAATAGGGATACATACTGCAGAAAACTGATGATATGAATTATCAGAGATCAGTTCTCCTTTGGTAAGAGAGAGTTGAGATGAGCAGGTAATTAAAAATATTGTTTAGGGCATTTAAATTATCTTTAACGGTCCATGGGTAATCCAACTTTTTTAAAATAATAATTGCAAAAAAAATATCAATTAACATTAGGTACTTTTTTTTTTGCAATTTTTTGATAAAAAATGCACTTATTCATACAAAATGTGTGTAAGATATTTAAAATGCAATACGCAAATATTAATTTAGATGTGGCCTAAAAATGCTAAAAGTCTATTATAAAGAAAACCTTAGTTAATTTTAATTATCATTAAAGACGTTGTACTTCTAGGTGTACCTGTATCCGCTGGTAGGTATCTGACATCATAGCAATGAGCAGGTTTATCAGCACCACAACAGACACCAACATATAGATTCCAAACACTATTTTGAAGAGGTAGTTGGTCCACTGCGGTTGCGTGGTGGTGTCGTTGCGATGGACCCTGGTCTGCTCGGTGGTCGTTTGCCCGAACACCGCGAAGAACAACAGCTCGAACGAAAAGAACGGGTTCATGGTAACTGTGAACAAAGGGGAAAGTGTTTGGCGCGCGGTTACCTGTATGCGCTGGTAAGTGTCCGACATCATCGCAATCAGGAGCGTTATGAGCACCACGACAGAAATCAGCAAGTACGCTCCGAAGACGATTTTGAACTGGTACTGTGTCCACGAGGGCCGCAAACTGGAGATGTAGTTCAGGTCTGACAACGTGATCTGGCCGAAAAGGGCGAAGAACAATTTCTCGAACGCCTCGATCGGTGACAACGTCGCTAGAAGACAATACTCAAATGGACCACGTTCTTTTTTTGAAGATTTAATAGAGTAAAAACAAATTGATATAGAGCAATTCGTATCAATTTGTATTTAAACTAACTTTACTCTAACAGCAATCTAAAAACGACTAGAGTGACACTCATTTAGACCGGGCAGATTGATACATTTTGTCTAGATCTTGCAGACAGGAATTGGAATAAAGTAGTAAAAGCTTACATAATTATAAAAAATGCATCAATCCACCCTTTTCCTTCTACGTCAGCCATGTAGCGGCACATCAACAGCGTGGACGCAAAAGGCGCCACATCGAAGACAATCAGCCAAACATACCCAAAACATAAAACAATACCTCGAGACACGGCGTGAATCACAGCCCCAGGACAAAATCAAGCCACGGCATGCGCAAAACAAACTTCCATCGAATGCGGTGAGTCGGCACTCATTCCACTACACTAGGCACCGTGATGACACGCAACGCATGTTCTGTGACACATCTGCAAACCGCGCGCCTTTTGAAGCCACAAATGGAGACAATACATTGGGTGCTTCATTCACATTCTAAACCTTATCATAAAATGTCAAGTTATAGCGTGTATGTTGTATGTTACAGAGCCCACATTCCTCATTCCGTTTGGTGTAACGATTATCTAACGGGATGGCTTTGTACTACGATCAACGATGATAACATTTTCGACGTGACGGCAACATTCAAGCCTGCAAGCGGATGCGTAGACTGTTTCAAAACATAAACAAAGTATCAAAATAAGCACATCGAGATTTAATGCGATCATCGTATGATAGTGTTTTATGTGGACATCGAAATTTTCTTTCTAACTTGGACTTACGACTAGATACTTGTTTTCTTCTGTAAGATTCCTCAGAAATTGGATATTGCGAATTTAACGCTTCGCGTTTGGATCGGTGACTCTCTATTTTATAACAAGGATTATATTATAATCGATAGTCGAGTCGAGTTCTTAAATACAAATCGGATTTTCAACATAAAAATCATTATCTAAACATTTACTATGTTTTGATGACAGATGATGCGTGAAGAAACGAATAGAGACACACTTACCGTCTGAGAAGAGTTTTCTTCTGGCTGTCCTCGCGTATTTGTTATCTTCTGCTTTGTTAATGTTCCTGAAGGGCTGGTTCAAGGCCACGATGTGCATCGAAAATCCAAACACGAAGATTGCTAGCACGGCCAGGAATCGTCCCAGGTCCTTCATGAGATCTCCGATGATAATGGCCCACGGACCGAATAGGTGATGGAAGGAGAGGAAGTCTAATATTTGGACGCATGCCAATAGAAACGATAAGGCAAAACATTGGTTCCTACAGTACATGAGCGTCGGCCAGTATTTCGGTAATACGAATATCCAGCCGACGACATGGGTCGCTACACCTATCATTCCGAACAGTAGAACCGCTATCTTAATCCAACCTAACCCTGACTTGTCACTAGGGTTCGTTAGTTCGAACAGCAGAAGCCCGCTCAGACAAATGAGCAGCATCCATTCGTACCACCTAGGCACTAAGCTCTCCCTAAAAATAGAATTATAAATAGGCGTTATGGCAACTAACGATAATAATATCATGAGGTAAATATGCGACGTTAAGTACGACATGAACTTAATTATTGGAACCTTATTATATTTATGGCCTAGTGGAAGAGAAAACACCATCCAAACGGGTGGACAAACTATGAATGCAAAAAAAAGGAACATTATTTTGATGCCGCTCCATTTGAGGCTCCCTCGCCAGAGTTCCTGTAAGAAAGGGAAGTCGTAAACATCATTGTGGGTCAAACTTTTTATATGTCGTTATGTTTGAGAAGTTACCTATTTTTTACCTGAAGATATCTCTGAACGACGGTATGGGCGATGACTTCTTTCTGTTCATTCTCAATAAGGACATCGAGGAACTCAATGTTCCTGTTGTCGGTGGCGGTGAGGATGTGGCCGGCGGAGTCAGCGCCGGCTGCGAGAGCTAGCAACTCGGTGGCCATCGCTTCGCATTGCTTCCCCGCCGCTATCAGGTCTTTGGCACGCTCCTTCTCCTGTTATGTACAGCTACACGTTATGAATACGAAACCATTGATATAATTATATTATCTATGCCATTGAATCAAGTAACGACGCATATTCAAAAGGTGATAATTTTTTTTTTTTTTTAATCTAGCATTTTTAGATATCTATAATTATCACTTATAAAGGCACTAAAAGAGTGTCATTGAAGTAGATGACTTTTGATTCTTGGATCACGATGGTTAAGCTAAGTAAAACCTCAACAAACATAATATCAGGTGACATCATTAGACGGATCATTATTAAATAATTTTATTTACTGTTTGAGAAAAAAAGCAGGACGGCTCAAACTTCAACAAGTTTTTATTCAAATGATGCTTCAAAAAATTGGGTGTTTAAAATTTATATTTAAATGATTTTATTTTTATTTTAACGCCCAGTTTAAAAATATTAAAATATTGGGTATTGCCACCAGAACTCAAGGTGTATGCAATATTTCAGCAAAATCAGTTAGAAAGAACTGATTCTAATAATTCAGCTTGCAAGTTTGACACTTTTGATACCGGTAACAAAATAACAAACATCGCAAGTTAAATAAAAATGTCTGACAATCCAACGTGTCGTGTACCTTTGAAGAGAGATTGATGTAGATGTTGGACAGCTTGGCCGCGGTGTCGACCGGCGCCGGTGACACCAGTACGAACTCCTCGATGGGAATGTTGTTATGGTTCTTGGAACACACCATGAGGTTGTAAACGAACCGTTTATCGTCCATGAGCGATTGCGTGTCGTGCTCTTTATGTAATAAATACTCAAGGACATCGTTATGGTTTTCGGAAGCGGCGAACCAGATCGGCGCGCAGTTTAGGTTTGTTTCGCTTTTCGGCGACGCTCCGGATTCGCATAAAAGCTTTACAACATTTAGATGGCCAGCTTTAGCCGCGCAGTGGAGCGGAGTCCAGCCATTTTTATCGGTCGCGTTGATTTCAGCTCCTTGACCGAGTAAAACTTCTACCATCTGATAATGGCCGTAAGTGGAGGCTATGTGAAGGCCGGTCTTTCCGTGTCTGTCTGTACTGTGCAGTAGTTCTGCTGATCTGCTTAGTAGCAGGCCGACTATTGACATGTGGCCACCAAAGCAAGCGAGGTGCAGTGGATTGTATCCCTGTAATTAAGAAAATCTTGAATTTTATTTTCTGCGTGATGTTGATTATACGTTTGATTTGAAATGGTTCACTAAAATAAAAATCAGTAGCCGAAGAAATTATGTATAATGCATTTGTACGGTAACCAGCTATTACGATATTCGCTATTTGATATCGTCGCTGTAAACAAGCGATAATCGCAAATCTGACGTTCACTTCTGATAGTTGTGCGATTTTTATTAACGATTATTGTTGCCAGTTTCTAGTGGCCCTAGTGTCTATGAGTATGCTTGTTTTCAATCGCTTTTATCAATGGCTACTGTTCCCATTTGTTGTTCAAACATTTTTGCTGCGGATATCTTTTCTATAAATTTAATCTTCTGCCTGACATCATCACCACCATTTCAGCCTATCACGTTCCCACTGCTAGGACTCAGGCCTTCTCCCAGAGAGAGACGGTGGAGGACTGCCTATATGTTATTGGGATTAAATAAAATAGCTTACGTTTTCATTGCTAGCTGCATCTGCCTGCACTCCTGCTGAATTGAGCAGTAATCTCACAACGTTCTCGTTGCCATTGTAAGCAGCGAGATGCAAGGGAGTTAATCCAGACTCCGCTCCTAGCACAGGTACTAATGACATTCCAGTAGGCGCTTCGGACTTTACTGTCCCTGGTACTTGTGACAGCAATTCTCGGACGGTCTCTGTAATAAATGGGTTTGATTCGAGGGTAATGCCACAGTGCATTTTATGATATTCATGATAATATCTGATATCCATGATAATATTCACACTACTTTAGAGAACCAACATGTCTTTAAACCGATGGCAAATTACAGAATAAGAAAATTTCATTTAAATTTTTTGTACTTCCAACGTTCAACTTTGCCACATAAAAAAACCTACTCCTAGAAAATTTACGCTGGTCTTTTCTATGGTATGCGTCATTTTTATATTGTTTTGAATTGATGTAATATACAAAAAATTTGGATCGGTCCCTTTAATTTTGAAATATAGCTGACAAGACAGTGGGTACATACATATTTGAGTCTTAGGGTCGAAAGATTAGGAGTTAGGACCGTGGGAGCCAGGTTCTAAAGAATTGTCACCACGTTTGATCGAAATAATCTCGTGACTAAAATGCTGGCTGACAAATTTTGCGCAACGTGTTACTATCGCAATTAGGTAAGCGGTAATGCGGCTACCTTTTTGGCTCGATGCCTGGTTTAATAGATCATAAGAAAACTAGCACTAAAATATTAAACTAAGTCAATATTTTGGTGCTAGTTTTCTTTATATTTGATTTAGATTTTATGTAGGTTTAAGTATTAATTAGTTCTACTATTTGCATATAATTTTTTGTTACCAATAAACAGATGATACCTTTTTACAATAAATCGAAAATTTAGAAATATTCACTTTATAATCTCCAGGAATTTGTAACATTACCATCATTCCCTTTGCTTCGAGTAAAATAGGAACTTGGAACTTACCAGCTTGTCCATAATAAGCGGCAATATGTAAAGGGGTCAGCCCCAATTTTTTACTGGATATCCTCAGCGTGTTTGTCGATCTCATCACGTCTAAAACATTGGTGTGGCCATACTGCGCTGCTAAATGTACCGCAGTAAGTCCGGCCCTGTTTTCATCTGTACACGAAGCCCCCGCCCTGACTAACGTCCTCACTACATCTGCGTGACCGCCTTCAGCCGCTAACTGAAGTGGTGTTGAATCATTCAATTTATTCCTAGCAGAGATGACACCAGTCCTATCAAATTTCATCAACTCCTCTATTACTTTCACTGAACCCTGCATAGCAGCTATGTGAGCACACGTGTTACCATCTTTGGTCGTCGCCATTACTAAATTAGGGTGCTGTTGGAGAAATAACTGAACCACTTCGGAGAAATTGTTCTGAGCAGCAGTGTGGATCGGTTTTTGACCAAGTTCATCAGTAGCGTCAATGTTAGCTCCAAGTTCTAATAAAAGTTTGCATACTTCCATTTGCCCACTAGCTGCAGCCAAATGTAAAGGCGTCTGTTTTTTTAATGTCAGAACATCGATCATGGCATTGTGGTCTCTTATCAAAAACTTGACTAAATGCGCGTAGCCATTCATGGCCGCTAGATGAAGCGCCGTCCGACCATTTCTAGCTTTGGAATTTATAAAGGCCTTATTCGTGAGTAACGCGTCGCAGACTTGAAGGAATCCATGTTCAGCTGCTAAATGTAAAGCGGAACGACCTTCAACATCGAAGACGTCCACTCTCGCGTGGTTCGATAGTAAAGTGCTGACAAGTTCCATATGCCCTCGATTGCAGGCGATGAGTAAAGGGGTCCATCCAACTGAGTTCTGCTTATTCAAAGCTCGGCCAACATCTGCCGTCGATATGTGGGCGATCATCTCCTGCATGACGTCATTGTTTCCTGCGATTGCGCAGAAATGGAAGGCAGTTTCGTGATTATATTTTGTTTGTAACGCCACGTCGGCTCCGTTTTCTATGAGGCATTTGACGACTTGTCTGTCTGCTGTGGGGGTCTTGACTTCTTCTTTAGTGACTTTGCATGCAAAGTGGAGACTGCTGGCGCCATCTTCGTCAACGGCGTCTATGAATGCAGTGGCTACGTTTTCTCCTTTGTTGGTTTTGACGAATTCTATCAAATGCCGCACAATGTCGGGCTTGCAGCTTCTACATGCCATGTGGAGGGGAGTTTCTCCACTCTGGAAATAAAATTAATCATTCTACTATGACTCAGTATTGCTAGACAGCCTCGTTTGAGGAATGATGAATATCTTTTTGATATTTATTTTTAGTGTAGAGAAGAAAATATCTTTTCACCTTGGTTTTCCTTAGCGGGTCTCCACCGTCCTCTAACAAGAGGAGTAGAGTAGCCAAATTGCCATATTTGGCTGCAACGTGAACAGGAGTCATGCCGTTCTCTGTTGCCTTGTTCGGTCCCGCGCCTGATTTTAACAGCATCAGCGCGCATTTGTCACCTGGAATTGGAAAATGGAAAACATCAATCAAAAATACTACCAGGTGCTATCCTCCAGCAAAATCTCGTTCAAATCTCCACATATTTTTGTTGAAATTACTCAACTTACTCAACTTTGAAATTACTTATTCTAACTCAACTGTTGCAAAGGCGTTTTTGAAAATGTCAATAGATTTCGAAAAAATGGTGCTGGCCATGCTAGCGCCATCTGTAAAGAGTTAAACCCTAACCCTCTTATTAATAAACGTGGAGTAGTCTTGGAATAGTTACGCCGTGTTTTGTCTTTTTCTGAACGTCAAATTTTGAACTCGATCGAAAAAGACAAAAGGCGGTGTAACTATTCCGAGGCTACTCTACGTTTATTAATAGGGGGCTAACACCATAGAATATTATTTCTGTATTCGGATTGAGATGGAGATAGAAAGAACTGAAACTTAAACGATGTTGATTGTTTTGAATTTAACGTTGATATGTTATACAATTTGATACGGTTGATACGGTTGATACGTTGACACGTATAGGTTGATACGTTGAAACAAGATGGTAACTTTGCCATAACTCAAAAAGGTGAAGGAAAACATCGTGAGGAAACCTGATGTCCAAGAACCTCAGAAGTTTAAGGACATATGACATTCGCCAACATAAGCTAGGCATGACGCATTAGGGCTCATCCTCTCTCTCTCTGAGAGAAGGTTCAAGCCTTCGATCAGTAGACTATTAATGACAAAACACTTACGGTGAGGACAAGAAGAGATAACGTCTATAAAACATGAGGTATGACTATCCCATAAAAGTGACTCCATAATTGTTAACAGGCATGGCAATTTCACATATTTGCTTGAATGCTAGTTTAACCAACTTCTAGTGAAGAAAATGCATACCGTCAGGTATTCTTGCGGCTATATGTAATGCAGTTTCCTTTTGTTTCCCGCCTCTCACGTGGACATCAGCGCCGTACCCCAGTAGTGTTTCCACCACGGCCGGCTTGCAAGATTCCACAGCTATGTGCAAGGCTGTGTAGTTATCCTGGAAATGATCATAAACTATCGTAAATACTTATATTAAATTTAAATGTAATTTCCCACCCTTAGAGGTGGACAATTTTCTTCAAATTTACATGGGTAGTCATATAACCTATTCAATAAATAAAGAATAATATCCGTTCACAATTAGCGTAAGATATAGCTTTAACATATACACATAAAAACAGTCTAATGATCCAAGCATTTCCCAAGATTGTTGCCTCATACAACGTGTTAGTGGAATCTATATATCTATATCTATGAAAATGTTATGAAAATAACGAACAAAACATCTGGAGATGTTTGAGAATTGATAATTTCTTACATTTGTGGTGACGTCGACGCTCTCTCCCTTTTGCAGCAGCGTATTAATGATGCCAACATGACCATACCGCGCCGCAGTGTGTATACTCCGAGCCCCGTCCTGGAATTACACCAATGACACGTTAGTCTTCTTTCTTATCGCTGTGATATGTGGACCACAGTAGTCCTAAATATAGTTCATCATCATCAGCCAGAAGACATGCACTGCTGAACATAGGCATCCCCCTTTGACTTCTACACTGAACGTCAGCCTGCCATCTGCATCCACTGGATGCCCGTGACTCTCACGGTGTCGTCTGTCTATCTAGTAGAAGGCCTACCTACGCTGCGTCTCATCAATCATGTAATCTCAGTAATCATGGTGGTTCATGGTCTCCACTTAAGAACCTTTCTTCCCCATCAGTTATCGATTCTTCGAGCGATCTGTCCAACCCATTGCTGAGGATGCTTGTCGAGAGTAAATCGGCAAATGGTCTTTCAGGGAAAAAAACACAAGAGCCACTGATATAGATTACGTATGGTAAGCTTCTTTTTCTGCAAGACAGTGATGTATTCCCCTATTTCCATTGGTATTTTAGACAATTGATACTCATGCAGTTTCTTTATAAACGGTAATATTATTATATTACATATTACATTTATATTACAGCCAGGTGGCAGCAAATAGGCAGGTTATAGAAGTATAAAGCTCTACAAACAATTGTGGTGAAAGAATAGACCCTTGCGAAAGGTTTAAAGTAAAATCGTTGTTACCGTCTTGATCTTTGTTATTTTTCTGACCACCGTCGTCGTAAATATATTACCATGAAGTCTACTGCTTAATATCGGAAAATAAACCGGACAATATATTTTAAGCCTATATAGTTTTTAAACTCTATACTGAATTGTATTTGAATTCGCTGATACTGACGGCATATTTTCTGAACTTTTGTAATTGACTGTGTATCTATTAAGTATTATTTATAAGAAATTTGTAACCAAAAGTTGGTCTAAAAAAAAGAACAAACATATTTCAACGCAACATGATGCATGCAACGCCAAAATATCGGAAACTAAAAAGTCTGCTAATATATCTAAAACTCAAAAGTCCCTACCTGACCTCAAAAATATTTCAAACATAGTAAGTAACCCACGACAGTTTTAACACAATTAATCAGCAAACTCCTAAAAGCCTCAAATTAAAAGCTTTATGTAACTTTCCAGACTTTTAACTGCACTAAACCTTAGTACTTAATCAAAAGGCACGCGGCATCAACTAATTGTAAAATAAGGCTAAGGTTACCAGTCTCGAATGCTCGTATGCACTGCTACTTAGGTACCTAAACAGTTAATATGGCGGAACACGCGACGTCATAAACATTTTCGTGCAGAAAGCTCGATGTGGGGAGGATACCATAAGCCTGCCAACGCAAGATTTGTAAGCGGTTCCATAATTTCAATCATCCGTTATTATCTATTCTGTTATGAGGAAGTGTTCGTGATTAGAATGATAGTTTAAAGTAATGGATGAGTTTCCGGTTTTGATTGTCATTGGGCTGTAATCCTTGGTTTTTGACAAGCATACAATTTTATCCGCACTGGGCCAGCGTGGTGGATATGGCCCAATCACCCTTTCGGGGGTAGGCTTAAAGTCCAGCAGTGGACTGTTAAAAAGGCTGACTATGATGATGATGATACAATTTTAATTAGGGAAAATGCGATGACCTTTAGAAACCATTAAAACAAAGATACATGGTCAAAACACCGATGGCTTAACCCATCCGTGAAAAAGGGTAGGGACCAAGGGTTACAGGGCTTAGAAACGCGAAGACTGGTTGCTTGGAGGCTCATAATATTCAATTCGTTGCCCGTGGCACTACCAGTAGGATAATCACAAAATATTTTGAATTGTATAGGCGTTAAGCCCGTTGCAGAACATGACATGTGAAATAGCTTGCAAGTACAAGTGGCAAGTACTCGCGTTGGCGTTCAAACGTAAATAGCACTCGCGCCACTCGCGCGGTGGCGCCCACAATTTGCGAGCGAGTACGTACTCGCGCGTGTGTTCGAACGAGACGAACGATGTGCAGTGGGTGTCACGTGAGTAGGGCGGGGAAACGAAGCTTCACTTGAGCAAGGACCAGCGCGAGTGCTACTAAGCACTTCCACTGTCACTTGCACTGAGTAAAAGTGTTGTAGCTCATTGCAGACGATGCGTGGTAGGTAGGTACTTGTACTTGCAAGCTATTTCGCATGGTCTGCAAAGGGCATCAGTCCTACCATAGACAAATATTAAATTTATATTAATGTACTATTTTCTATGGTCCTACTGATCGGGTAGTACAGTTACCGTCAAAATATGTTGAAGGACCATAAATTCAATTAACTGTTTTTTTTTTTAATTTTTCTTTCAACTAATAAGATCTGTAGAAAATTCAGTTGCTGTATTAAATAAGTATATCTGTATTTTTTTATTGAATGAAGCGGCTTCAGATTTTGGTAAAACTCAACATATCCTGTTGTTACCTCCAAGTTACAAAAGTAGATTTTAGTAAAACTTTAAGAGGAAAAGTTTGAGAATGGATTTAGGTAAATTACTGTTATAAAATAAACATTTTTATGGTTTACTTATTTTATATTTATCTTGAAAATTACGGCTTTATTTATTTGTTATATGCCCAAAATACAAATACTTAAAATTTTACGGTTCATTTTGACTAAGACAACACATATTATTATTCCGACTACTAGCTCCACAGTGGAGCACTGAATATTGTAATATAAGTTGCATTCAAAGATACAAAGTTCTTGAATGCAATTTCTGTTTATTAGCGAGATGTTAAGTTATCAATTTATGATCGCTTTGTCTAAGCCAGTTCAATGTTAATTTTATTCCATCTTTGCGATACTATCTTTACAAAAGATTGTTAACGATTTCAACATAAATTATAATGATTTTAATGTTATACCATAGATCAGGGGTGGGCAGACTTTCACTAATGGCGATCTATATCAATAAATTGAGACGACAAGCGATCGACTTGCAATAAGACAATATTTTTTTATGTTAAATCGTTTATTGTAGGTATTGCGCACATATTACTATTTAAACATACTTTTATTTACAATTAAAGAAGTACAGTTTCTTATTATACAAGTTAATAACTAATAACTACTAAAAATAAGTATGAAGCCAATCACATGAACTAAGAGTGTTTTTATCAGTTTTCGGGCCTTTCTGGACCGATTTACTTAGAGGTCGATGCATGGCACTGCGTATTTTCTGCTAATTTCTCATAGGAAGGCACGTATTTACTAAGTGCCAAACGTAAACAGGAAGACAAATGTTCGTCGGTAAGTCGATTGCGGTATTTGGATTTAGTTATTTTCATTTCAGAAAACGCAGATTCGCACAAATACGTCGACCCAAACAAAGCAGTTAATTGCTGTGCGATTTGTTGGAGACTTGGGTATTTTTCTTGGGTCAAAAGAGACCAAAAACTGCCGCAAATAAATCTGGTGCCTTCTTATTTCATATCGACATTTTCGCAGTGAAAGGTTGTTTGTTGACAAGTATTTTCTTAAAGTTACGCGCGTGTAAAATAAAATGTTTTTTATGAACGCACTTTAAATACTGGTATTTTGACTGGTGAAAAGACCACTGTTATTGGAATTAGCCCAACACGTCAGTACATTTTTATGAATGCGTGCGATCGACCATAGATTCCCTTGCGATCGACCGGTCGATCGCGATCGACCGTTTGCCCACCCCTGCCATAGATAGACAATGCTAAAACTTAAATAAATTAAGAACTTCTTTATATATTTTATTAATCCTAGTGTGAAACGCGCGTTGCCTTTGCTGATAGAAGTTAGGCATGCGAGTATACGCTCGTAAGCTTTAGCTTTGCCTTACTAGGTTTTTCTTCAGGGGCCTTACGGACAACTGCTATTGCGGCACCTAATCCACTCAGTTGGAAAATCACGCGACCGCAAACCGTATCTGGGCGCGATAAGGTTCACGTTCGCGTGATTTTCCAACTGAGCGGATTAGGTGCCGCAATAGCAGTTGTCCGTAAGGCCCCAGGACACTCTTTAAATCCATTCGCGAGACGACGAGTCCTAAATCTTTCTGCCAGTTGAGAATATAATTATGTGTACAATGTTTTGTTTAGCTAGCCAATGTATCTCCGTGTGATAATAATGGGCTACTGGACTCAGTATTTTTTATTAGCTTCTAAAAAACGCTGTTTATAAATATATCCGAATAAAAAACCAATTTAAAATCTTATTATAGAAACTGACGTGATTTTCACACATTTTATTCACGTGAGACCGGCAGGAGTGCAGGAGTGACTGGCTTGATCTTACTTGAGTAATTCCCGTGTAATATAAATAAAATTTAAAATCTGTTAAAAAATAAGGAGCATATAAAAATTTGCTAATAGACGGAGAGCGCACTATACTTACAAATGACGTCACTCGTATGACCGCCATACAAATACTATACTGTCATTCGAATTGCGGGAAAAAGAGAGCATACTATACCAAAATTGCAAACGGAAACAAACGAAACTAACCATACCGGCGACCTAATAATATCGGAACTTTATTATCTAATTCAATAATTTTTAATAAAAGTAGGTACGTATTACATTTAATTTGATTTTCAGTCTATTAGTTATTGATAGAGCTAACAGAAAAAAAAATTGTGCGTGGAGTCCCTCCGCGCGGAAAAAGTTCAACAAGGAGCCCTAAAATTATACCTAGGGCAAAAATATCAACAATTTAAAAACATGTTTTTCTCCTTCGAACCTAGCTCATTAGGCTTCTCAATCCATTAGCGACACCATTACACTACCGGATCTGCTATTCGCAGGGCGAAAAAAGGATACGCATTTCGCAACCATACGAGAGAGAAAAATTCCCCCTCCGTAGTAGCGTTAAACGTTTAACGCAACCTTGTTGCAAGTCGCATAAGAAGTATAACTTCAATAATAATAGAATATACTTACTAACGGAACGTTACATACTTGCATTGTAATCAATTTGTCAGCTACTCGAAGTTCTCACCTTATTAGGCATGTGGAGGTAGACGCCTTTTTTGAAGAGCATCATGGCGCAGTCGGCGTGTCCGTTGAGGGAGGCGATATGCATGAGTGTACTCCCGTCTTTAGTCCTCTCGAAAATAGATGCTTTGAACTTGTCAGCGAGGAGTTCTATTATAGCTGCGTGACCATTTTCTGCCGCCAGGTGCATTGGCGTTCGGTCTGGAACAAGATGATTAAATAGTTCCGGTTGGAAGTGCGAAGTACCTGCAGGATATGTAAAGGACACGTTTTTACCCCGTCACTCCCAAATCTACCTCAAAAAGAGTCATATGGACTGAACTGATATCCATTGCCTGTGAATAATAGACTGGATTTTAGCTAAGTTTATTTTAAAATAGAGAAACAAAAATACCAGTTTTCAGACAACCAGTCAGTTGGAAAAGTTTAGAGTTTAGGGATGAGGTCTGCGTAGGATCAGAAAGACTGGTGAGCTAAAGAAGAGGCTAAATGGGACACAGGATTTTTCGGATAACCCGAGGATTTTTTATAATAATGTTCCCAAAAGTCTACTTTCAAGTAATCTGACTACATAATCGTGTATTAATAGACTGTTATTAGAGCCATAAAGTTCTGGGTCACCTCAATACTGATTTGTTATTCACCTTAACGTTGGTAAATTACAATTAGTAATTTCCGGGCTTAACTAAGGGCTTGCTAACTGAAGTTTTGAATGTAACTTGCTGAATACCCATGTTATTTGTTTCATGACGTCAAATACCAATTGAATCTAATAAACTATCGTTTTTGTAAACGAGCCGAAATTAACTAGTCTCAGATCTGCTTCTACATTCCAAGCATTGGCATTCGATAAAGCCACCAGCATGCTGGGTATGCTGCCAACTAATAGTGAGCTTGAGCATTTGGATTATCTTTAAACTTTGCAACGGTAATGGGTAATCCAATTTTTTTTTTAAAAGTAAGCTAACTATTTTATGTACTACTTGTGGTAGTGCTTGTATTTTAAAAATTTCTATATTCACTATATGAATGTATTCATTTACGTAGGTTACAAGTACCTCTACAAATTAGGGCTCACCTTCATTATCTGCGATGGCAGCATTAGCTCTGACTCCATAGAAGTACTTGACGAGCGGTTCATCTCCCTCGGCAGCCGCTATGTGGAGTGCCGTCTGTCCGGCGCCGTTGGTGGCGTCGACCAGCGCGCCGTAGTCCACGAGGATACGCGCCATGTCCACGTCTCGTCTCCGAGCAGCCAAGTGCAGGGCGGTGTCCCCCGCCGGGGTGCTCGCCTGCGGAGAACACTGAGCATTCGTGAGTTGAAGACGTACTGTAAAGCTGGTGACAACAAATACGAGACGAAAAGGTGTGTACAAAGTGAACTGTGAAGATTTTTTTGCTAAAAAAAGTGTGAAAAGAGCAGTTAATTCATGGGATTTTTAGCTATAGTAAAGTTATCCCATGTTATTAGTAATTAAGTAGCGTTTAATTGTTGATCATCATGACAGGTTGATGTTATCATTTAGAAGTTACGTAAGCATTAGATAGAATGATGAAAGTTTTACTACGAAAAAGTTCGCAAGTAGCAACTTTGTACGCATACCTGATTAAGTAAAAAATTAAGCAGAAACTTTTTATTGAAATGAAGACATTAAGCGAGGCAAAGTTAGCGAAGATAGCGTTTAAAGAAACTGCTTAATCGTAAAAGTTGGAGCCAGAGTTCTTTCAATGGCTTTTAGGTTTTAGTGTTATTGTGTGTGGAAACGTGAGCGATGAGCAACGTACCTTGAGCTGCTCCGCGGTCTGCGCGCTGAGCAGCTCGCGCACCATGGACTGGTTGCCAGCCTCCACCGCCAGCAGCAGCGGTATCTTCCCTCTCTGCAACACCATGTCGCGAATTAACTTTTTCCACTCCTTCTGCCTGGCGCGCTCTTTGTTCAGTTCGATATAGCTGAGCTCGAGTTTCTGCAAGTCCTTATTGACTTGCAGGTTGGCGGGTGGACTGCGTCCCCCGGAGCGGAGGCCCAGGTGTGCGCTCCTGGGCGGCTCTCTCCCACCCTCGGCCATGCCTCGCGCGCCGCACTAGGAGCGAGCGCGGACCACGGGCGCCATTCGCGGAATGCACCTGCTCGAGACCCTTCACTCCACACCGTGACACCGCAGACAATATCCGACTGTGTGCAATCTTCGGAAACAATCGATCGGATGCCGTGTCACACCGTATTCCCGAAACGAATTTATAACGCAGTTCCTCTTTAAAGTCTAGATCACCGCAGTGGAAGATTGCAATACGTACTTGATCCTCCATCGTTATCAATTTATAGACACGAATCGGCGGGAGGCCATGGCGATGCCGCCTTCCCCTAGGCGTGCCGAAGGACCGACTGAGACTTACTGTATTAAAATTAGTAATTTTGAATTTCAGTGCCGACGTTATAACTAATATTCAGCGAGTGATTTGCATTGTAAATTCGCGCGGTGACGTTTACTCGGTGGCTTAAGCTCGCCGGATAATTAGCCAGTTTCTATTCGTATAGGGTGGCGGAGGTGGCTCGCGGTATCGGAATGTCCTCAAAATGTCGCGCGCTGTTCCGCTTGCCATCCCGGAATAATTAGTTTACGTCAGATTAATGCGTGTAGCGCCAGGGAGTGACTCCGTCGTGGAGTCTAAACATTTTTGCGCGTGAAATTCTTTCAGAGCTCGGCGTAAACTGCGGGCTTTGTTTACACGTTGTATTTTAGGGTGTTTTGGGGGGTAGTTCCTGAATCGCGGGTGGATGGCAGTGCCAGGCGACAGGGCTGCACGCGATGCCTGTAGATGCAGCTACTACAACTAGCGCACCAATCGAAGCTCTATAACTTTACGATAAGGCATAGAATTTATTGCTCTAACCTCCAATACGGCATACAGCGCCATTTGGTATAACCATTTTAAAATCTGCATAAATTTGTTCGCAAAAGTTAAAGGGTATTGAGTAGTTAGGGTCGTGAGACTCGCAGCCTAACCCCGAGGTATCCTTGGTTGTGTTGTTGACCCTAGTGCGCGATGACACTACTACCAACTCTTTAATTCATGAGTTTATTTTACTTTCAATGTAAATTAGACACTGTATAGTCTGTGGATTATCTGAAGTATGGAAATAAAAAAACCGCAAATTGTTTTATTTCCAACAAATTTTTCCGAATTTTATTCCGTCTAATATAAATAAGGCATACAGTGTAAATAAGTACATACTTCAAAACAACTTAGGTAAGTATATATTCATACTGAAAAAAAAACTCGAAAAACAGCCGTCCTTCAAAAAAGAGTAGCATGATAGATAATATTGCAACAAGTGATCTTGTCGCCGCAAGTGCCGATATCCAGGCAACTTGGCCAAACCAGGCTTTGACTAAATATTTTTCTTGGAATATTCATTTGTCGACCCTGGATCACCTACAGTTAAGAACAAGCCTTCGTTTGTTTCTGCAAATACCCCGCGGTGATTTAGTCGCATCCATCCGTGTCCTTCTGCCCTCATGATGTGGTCGGACCACATTCACAGAAATACTCATCTCATAAAACTGGTGAAGGACTTACCCCATCAGCTCGTAACCGGATATCCTTCCCTGCTGCAGTGAGGAGCGCGCGGAGGATGCTGGTCGCTGTTCCCGTTTGTCTGCTCGCCACCAAGTGGACTGCTGTTTGTTGTCGACTCTGAACACATAAAATTTCTTAAATTATATTTCATTCATACTCATCATTTAAATACGTACTTATATTTAAAATCTATCACGATGCGTGTCAAAAAATTAAAAATTCATGACAGTCTTTAGAATGAGCATACCTTCGGTTTTTGGATTGAACAGTAGAACGTGATGATTATTTAATTCATTGTCATTTTACTTATGGAAGAGTTGCCAAAAAAATAACTGATGATAAACATTTTAATCGCCATGTTAAGTTTCAGTGAACTTTGCCCTTAATGTACTCCATCAATTTAATTCGCGATTCGATTAAGACTGATTAAAAGATAAAGTGCGAGCTCCGCTCACTTGCCTCGGTTGGGCTTGAGGCTAGTTAGTTCACCCCTTGCCCTTACGTTGTTATTTCCGTGGCGATAGGAAAGTGCACGGTAAATAATTCAACTCACTCCTCCTGTAGCGAACGGGTCAACTCCTCTTTTTGACAACAGCAGCTTGACTATGTCTTCTCTTGAGTACATGGCCGAAATGTGCAGCACATTGTAGTTGTCCTGCAAACAATGTATCAGAAATTAATAACTATATATATCTGAGAAATTATACTCAACAACATCATCAGTATACCAATTTCCGCCATAGGTCATCTAGGCGGAAATTCCATCCATACATTGTGAACTTTGGTAAAGTCCGCACGCAGCGTTTCCAAAATTCCTTCCTAATATGAACTGCACAGGAATGGAATGCCCTCCCTGTCTCGGTGATCCCTATAAGGTACAACCTAAGTTTCAAATGCTAGCCCACTTCACCATAAAAAAATGTGGGTGATGTTTAGCCACTTCTGGACGTAAGTCGAATAATATGATTTTCTGGTTTATCCATTTGCCACCAGCCGTAAGATCACCATCAAGCTGGACCCAATAAGCCCCCGAAGAGACGGTGGTTACCTCTGTATCATTTAACGGTTGTTTTTCGCACAATAAAAGTGGAATCAAAGCGCTTTGTATGGGTTTTCGGAACATCAACCATAAAGCAGTATCGATTTTTTGTGCCCGCTCTGGCAGTCCGTTAAAAAAATGGGCAGGAAGGAATTAGATCATGCAGATCCGATGCACACTCTCAGAAATGTATCCGATAAAAACCGATAGACTAGCAACTTTGCGCCGATGGTTAAGACCAAAGAGTTTATTTTGAACCAGGGATTCGTTGTTTATGAGCCTGTTGGCATCTTTCTCAATAGACTTTAACACCCTAAGCTGGTACTTAGCTGATTCATCCCAAAGGTACTCCATGCACGACCGAACTTGTGCTCCATAATGTTGTGTGCCTCCCATAATACGATTTCCCCAACGGATGACGTTTGATCAGAGCCTAATGGTCAATTGCGTAACTAAATATAGAATATTAATTCATAATCAGCCTGTTTTAGAAAGTTAGAGTGGTAAAGCTGGTCTGCCTAATAGAATGATAGAATTTATGCATAAGTTTTGCAGTATCTAGACGACACCTGTTTATTTTTAAACACCGACGCATAAAGAGGGATTTGCATCGAGATATCTAACTAACGTCGGTCGACGATATTATTACTATCGCGGGTCGAACCTGGACTAGATTAGCACAGGACCGAGGCAGATGGCATAGCAAGAGAGAGGCCTATACCCAGCAAAGGGATAAGGAAGGCTGTGGATGATGATGATGATGATCTAACTAACACGACTTTAGTTACACTATTTATATAACTCAGGAACGGCTGAATCGTTTTGGCTAAAAATTGGTGGGGAGGTAGCTTAGAACCAGGAGACTTCATTTTCATTAGCATCATCACCATTTTTTTAATCACGTAGCGCAGCACGTACGGCGCAGCTAGTAATACATATAGAGTCACACTAGTGACAAAAAACATGTTCGAACCAAAACTCGGCGCACGCTACTAATTGCGCCGACTTTTTTGGTTAGTTACAAGGTAATCGCGATCCGACTATGACGCCGTGCGATGCCAGAGCTACGATGACATAGCGGACAGCTAACGTTGAACACTATGCAAGCGACATAACGTTTAAATTGGAGTAAATGTGGCATTTTGAACTATATAATTGATGTATGTATAACGACGCTCGGACGTTTTTGACTGTTTTCACTGAGAGATTCTGACTCTATAGGAATTGTATCTCGATCGGTGTTAGATATTTACATGTGGATCTGTGTACCTGTTGTTTGCCTGTGGCACCGTAGTTTTCAAACAGCTAAACCGATATCATTTTTTTTTGTAATTTGATAGATGACTTCATCGAAAGTGTGTTGATTGAAGAAAATCTGTCCAGCCGTTTGTAGATCATCAGCTCTTTATCGGGAGTTTAAAAAATCTATTTATACTTGTTATAGCATATATATATATATTTTACAATCAAATGAATTAATATTTCATCATCATCATCATCCACAGCCTTCCTTATCCCACTGCTGGGTAATCTGGGTATAGACCATAATTAATCTTTATGGAAATAGATCAATTTTTCTTCCAGTCGTCCTAAGTACTGTCTGACGCAGTGAAAACGGATAAGCGTGAGCTCCACCTGCCCTATGGCAGGCTTGGCGCACTCGAAATAGTTTAGGTTGACATGTTAGAACCTTTGCCTCGTGCGGGGTGACCAGTCAAGTGGTTATATTGTCATTGGTAATTTATCAGCTTTGTTTGCTTTGTAGGTACCTAGTACAAGTAAAAAAAAACTATTAATATTAATTCACTCTTTGGACTTGGTGAGATGCGTGATTATTTAAACCTTGAAGGTATATTTTGAGAGATATTAAATGCGTAACGTCTGGTTTACCAAAAGGGCGCCTGGTACGACCATTATAAATTTCTTACAGCATAATGATAAAATGGGGAGTTTTCGTATTTGAAACAGAACGGAAAGTTATTATCTAGAACTTTGAAACTGTTTGAGACAAAATAGTAAACTGTAACAAATTTTTACCCTACTCCTCGAGAAGGAGGATTATGTTTTTCGTGTGTATATAGGTATTTATAAGGCATCATCAACAAGGAGGTATTTTACGACAAGACAAAATCAAAACATAGTTGGAAATATAAATGAGAATCCACGCATACGGCGACGGCAAGTTGAATATAAATGTAACTTAATGTTATAGTAGGTAGGTACCTACTATTCATCTAGCCCAAAAAAACGGGGAATGTTCTAAAGAACGGTTCGACATGATGCTAGCATCGCGGTTTTATCATCGCACTAGCCGCCACCGCCTGAAATCTCTTCCACATATCATACCTAGATCAGTAGAAATCGTATACTGTGCAATTCACGCGATCTTTCTTGCCTCACACCTGCAATTCGTGGAAGGAGCTCATCCTGCGGGTAACTATCCACTTGTGTAGTTCTGCTGACTACAGTAACCACGCATAGATGGCTCTGGACAGCGCTGGACACTACAGTTACCAACCCGTCGCGTACGGTAGTGACAAAATCGATTTATCCTGTTTTTTTCTTGAACAACTACGCATATGAAACTATTTCTATCCTATTCTACTTGAACTAAGGTACAAATTTTGATAGAGCAATCCTGTCTGACTGATCACTAGACTAGATAGACTAGATAATAGACTGCTCCGGTGTCAGAGCGCCGTGAGGGGCCGCTAATGCAAGTGGCTATGACATGGGGTTCTTCAAAAGGTCGTTCTGTTAATAGACGTATATGTGATGTGCCCCTGGTATTGCAGGTATCAATAGGCGACGGTGATCGCTTCCCATCACCCGTTCGCTTGTTTGCCACCTATGGCATATAAAGGTCGGCTTTTCCTTCCTACGATCAGTTCGCATGGCTACTACAATTTATAATTATTAGCAGTATAATAATACGCCTGCACACACACACATTAGCGTCTGCCATCGCGTGCAATCTACGGGCTTTCTTACATAGGTGTGTAGGTACCCTACGTGCTTTATGTTTGTATGCAAGCAGAGAACTAATGTTTCCATAATGATGGTAAATTGCCGCATCATGTCTCGACGCTGGAAATATCTTTAACTGCATTATGTTAAACAGAAAGACGGAATCAGTTTTTTTTTGTACTTAACTAGGTGACTCGACAAACGTTGTCCTGTCCAAATTACATAGAAATAATAATTAGTTTTTAGAAGAAGAAAAAAACAATAACTGATTTCAAGACTATACCTACATGAACTAACAAACTAAATTATAATTTTTAGAAAAAAAAAGAACTGACTTCATACCTACATTTACAAACTGAAACTAAAAAGTAGAAAATATTGTTTAATATTACGACTGAAATACTTTGTATCCATGGTCTTGAAAAATTTAACGAAAAACAACAGGGCCCGGTCGCCATGGAGACACTTTGTTTTTTTTTAAAGTTCTGTTCTAGGAACAGTTCCTCTATGTTTGCTGTTCAGTTGACAGCGTCGCTAGTGGAGAACAAAGTATGAAATTCACCAAGAAATAACTGTAGTTCCAATTTTGCCCACTTTAACAGCTAAGTTGGTGGCACTGTGCAATGTACATTGAATTCGTTGCTTATCGTCATGTTTTTGTAGATTTTTTAAAAAGCGCTGAATCAATGTCGATAAAAAAATTATGGGACCACCTATGAGATAAGACCTACCAACATAACAAAGAATCATCAAAAACAATTCGAAATTGGCGGAGTAATCGCGTAACAAACATACATTAAAAAAAAACATACAGACGAATTGATAACCACCTCTTTTTGGAAGTCGGTTGAAAAGTAAAAAATTACAGAAACCTCATCAAAAATTTGTCTAAAGGGAACCACAAACCAAAACGTCATGTGTATATAGTTTTGGTTTTTGTTGATTTTTTCAAAAAGTGGTTAATCAATTTTGATAAATATTATATTGGACCACCTCAGAAGTACCTATGGCCTACCAAACAAAACAAATATATCAAAATCAATGCATAATTTTACTGGCGGAGTAATTGCGTAACAAACAGCAACAGCAAAAAATACATACAGTCGCATTGATAATCTTTCGTCGGTTAAAAAGCACTTTCAGTTTTTCCCGAATTTTATTTTTTTGGGCAAATTTTAGTTTTTTTAAACCACTCCAGTATTGAGACAACCAAAATAAAAACATATAGAAGATGTAGATAGATAGATTAGAGGTGACGTGTGACCTGTGCGTGGGACTGATTGAAGAGGTGACGTGGCCACAATAGAACTTCAATGTAGTGCAGAGCCACTTCTAGTCTAGTACGTAGGTACATAATAGCTCAATGGTTGAACCTACCGCAGTTAGTGGGGGCAGGGTTAAACAATTTAATGGGTTTGCCACTCGAAGTTGCGTTGAACCTAATGTTTTGAATTCTATGAAAAAGGCGCGTGCCTGTAATCTGAGAGTCGCGTGTTCGGACTGCCCCAATCCAGTGACTCCAAATGCCACGGTCTTCACGGGCTGATGATTCAATCTAATTGAGGAATGCGTCAACATAGAAATGATGTAGCAAGGAGGGCTACGATTCAAGGTTTCCTTCATTAGAATGGACCAGGAAAACTAAGTAGAATAAACCGGCTAAGTGCGACTCAGGCTCGCGCACTGAGGGTTCCGTACCACCACATTACTATTATTATTATTAATTGTTAACTACTGAAGTACAAAAAAGAAGTGCAAAAAGACTACATCACGCCTAGGTCATTCCTCCAACTACTGACCGCGCCCAACGTTGCCAACAAAAACGGTAATATTTACAAGCGACACACTAGTTAGACTAGGACAAACATTTGTGTTTGTTCTATATCTGGGTGTTAATATCTATTTTAGTATGTATTTAAACCTATATATGTATGTATATCAGTATCTGGCAGCCATATCACAAGCTTTGTTAGTTTGGGGTCAGATGACCGAGTGTGCAAAAATGTCCCGAATATTTATTTATTATTTATAGTTCACACTCTAAAGTATAATAAAAAATTGCCAGGTGCGAGTCGGTGATAAGCTTTTTGTTCATTACCAAGTTATAGCTGGTAATTTTGTTATTGTATTTTATGGCGGTACGGGACCCTCAGTGCACGAGCCCAACTCGCACTTGCCATGTTTATTTTAGAAGAAAAATGCAGGATAACTCGAAAATGGTGAGTGAAATGCAAGGGCAAACCCAAACCCTGTAATTCTACAATAAGAGGAATTGAAGACTAGGTACTTAGTTTCTTTACGTTTTTATACATATTTTAAGCATAAAAGCATATTATGTGCATTTAGTATAAAATGATACTTATAAGGTAAAAACATATATTATTATGTACTTATTTGAGTATCGAGTCAGCATAAAACAATATGTAGGGCAAGAACATAAAAGTAAGCTATTCTGCGGCAAGGTGCGCACTTGGGTACTTCATATACATTTTTAATAATACCTACTAATAAAATATTATAAATGGGAAAGTATGTTTTTGGTTTGTTTGTCTTTGCTTAACGTAGCAACAGACCATTGGAATAATATTATTTTTTGCATAGTTGTTTGGCGGAGAGTGACACGATACTTTCTATCCTGAAATAGGTTATGGTTCCTGAGAGGATCTCCGCGCGGGTGAAACCGCGGGGCAAAGCTAGTAGATTATAAATAGTCATAATTCAATTTGCTATTGGTTTTTTACAGTAAATGTAGAGGACATTTTCACAATCATACTAATATTATAAATGTGAAAAGTTTGTTGGTTTGTTTGTTCCTCTTTCACGCAACAACAGAGCAACGGATCGACCTGATTTTTTTCATGGGTATAGTTCAAGGGTCGGAAATTGATATAAGCTACTTTTTATCATCATCTTTATCACCATTTTTCATCACTACGCGGGTGAAACTGCGGGGCGCAGCTAGTATAATATAAATTAAAAATTAAAAAAATCCTTGAACGATTTTATAATCTTCAAACGGTAAGACAGATTTTCTTGAATCGTATCTAAGAACACTCTTGATCAAGTCACCTCTCAAGACAAAGTAAATCAAACTCGGTTCAGATGTTTGGGAGCTAAGATGCTACAGAGAGACACGTTAAACTTTTAACCTTCTCTGTTTGCCTCGGGGTTTTTTTTATGCCATAGGTGGCAAACAAGCAGACGGGCTGCCTCATGGTAAGCAGTCACCATCACCTATGGATACTTGTAACACCAGAGGTATCACAAATACGTTGCCAACCCTTTAGGACTCGATTAACTCGCCTTTGAAGAACCCCATGTTGTAGCATCTCGGAAACACCGTGGAAGGTAGCTCATTCCACATTTTGCAGGTGTGAGGCAAGAAGGATCGTGTGAATCGCACAGTGTACGATTTCCACTGATCTATGATGTGTGGATGAGCCTTCAGGCGGTGGCGGCTAGTGCGATCACGTGTAAGTGTGATGTAGTGTGGTGTAAAACCACGACGCCGGTTAACGGTCTATTATCCGAGTCGCGTAGGCAACAAAACGCTCCCTCAGCCCCCGCCAAGTTATACCGACGATGTATTTTGCCACGCAAGAGTCAGGATGCCCACGGGGGGAGTGCAACGACAAAAACGAACATAGGTCTGACCTCGATGACACCTGGCGCGGTACTGAACGCGGCGCGCGCAAATTTTCGCGACCTTTTTACGCTTAGAATTTCACAAAAAACGAAACTATTCACTATCAAAAATCTATCCAAATCAAAAACTGTTGAATAGGATTGACTTTCAGTACATGCAATTTCCAGGTTGATACGAGCTTTCATCAGAGCATAAAACGAAAAAAATAAACGAAATCGACTTTGTTTCAGATTTTTTTTTGATCAAGGAAAGTTTATTCTAACGTGTTTTGAACCAAATCATAAACTCAAACACAGATGTATCTGTGACATGTATTTTTTCCAGCTCAAATATTGTAATTTAACTAAATAAAACTGATTAAAAACCGTCAAATTTGGTATAAGAGGCCGTTAAAAAGAAGTGTCTCAGTGATGACATCGTAGTCTGCCACGACCGACGCTACGCAAAGCGCTACGCTTCATGATGCTACGGGAAAATATTCCCATTATTCTGGCTTCTTTCATCGTTATTTTACGCTATTTATTTACTCCACTAGCCACGTCCAGGAATATGTGAAAAAAAAACAGAAGCGGTACCAGTTGGACGATCTGAACATAGATAATGGATTTAATCTGTCTAAGTAGATACCTTATAGGTAACCATCATCTTTGTTTGACTGCTGTGGTGTAATGAGTATTTTTTTATAATAAAAAAAATGCAAGATAACTTTTTATTATTCTTTTAGCAACCCGCCCGCCCGTCTTCGCACGGGTGTACTTTCCGTGCGAAGCCGGGGCGGGGTGCTATTTATACATATACACCTTTAATGAAAAGTTATCTAACTGATGGTGAAAACCGCATCAAAATCCGTTGCGTGGTTTAGAAGGAGTTAGCGGTCATACAGACAGACAGACAAACAGTCGTGGAAAGCGACCTTAATTTATACTATGTAGAGATAGAGATGTAAAGATTATATATATATAAACTTTCCGTGAAAAGTTATCTAACTTGGTTAAAACCGCATCGAAATCCGTTGCGTGTTTTAGGAGGAGTTAGCGGTCATACAGACAGACGGAAGCGGAAAGCGACTTTAATTTATACTATGTAATGTATAATTTATAGAGATATAGATAGAGAAGATAAGAGATGAAGTGCCTTTCGTGCCCACTCTAGCAGGCCGACAGATAAATATGTAAAGAAGCTTACTGCGACTCACATTATTCCTGGCGCCGACGTCTGAGCCCAGGTCTATGAGCCTCTCCACAAACGACGTCCTGTTGTCCTTCACCGCGTACATCAGCGGCGTCATCCCGTTGGCCTGTCAACAAAACACACCATTTAATTATATTATGGAAACTGGACAATATAGAAAGCATTGCTAATACCACTACCAAGGCCGCCACTTGTGGCTACTAGCTCGTAAGTGTTTTCTATCTGTTTGTAATTTTTAATTCTGGTATACACAATAAAGAGTATCTGAGTATATATCTATCTAATACTTTATATTTTGGATTTGCCTTAAAGTCGAGCTAGTGCGAAAAAGGTCTGCCAAAACCAAGCCAAAACTGAAAGGGCGAGGTTAAGGTGGAACGTTTTACCTATGGCGGGAACTTCAAACAGTTTTTTTGTCCTTGTAGCTAGGCCGGGTAATTATTTTGAAATGACACATCGTTTGCGACAATAGTTGGGTGTTTTTTACATTATCATGTACAGTTATTTATTAGTACATACCATATTACTTACATTTGTCAATAAACCGTTTGGAACAGCAAAAATTAGTTTATTGACAAATGTAAGTAATAATGTGCATTGGAGATAAATAGCTTTACATGATTTTGTAAAGAATAAGAATCAATTTGCGCAAACATCATGATCGTTTACAATAATTATCCGGCCTAGCTACAAGGACAAGAAAACTGTTTGAAATTTGAATTTCCCGCCATTTGTGAAACGTAGCACCTTAACACGTATTGGACACACTGACGTACTCTCACTAGTTCTACAAACGCACACTGCAATATTGAAACTGACGTAGTTTTCACACGTTTGATGGGTATTTATTATACTGGCACTAATCACGTAAGATGTAGCCGGGCATTTGGCAGCTCTGAGTGACTTAAAATCAGGTTTAAACAACCTAATATAATAACACTAAAATAATGAAATTAAAATGTGACGCAATTAAACACAACTATATACACTTATGCCCAATGAATTGCCTCTTACGAGTGGGGTAATTAAAATAAAGAAAACAAGCTAGCTAAAGTATGGTTAAAGTCGGCATAGCTATTTCATTAAAAACAATTGAATGACGCATAATAAAACTTTTATAGTAAAAAACTTGCCAGTGTTTTACTTTCTACTAAAGAAAAAAAAAAGTTTCCCGCGTTATTAGAGAGGGACAAAAGAGGTTAATAACTCCTTAAATTTGAATACTCTTACAGAAACTTTTTTGAAGTTTATTGATTAAATGTTTAATCGCTGGCGGTATACATATAGAAATAAGCTTTGTGACGCCTGCTTGCTGATAGCATTATTACAAAATACATACTACGTCATATACACACGAACACAAATTGAGAAACTATTCAAGAAATAATTGTATTAACATTTCGCTAAGTTTGCAAGTTGTTCAAAACTTTCGTGCTGATAACCAGCCAGTGTAAAGTGTTTGGAGTATAAGTAAACGACGAAAGCGAGTGTTTATTGCTTGGTATTATTAGCATTACTAAATCTTATATATATATTTTTTTTATATATTTTGATTGTTTTCTATATTGTTGTAATTTTTATTTCTGGTGTACACAATAAAGAGTATCTATCTATCTTTTAAACTAGGTTCAAGTTTTTAAGCACTGTAGTACGATATGAGCTGTAGGATGTAAAAAGGAAACTGAAAATTCAATAGGTACTATACACAAAAAGGTTTAATAGGTACTATACAGGTTGAATTTTTCAAGTGGGCATGGATTACCAAATTTGAAACTGAGAAATAGCAAAAAGTACTCAAAGAAGTCTCTGTACTTTTCGCTATTCTTCATAATTTCTGATTTAGTATCATTCAAGCCTACTTGAAAAGTTCACACTGTATGAGTACTTACCTATTTATTTTTGTTTATTAATTTGTTGTGAATATTTACCATAATGGGTTACAACGCCTAGCGACTCTATGAAGTACGCTTTAGTGGTATATACAAACTTCTCATTTAGGGTTATTTTTTAGTAGTTAAGTACTTAATATTTTGATATTTAAATAGGTTGCGCCTTGGTTTTACTGTAAGCATTCTGTTGATGAATAAATAAATAATAAATAAATATAATTTGGGCTTGACCTTGACCATCGAATACATATTAGTGTCTTGATATAAAAAAACAATGTATGTTTACATTGTTTTTTTATATCCACAAACCCCGCATTTAAAAAATACTAAATCTATGGTAAACAATGATAAGTTTTTTTGGGTTCGTTAAATAAATAAAAGTACGCATTTATAAAACGCCTTCATTTGTTTTTATTTTAATAAATTGTTCTAGCTTTTCTGGAAACCTATATCAGTTTTAATTAGGTATATTATTTAGTAGGAAGTACCTTTAAAATGGTTTATTTAATACTAGCGGTCCGCCCCGGCTCCGCACGGGTATAGTTATATAGCCTAATAAAATAGCCTATATTAATTAGTGATAATGTAGAATTCAAATGGTGAAAGAATTTTTAAAATCGTTTCAGTATTCTTTGAGCCAATTCGTTACAAACATACATAAAAATCTTTCCTATTTATAATATAGTATAGATGTATAGACTACATGAAGTGGCAATAGGTGCCTAATCCAACGACCACTACTTCTAATAAACTACCACCACTAGTAACTTTTATTAGAGTTTAACAAACGCTTCCCGCTTATAACTTGTTGTTATACCTGTCAGAACAGCTAAAGGGGTTAGAAAAGCCCTCTCTGTGTGATTATTGGCGCGAGGTGAAGCGTGACCCGTTATAATTACGTTCCACGGTTGTTATAATGATCACTCTTACAAGTTTTACACACATATATATATATATACAGTCTTATTTTACAATAATTATTCTTGCTAGAGTAGATTCATTGTTATTCTGTGATAAGGTTTTGAATTTCTATTGTTTGCCCGCGATTTACTAGATTGATATAATATACATATTTTACTAAATTTTTTACGTAAAAACGATTAAAAAGGCTAGTTTAGTTTTTAGTTTAGTAAAGGCTACATTGCCTGCCAGCCAGTGCACTTACGTCATTAAGCGAGAGGGCTGGTTGAAAAAGTGCCTCGAAATTCCCTCTGCGCGACCAAAAAATTTGTCATAACTCCGCAACGGAAAGGGTAACACGATTTATTTATACATGGCACTGACAAATAATTGCATAAGAAGTGGGATACCAAAATCCTTGCAGATACAAAAAAAAACAAAGTTATGTATGAAAAATAAATAATCTTAGCTGATCTTGACACTTATCATCATCATCAGCCAGAAGTAGCCCACTTCTGAAAATAGGCCTCCCCATTTAACCTCCACACTGATCTTTAAACTGTCAGGATATTAAATACCACAATGTCGACCGAGATTATTCAAAGGGCGTGATGTAGATAACTTATCCAAAGCCTCATACTAAAAACAAACATTCAATCTCAGTGGACAAAATATGATGGAACTAAACATTTTCTTAAAATTTGCAAATTGAAGTGGCAATGGTCAGGCCACATCGATCAAAGAAGAACCTATAACCGATGGGGTGGAAGATTCTTGATTGGAGACCACGAACCGGAAGACACAGCGTAGGTACGCCTCCCACTAGATGGACCGACGACATTGTGAGAGCCGCTGGCATCCAGTGGATGCAAAATGCAGGCTGTCATTCAGTGTGGACGTCTTCCGGCTGATGATGATGATGATGAAACATTTTCTTTTTAAATTTACGTATAATCAGGTGTACAGTCAAAGAACGAGACCAAACTCTTCAGTTACAGGACGCAGGTTATAACTGCAGTTAAAACTAAAATTGATATAAAAATTAAAATAAGTGGAATGGCAATAAACCTTAATATGCCTAAAAGTACAATTCTTCACATTTTCCCTGTATTTGGCACACCTTTTGCATTAGATTATTGCGGGCCCGCCGTAATGGCCGAAGGTGTAATTAAGGACAAGCAGCCGTAAAATCGTTATTTGGATAAGGGTAAGTACAATTTTGTTTGTTACTTCAGAATTTAGTAAGTTTTTTATATGGTCAAGCACTATCTTGAATTTTATAATTGACGTATTAATTCCCGTAACTCTGATAACCCGACAACGCAAAGCAAAAAAGACTGTATTGTATTTACCGACAATAATTATAATATCTTTGTTTACCGTGTGTTTATGTATGTAGGTTCCCACCTACAGCCTAAACGCCTTCAATTTTGATAACTGAAGTGTCGATAGATTCCTCTAAGTTCAGGGATGGTCGCTGGTACGTGACGTCATTATAATAAAAAAAAAGTGGGGATGAAAAACTTAATTTGGCTGAACCCCCTCAAAATGTGCGAAAAGCTAATGTGCTGGACGAATAATTAGATGGATATTATGTACTGTATGCTATATTATATTATTTTGTTGTACTGCTAATTTATTTAGTTATTTTTGCGACGACAAACTGTAAATTTATTGTTAGCAGTGTTCTCATCGAAGTAATGTAACATCTTATATGAGAATGAATGTAACATCTTATCTATACTAATATTATAAAGAGGAAAGATTTGATTGTTTGTTTGTTTGTTTGCATTGAATAGGCTCCGAAACTACTGAACCGATTTGAAAAATTCCTTCACTGACGGGAAGCTACACTACCCCGGGTGACATAGACTATAATCTATACCCGTGCGAAGCTGGGGTGGACCGCTAGTATGAGAATAAATGTCTATAAACCTAAAATAACGTATCTATCAATGAACAGAGTGCCTAGCTTAGTGCGAGTTTTTTAAATTGGATTTACCAACTCTATCGCCTACGATTTTTACGTGAACGTATTAAACCTTAACGCGCCGAGTTACGGTTTGCGGTCGTGTAACTTGTCGCAGGTACCTAAATTGAATTGCGTTAAAGAGGTCACAGTACGGACTTTTAAAATTAAAGTGAGGTAGGAACATCATAAAATGGTAATTATTGGTATCATTAAAAGTGTTTTAGCATTAACATTCGATTCTGCTACGTAAATTCTTTCCATCCAATGGTTGCCTGGAAGAGATCGCTTTTAGCGATAAGTTCGCCACTTATGGCACTAACTCGCAAGTGTTTCTTAATTTTTTTATTTATATTACACGGGAATTACTCACGTAAGATTAAGCCGGTCACTCCGACTATAGTTTCAACTGCATCCTATATGTTCGCATGTTTCCTATGTTTGTAATTTTTACAATAAAGAGTTACTATCTATCTATAATTTTTTGTTTAGTTTCAAGTTACAATGATTCGCCAAAAATGCAGTTGTTGTTGTTCATCCGACTGCCAAAGAAAGAGGGTAATGGTTTTTCGAGTATAAACGGCTTGCGTGGTAGCCCATTTGGGAGACCGCTAGACTAGAAAGCGTGAGGTCGTGGGTTCAAACCCCGGGCCCGTACCAATGAGCTCTTTGGAGCTTATGTACGGATTTTCATACCACTGGCTTTTCGGTGAAGGAAAACATCGTGAGGACGCATACGTACGGAGAAGGAATTCAATGGCGTATGTGAATCCACCAATCCGCACTGGGCCAGCGTGGTGGATATGGCCCAATCACCCTTTCGGGGTAGGCTAAAAGTCCAGCAGTGGATTGTTAAACGGCTGACTATGATGATGATGATGATGATGATGATACGGCTTGACCGATTTGGATTCCTGCGTCTTCATGCGCAGCGTGTGATAGGCTATTTTGCAGTCGGGTTCTTTGTTTTTCTTGTTTAACTATAATTGTGAATATTTTTTAAAGAAAAATTATTGTTTTATTGCTTGGAATATAAGCTAGTACTCAAATATATACTATGTTTCATGTTTATTGGAAACTGTCGTTAGACTAGGTTTATTAACTAAACAAAATACAAGCTAAAACTAAAACTACAAATACAGTTAGACTGCCCATAGACCGTTGAAGGTCTAAAGACAATCCAAATGCTCAAGCCCACTACCAGTTGGCAGCGTACCCAGCATGCTGGCGGCATTACCACGTTGAATGGCAATGCTTATGCGTTGAGCCAGAAACACGCCAGCATAGGTAAATTAGACTAGGTAAATTGAAAAACTTTTCGTTACCTCATTTCTCATATTAGATAAGGTATACAAAACAAAAAGTATACCTTCATACTAATACTATAAATGCGAATGTGTGTTTGTTTGTTTGTTTGTCTTTTACGCAGCAATAGAGCAGCGGATTAACGTGATTTTTTGAACAGTGATAGTTGAAGGGCCGGAGAATTTAACGTTCCCAAGGGAACGTCTTTGGGGTGCAACCACGGGTGCAGCTAGTATGAAATATAATACCCAGTTTGAGACCATTTTTTTTTTTGCTTTTACACATCGAAATACAAAGCCTATAGAATCACAAACGTGCCAAAAAACAAAACTCACAAACACTGAACAAAAACTTCGCGCACGCTACACATTGCGGCGACGTTGGGTACTTGTAAGGCAACCGCGATCCACTACAACGCTGCCCAATGCCAGTGCTGCGATGACATAGCAGACTAGCGACGTTGAATACTATGCAAGTGACATAACGTCTATATTGGAGTAAATGTGGCATTGTGAATTATATTATTGATGTCTCGACACTTGGACATTTTTTGACTGTTCTCACTCAGAGATTTGTGACTCTATAGGTATTATATCTCGATGCCACTCACTCATTCAGTCACTCACTAACTCATCACGAAATCTCGATAACCACTTGACGTATACGATATACCTAGCTGAAATATGACAGGTAGATTCCTTATGGGGTGTAGAGGTCCACTAAGAAAGGATTTTACGCATATGAAGTCGCAGGCAACAGCTAGTTTGCTATAGTAAAGTAGTTAGGGCCGCGTGCCCCAAAAAACGAAATTCCCAAAGAAACTGTTTCCATGACGTACAATTTGTAATCATAAGCCAATTTCCTCATGTCCTGATTGGTCCGCATTTCATCGGACTTCCTTTGGCTGCTAATATCCGGTGTAGGCTTTTAGTCGATGAATACTCTAAACATGACCTACGACTTGGCCTACTGCTAAGTCATATCCGGTTACAGGTAGGTACCTATAGTGGTTCACGTATTAACTTGTAACAAAAGCTTTTCAATAAAGGTCACATTTCATATAAGTAATTAATGGTTACTCATAGAATTCTATATGTACCTAATATATATATGTAATATATGTACTTAGTGTTTAAGTACCTAATATATCTATGTAATGTAATTATGTACTTAGTATTTGAGTCAATATTATTTTTAAATTAATAAGTATAAATTGTCTTTTTAAGCCCTTGATAAGAGATAAAGTTACATGTTTTGATAAGAGATATCGCTTGAGAATCGTCAAACGGCTGAACAGATTTCAATCAAGTAAACAATTGTTTTTAAATGATATAACTTCAAATTTATAACTTTTAGATTTATTCATTTATATGTGCTGTAAGACCTTGCCTCTTGCCAAATTTCATGATTCTAGGTCAACGGGATGTACCCTATAAGTTTTGATTACCTTGTGAAAACGCAAAATATGCGACATAAACGGTCATATCTTTTGATCGCGTAAACTTACAAGTTTGATTTTTTGACAGTTCAAAGAAACCATAGATTTGAGTATTAGATATAAATTTCAATTTGATATCTTTACGCGTTCCTGAGAAAAAGGGTCTTGACAGACGGACAGACAGACAATAAAGTGATCCTATAAGGGTTCCGTTTTTCCCTTTTGAGGTACGGAACCGTAAAAAACCCCATAAAACTTAAGCTTAGTAAAAATACTATAAAGTGTAAGTGTAGCTCGAGTTAGCACACGTATTTGGTAAGTTAGGTATAGCATAATTCAACCATGTGTGAAAAAAGTTTATTAGTATAATGTGGAACGACTTTGAACTCCTTTTTTCAAGGGCTATGCTATAGTTAGCCCTGCTTTAAGACTAAGTACCACGGTCAAATCAAGAAATTCTTAAACCGTATAAACTAGGCTAAAGAACTTGAAGAGCAGATAAATAGAAAGGCCTTTCTAAAAGACGGAAGATAACTTGTCGGTAGATAGATAGCCTAATCAGAAAATACTTTTAACATAAAATAATTTATAAGAAATGGTAATACTATTGCAAAAGGTATAAGATATTTTAATCGTTTTATTTTCACACAGTTTTGAAAAGATCCTTTTTTGTTTTGTTTTGTTTTGTTTTATTATTCTACTATGTAGAGTAACATTAGTCTATATCTATACTATATATATATATATATATAAAAGCGAAATTCATCAATTCACTCACTCATTAATCACGAAATCTCGAAAACTACTTGACCTACAAAGTTGAAATTTGGCAGATAGATTTTTTATTGGGTTTAGAGGTCCGCTAAGAAAGGATTTTGCGAAAAGGCAGAATTAAGGGGACCAAATAGAGGTTTAAAGTTTGTATATAAGTCCTTTGTTTTTGATGTTAGGGACATGAAATTTGGTATTCAGGTTAATGGTTCAAAATAAATAAATACTGCATAATTGATTTTCCGAAAAAAAAAAACGGACTAAGGAGGGGAAAATGGAGTTGATATATTATATGAATGTCTACGCGTACGAAGTAGTAGTAGCTAGTATAAAATAAAACCAATAAATGTGTTTTATTAAGCATTTTGTACTTTTTTGTTTATCATCAAATTATCATCAATCATTTCCACCCACTGTTGTGTATAGGTCTTCTCTTCAGCGCGCCATCTTTTCCGGTACTGAGCTAGGCTTGTCCACTGCTTTCCATCAACGATCCAACAAAATTTACGGCCAATTTGAGGCATTACGGTGCTGTTTAACGGAGATTTCAAGCAGACACTGCCTGTAGTGCCACGAGGTACTAGAATCGCCGAAATAAACGCCTGTCTCAGAAGTTCAAGTCTCTGGCCCATCATCACACGGCTGCATTTGACCACCAACACCAAAGAGGTGGTAATCCAATGTTACTCAAGATTAGTGAAGACACGTTCCCAAAAATAGAAAAAAATGTACCTAATGCCTTCTAATTTGTGCCAGAGTTTCTTTTTCTGAGGGGCTAAGTAGCCCCTCGTGTGTTTTCGGTGAAGTAGAAAGAATAACAAATCGAAACAACTCTTGGCTTTGTAAGAGGACCATATTGACTTAATTTTTTTATCACAAACTAGCAACGCACCCCGGCTTCGCACGGGTGTAAATCTTATTTTTTTACACCTTGGGTTACATTATTGGAGGTTTAGTAAGGATCCCTATAAAAAAATTGCCTTTGTCATCCGGGGATAGTGTAGCTTTCCAACAGTTAAAGAATTTCTCAAATCGGTTCCGTAGTTTCGGAGCCTATTCAATGCAAACAACAAACAATCAAATATTTCCTGTTTATAATATTAGTATAGATAAACGATGTCTATGTCTATTACTGAAATTTCTGGTGACTATCTGCAGGGGTTATTTTAAAGTTCACGCAAGCGAAGTTGCGTGTACAGCTAGTTTATTAATATTTTGGTAAATTTATTTACACATTTTCGTGTAATATTCCTTGATTACCTATGTGAAATTAGTAAGAAAACAAAAAGTGATAATATAAGCCTACATGACGCAGTTAATTTCACTTTTGAAATATTATATAAAATGAGTTTATAAACCTTATACAGCTGAATAATAAATTTTAAGCTTAACACGTAGAAATTAACAATTGAGCCTGTCTTTTCTAGCCCTCTTACAAAATTACTAACGATGAAGCATGAGTAATGCCTTTCATGGTGAAATTTAACATTTAGGTGTTTCAAAAAACTACCACGTCACGTAGCTATGACAAATAAGCCCATTGGTGAAACTACATGACCTAAAAACTTAGAAGCCTTCGGTAATAATATCTATTTCTAGACTTTATATTTGTAATTTATAAATAGTATTGTGCTTGACCGCCATTACACCTGCCCCCCGATTCTACTAAAGAAATTGTAATTGTTTCAATTTTATTTTTTTAATAACTGCCTCAAAATTGAAAGTTTTTTTAAATACTAAGTTATAATATTAGGTGGTGGTATATTTCTAGTATATTTTTTTAACTGTATGGTATGTTTTGAGGCAATTATTTATAAAATAAAATTGATACAATTACAATTTAAAAACGATTTCTTTAGTAGAATCGGGGCCCTGATGTTAAGCAACGATGCGGTCTCCGATAGAGCACGCTTTGCATAGAAGAAAGCGATTCACTTGTGATTCAAAGACACCCATATTGTAGTTATCAGGAACACCCATTCAGCCCAGGCAGCGAATTCCACTGTAATAACTTACATTTCTCCATTAACTTTTTTCATCAATTTTCGCAAACACCGTGAACATAGGTTATATATTCCCGTTTCACTTTAAGTAAGTTTTGTTCTATCGGAATGCCAGAATGGGCACGAATAATTGACACCGCTTTATGGTTGATATTCCGAAAACTCGTACAAAGCGCTTTGATTCCTTTTTTATTGTGCGAACTGCTAGTCTGTGGAATGCGCTGCCTAAATGGGTGTTCCTCGATAGTTACAATTTGGGTGGCTTCAAATCATGAGTGAATCAGTTTCTTCTAGGCAAGCGTGCTCCATCGTAGACAGTGTCATCGATTAACATCTGGTGAGTTGGAGGTCAAACGCAAGCCTTATTAATAAAATAAAATAGTATAGAATACCGCCCTAGTGAGAAATTTTCGTGTACACTTTTATGGCATATTCGAGCAGGTTCTTCATTTGACTTGTCAAATAGCTTGTCCGATTTGATAGTACTAAAGCTCGTTTATTTTGATGACTTGCGTAGGTACTTAATAGCTCCATTTTCTGGGCCTGCCCACCGGTGGGTAGAGTTAATTGCTGTACGGGTAGCGGCGCCCACCGTGAGTGGACAAGGTCAGTGGTCGCGTGAGCCCTGCTCAATGAAGGACTGCTATTGACCGAATCAGAACGAATTGCATCAGATTTAGGCACATATTTGGTGGATTTGGAGTGAGTGTTTGTGAGATGACGTAGCTTGAAAGTAAGTTTTTTTACTTTCCGGGACATAAAGTATGTCTTTCCAATGTGGAACTTTTTTATTAGTATTTATCAACTTTTTTATGATGATTACTTTTTATTAATTTTTATTAACTCTTCGTTTTACCCGCCAAAGCTTTCCTTTTTAACCAACTCAAAAAAAGGAGGTTGTAAATATTTGTTTAATACGTCATAGTACTAGCTGCACATAATAATAAAAAAACATACAAAAAACTGAAAATCTAAATGTTTACAGATGTTTTCACTTATTTATAGCGTTTTTTTAAATAAATTTTTAGCTTACCGTATTTACTTGATTATGTAAAATTAGTTGGAGGAAAAAATTTAACAATGATTATCAATTACAATCTAACTTCAAAATTAGTAAGCGTTCGATCAAGATTATTAGTATTATAGGAGATGGTTAAAAACTACAAAGTCAATGAAATTTTTGCGGGACCATCCCAAGTTTTTTTTTACTTAGTAAAAACTACACAATAATCTTTGACCAGTGTGTGTTGCCAGTGATGACATATGGTACTGAGACGTGGTCCTTAACTGTTGGCCTTTTGGAAAAACTCAGAGTCACACAGCGGGCAATGGAGAGAGCTATGCTTGGAGTTTCTTTGCGTGATAAAACCCGAAACGTGGATATTCGCTAAAGAACTAGAGTCACCGACATAGCTGTTAAAATTTGCAAGTTGAAGTGGCAATAGGCAGGCCACATCGCTCGAAGAACCGATAACCGATGGGGAAGAAAGGTTCTGGAGTGGAGACCACGAACCGGAAGACGCAGCGTAGGGAGGCCTCCCACTAGATGGACCGACGACATTGTGAGAGTCGCGGGCATCCAGTGGATGCAAAAGTCAGGTTGTCGTTCAGTGTGGAGGTTAAAGGGGGAAGCCTATGTTCAGCAGTGGACGTCTTCTGGCTGATGATGATGATGATGGCACAATAATCTAAGTAATCGGTGTGCAATGTGCATACATACAAATAAAAATGGACTTAATTGAGAACCTCCCATCGTGAAAGCTGCTAAAATGGTAACATTTTAGCAAGGCGAAATTGTATGAAACTTCAGTGCAGACCGCTAATTAACATGGCAACCATAGTAATTGACTTGCGTTTGAGCGATGGCGACGATTCGTTTCGATCTACGATGGACGTTTGTCTAGATTCCAATTTAATCGTAACTTAACTGCTGGATAAATACTCAAGAAAACGGAATGTGATAAAAGGGGTAATAAGCTAGGGCGGTAACAGTCCGTCCGCCCGCCCTCGCTGGGCGGAAGCGCGTGACATGTGCCGTGTCATCTCTAATAGCCACTCGGCGCTTCAAAAGACATCAACGGCGTCACGGTCGATAGGGACTTTTTCTTTTGTAAAAACATATATTTTTTTTATTGCGGATAAGTCCGCGTTTGACCACCAACTCACCTGTTGGTAAGTGACGATGTGGTCGAAGATGAAACACGCAAACCTAGAAGATACCTATTCACTCTGGCCTTGAAACGGGCCGGATAACATCTCTCAGGAAACAAGGAAGCGGGAAGGTTGTTCCAATCCTTGGCTGTACGGATTAAAACCGTGGATTCGAAACGTTTAGTACGTATCCAAGGAAAATCCACAATGTATGAGTGGTAATGGGCTGTTTTTCTACTTGTCCTGTATTAGAAAGGGGATGGGGGTCTACCGATTCAAGAGCTTCGAGATGGTATTTGGCTGAACTGTCCCATAGATGCCATCAGTATTCCATACACTATAGAACCTGAGCTTGATATAGAGTAAGCATCTGCCCCGGCGTGAAATACCGCCTAATCTTACCCAGGACTCCGGGCTTTTTGCCAGCTAATTTAGACTTTGACTGTAGGTCGGTGTCGTAGTTGAGGCACAATTGAGCTCAGCTTCAACTTATAAACTTGTTCTGTTGCCTGTGGGTTATTTAAGGATAGAACATAGAATAGGGATTACTGAATTACTGAAATGCATGCAAAATGTAGCCTATTACATACTCTAGACATGACATCTGCAATCACAGTTTTTTTTTCTCTTTTCTGTGCTTGCAACAACACTTCACACATCATAATCGGCCAATCCGTTTAGGCCATAGAAGGTAAAACAAATACTTAAAAAAAATATACAAATAAACATACATACATTCATACGCCCGAAAGATACTTCTTTCTTGGGCAGTCGGGTAAAAAAAAGTATGAAAATGAAAATATATTTACAATATAAACACGAAAATATTTACCGATAAATTATACTGAGATAAATTAAACATGTTTACACAGAGATTTTGTGCCCTTGATAGATTTGAACCCCTTATCTAATGATCCTCAGACTAGGCATAGCTGTCTCTGAGCAAAAAAAAAAAAAAACAAACTGAAGTTGAAATATTGAAAGATAAACTTAACTTTGTAGTTGACAATAAGGTTCTTCCATACATAATAACTACAAAATGTAAGTTTGTAATTGTAAAACAATATTTTTTATATGATATAACTTCAAATTAACAACTTTCAGATTTATTCCTTTATATGTGCTGTAAGACCTTGCCTCTTGCCAAAATTAATGTTTCTAGGTCAACGGGAAGTACCCTATAGGTTTTGATTCCCCTGTTAAAACGCAAAATATGCGACATATACGTTCATATCTTTTGATTGCGTTGACTTACAGCAAAAAAAATTTTACAGCCGAAAGAAACCGTAGACCCAAGTATTTAATATAAGTTTCAACTTGATACCTTTACGCATTCTTGAGAAAAAGGGTCTTGACAGACGGACAGACAGACGGACAGACGGACAACGAAGTGATTCTATAAGGGTTCCGTTTTTTTTTGAAGTACGGAACCCTAATTAAGGAGTAATTTACCGCCTGAGCACACTGAAAGAGCACTCAAAATTTAATAGTCCATCGAATTCATTTCTTCTTTTGCCCTAGTTTTCGTTTTAATCGCAACTGTCGAGCGACCGACCATGACTCGCATTAGGTAAGTTAGGTAAAGCATTTTAAACTTTAGTCTTTAAAAGTTGTCTTAACAAAAAACTTTGGCAAGCTGCCTAACAGTAACTTACAAGTCGGCCTTAAATGTACTCATGCTCGTGCTTCGAGACTTAGCTGATGAATGATAAACAGTTCTTCACTAACGAAACTTTATCCAGGGGTCGATTTTTGAATCACTCGTATGATTTCGCACGAAAATATCATGCGAAATAAAAGATTGTCTAGACAGTACGCGAATTCGAATGTTTTAAACCAGAGCAGCGGTCGGCAACCTTTTGGCAGGCAAGGGCCACCTAATACAAAATGGGGTATAGGCACTTGTTCATAATTTTTATTATAGGTATCTATCTATACACAGGTATTAGGTATAGGTGTACAGTATACCTCAAACGTCACACTGAATTCTGTATAAGTATACCGTATACAGAACACACTTATACAGAATTTAGTGTGTCGTTTGAGGATGTATTTGCTTGAAGTGTGAGCATCGCCATACAACGTGGTAATGGGGCCAGCATTTTGGGAACAGTTCCCACTGGTGGCGGTTTAATAGAGTGAAACTTAGTTAGTTTTTAATTTGTTGTTTTTTTATTTTAATTTTAATGTTTGGTAGTTTTAGGTTTTAAATATCTGTATTAATTTCTAATAATTTGGAAAAGAAATAAATAAATTTCCTTTGAGTGGCTATTTCTTGTATATTAGTTTTAATGTTGTAATTTGAAATTCTTGAAAAGGTATCAAATTATTTGGATAAGACATTAATTTATAAAACAGTCGCGGGCCACTCATTGCTGACCGCTGGTTTTAATCTACTTGTTGCGTTAGCGAGTAATATGATCATAAAAAAATGCGACATTTGTTTGGGAGTTCGTTCGAAAGTCAGTAATTTCGCATAATATTTTCGCGCGGAATATCATTCGAGCGATTAAAAAATCGAGCCCCTGGTATTCAACTATATCACTTACTCAAATGTTATAAAGTGTTTTATTTTACTTTGTGTCCTATTAAATATTATTAGTCTGTGATTTTTTTACTACCATACCGAAATAACCTTTTTCGTAGTTTATGCGTGTATTAACTGTGTAATTTGCCAAAATCACACTAGCATAGCATAGCAGCTAGTTTCTATTATTGTGGAAAATTTGTCATTTGACATTTTCCAAATACGAAACAATACAATATAATATTTCTTTATTACACACCGAAAATACAAATGAAACTTAAACTAACATAAAAAACAAATATACGGCAGTATACCTAATGGGCGACCTTATCGCCTTAAGCGATTTCTTCAGGCAACCTTTGGATGGACAATCTATGTTAAAATACTGAATTTTGTTTTTTGTTTTCTTCGGTTAGAGTCATAGACGATGTATTCGATTTTTTTCGCCAACTAAAGAAATTCATGCCACCCAATTAAATTATTTCTAATTGTGAATCTCCTTGCTGCTTGACTTTGACTGTAACAAAAACTTAAAATAAACGACTATTTTGAATGAAGGACTTTGTATTTATACCATAAAAGCACAGAATAAAGGGGTATACAAAGTCTTTGCTTTGAATATTCTAGCTCGACACTGGCCAATTAGATAGGTATCTAAACTATACTAAAAAGCTCTAATTTTTTTTTAGTTCTACCATACTATACCTACATTTATTTACTTGATTTACGTGTAGGAAAGTAGGCATAATTACAAAAATCTACGTGAGCAGTAATATTTCAAATGTAATAAAACAACAGGAATAAAATCCCGGTACGATTATATACCGGTGTTGCAAGTATTTTAGACTCATTAAACGTCATAATTTTTGACCTGCCGCCAACTTGCAACGGCTTAACCTATTTGTATTCTGTTAATTTTATTATTCATGAATGTTAAAGTATGTGAAGCGAGTTACTTTACGAGTGACGTGAAACTTGTGTAAATCAGAAAAATAGCGGCACGCGGCGTTGCGTCGCAGCCACAGACATAAAATGAAACTTGTGGCCGAGGCCACAACATTGCGGTGAGACGATGTGTCGCTAAAACGATACCGCATCGCAATGCGATGCGTTGACACAACGCAAAAGTTTCATTGCATACGGGATCGTACGAGAAAATTCTGACCATTCGCGATTTTTGCGTTGCGTCAAGGGCGCGCCCACAACACTGCGGTGCGATGAGTCGTCGCAAAAACGACGCCGCACCGCTGTGCGATGCGTTGACGCAACGCAAAAATGTCATCGCATACGGTATCATAACGAGAAAACTCTGACCAATAGTTTAGTTTCTAGTGAGACATGGATTGATTGGACATGGACATGGAGTGTAGATTTTTACGGTTCGTTGTCGCACCGCAGTGTAGTGGTCTCGCGCTTAGACTAACAACAAAATTGACTCTCATTTTTTTTTGAGTATTTTCTACCAAGTCATGGTATAATAATATACTTGGATCATGTACCGAGTAACACAGTGTGTAGAATTACGCTTGGCCTATCGTATATTTTTTTGATTGCAATGAAGCGAGAGTAACGTATTCGTATACGCCCGTATTCGCTAGATTCTCACGTCAAAATCATGCAATAGCGGCAAGCTCATTAACAAAGTAGGCTTGCAAAAATATCTGGAAGTCATATCTACCATAAATTTTAGTTCCATAAATGTTTTTGCTAGTTTAAACACCAATTTACGACAGGTTAAGTGCATAATATGATGGGGGTTTACCTAAAATCGCTAGAACGTTTGCCATAAAGAAGGCATTGTTGCATAAGTAGCTTCCCCGTACAAATCACTCGTAATAATTGGTAAATTTACCACTTATTTTATTTTATTTATAATCATCATCATCATCATCATCAGCCAGAAGACGTCCACTGCTGAACATAGGCCTCCCCCTTTAACCTCCACACTGAACGACAGCCTGCCTTTTGCATCCACTGGATGCCCACGACTCTTACAATGTCGTCGGTCCATCTAGTGGGAGGCCTCCCTACGCTGCGTCTTCCGGTTCGTGGTCTCCACTCCAGAAACTTTCTTCCCCATCGGTAATCGGTTCTTCGAGCGATGTGGCCTGCCCATTGCCACTTCAACTTGCAAATTTTAACAGCTATGTCGAATCCGAAACGTGGATATTCGCCAAAGAACCAGAGTCACCGACATAGCTGTTAAAATTTTATTTATAATAATAATTGGTAAAAACAGGCTAATTTAATTTAAACTTTTATATCCTAAAATCTAAATAAAATGTTTCAATGACTGCGACAATGATATTAACCAATTTCTAAAAAGGAAAGGGAGATTCTCAACTTTATCCGTGTTTTTTTAGGTATGGTTGGAAATATCTGTGCTGATTGTAAACTGATTTAATGTATTTTTCATGTAAAGCCAGGAAGCTCTTGAGATGGTCCCACAAAAATTACATTAACTTTGGCAGTATCCACTTCAAATATATATAAATATACGATACCTAATATTGGCTCTTAATAGAACAATGGCACTGGGCCCTATTAATATAAAGGGAACTCTGACTGGCATATATTTTGTATAATTCATATAGGTATTTGAGGTTTTTAGATCTTAATCTTGCATGTTGGTTGTTTATCTATGTACATTTTTAGCTAATAAATAAATATTTGATTTGTTTTGATTTGAATAATATGTTTTTTTTTTCAAAGTCTACACTTATTTGGCTATATTGATAATTTTATTCGACCGCCTATTCATTTTGAAGCAATAAATATTAATGGACTCGTTTTTATATTTTGGACACGCACTAAGAGACAATATGTGTCATCTGTACACGAGGTCTGCGGTCACAACCCTCCTTTTGCATACATAATTAGCATACCCCTGAATGTCTTGGAAGTTTCTCGATATCTACCCTTCGATCGTCTGGCTTTGTTTGTTGTACGACTGGATAATTGCAGGTTTCGCGATTTATTGCAGTTTTATGAGTAGTTATAACTGAAAGATTACTTTTTAATAGACATCATCATCATTATCAGCCTATCATGTTCCCACTTCTGGGACACAAGCCTTCTTTCAGAGAGGGAGGATTTTTTTACCATCTTGACGCAGTGCATGTATCATGCCTTTAAATTTTTTTCACTTCATCATCATCATCATCAGCCAGAAGACGTCCACTGCTGAACATAGGCCTCCCCCTTTAACCTCCACACTGAACGACAGCCTGCCTTTTGCATCCACTGGATGCCCACGACTCTCACAATGTCGCTTAATGTTTTTTCACTTAAGTATATATAATTTTTATAAATATTTTTTTTGTCTTACCACTTTTAATTGTGAACGTTGTAAACACCTGTTAAGGGTGCACACAGAACATCAGAACTGGATTAAGTGTAAAAAAGTGTTATGTGTATTATTTAATATTCTTATTGTGTACTGTTGGTGTTTCTGTATGAATAAAAAAAAATGAGGTCCTTGGACATGAACTGGTTGAACATAAGAGACTTCAGTTATAAGGTATTTCTTCAAGGAGCAAATTTTGCCAGTCCATCCTATGTTTGTCTAGAGCTCCTCCGGACCTCGTCTCCTTCAGCCGTATTCCGCATGTCGGAGGGTCGTTACTAGCACCTTCCAAGTCTCTCTCTCTAATGATCTTCTGACGTTATCTCCTATCCTCGGTGATATCACCACAACGCGCAGTAACAGTCTACAACGCGCCGTCGACTTTCAAAAGCAATACGAATGGACGAATCGAGCTGCGGCTTCGTGATATTTTGCGCTTTCCCTGTAACCATCAACTTCTACAGCTAGGGCCTTACGCCCAACTCCTTACGCGGTCTCAAAACTAACGTTAAAACCGCACAGGTCAGAAGATCACGCGAACGTGAAACTTAACGCGCCCCGATACGGTTTGCGGTCGCGCAACATTTTTTCTTCACGTAAACTGGATTGCTTTAAACAGGTAGGCGTGACGTTGTAAGTGAACGTCAATAAAATTCGAGCAACTTCGTACGCTCCTAAGTTCGGTCTGTAGCTCTGTACTCTACAGGCTGCATTTTGTTTCTGCCCGCCCGCCGCCAAATAGCTTATTTTGTAGCCATTATATCTTTAGTTCTGTGTCTTAGATTAACTACTATTGTAAGTTCTATGTACTTTCAAAAAAAAATCTAAGACAAAAATAATAATAATCTATAATAATTTCTAGAAAAATAATCTGTCGTAGGACTTCAAAAGAAAGTGAATACTTAGTAGTAATTCAACTATTCCACAAGAGAAGGTGCTGTATAAAAAAATACGGATACATATATCTAAGCGTGACGGTCACGCGAGTTCAGTGCTTTTCCCCCTCCCTAAAAGTGTCTAACGTGCCTAAACAGTTTTCAATTCAAAAATAGCGTTCAAGGGTCACTGGCTTTTAGTACGACACCTCTATTACATAGATGAAAAAAAAGTTTTAAACATGATTATTCCTAGATAGTACCTTTATTTTTTCATTTCAATTTTATTTTTCTTCTCAACAACTCCTGTATTTAAGCGAACCCAAAAAAAAATTAAGCCATTTTGGGGTTTAGCGAGACTAACGAAAAGGTTTTTTTATATATAAGAAAGAAGAAGATAGAAGTTAGAAGATTGGTTTGCGTTTGTTCACATCATGCCTGGTATTGAGCAAAGACGTGGGATAGGATAGCTCCACCCTAGCCCACAACTTGGCTCAATACCATACCAGACGTTCCTAAAAGGAGCCTGTGTACTCTCTATTTCATATATTGTTTTTAGATTCTTTTTCACAGACCGTTTTTATTACATTGATAATGTTATAATCAATCGCTGGCATCCAGTGGATGCAAAAGGCTGTCGTTCAGTGTGGTGGTTAATGGGGTAGGCCTATTCAGGACGTCTTCTGGCTGATGATGATGAATGTTATAATTGATTTTGATGGGGCAAGTTCTATTGCCCGCCCGATTGTTGTTTTATTTTATTATTGTATTTTTATAGTATAAGCCGTGGTAGCCCATTTGGGAGATCGCTAGATTTGAAAGCGTGAGGTCGCGGGTTCAAACTCCGGGCCCGTACCAATGAGCTCTTTGGAGTTTATGTACGGATTTTCATACCACTGGCTTTTCGGTGAAGGAAAACATCGTGAGGAAACCTGCATACGTACGGAGAAGGAATTCAATGGCGTATGTGAATCCACCAATCCGCACTGGGCCAGCGTGGTGGATATGGCCCAATCACCCTCTCGGGGGTAGGCTAAAAGTCCAGCAGTGGACTGTTAAAAGGCTGATGATGATGAAGTTTTATTGTCTTGCTATTTGTGTCATTTCTGATATAAAAAAGCCGAATAAAGAAATACAAAGGCTAATCTTCCTATCCATCGTTCGCACAACAAACTCTTTCCGCCAAAAACGCACTTCAGTTTGGCCTTCTGTGATTAGACAGGTCAGCAATAGCCAAGGATGGAGCCGCGCGAGCCAAGGTCGGAAATCTCCCATCGATTAGTAGCCAACCGAGCACGCAAAACTCCTCGCCTCTACCCTTGACACAGTAACGGTCAGTTCGGCTCATATTTCGATTGAAACCCGAAATTATGTAGGTTGGAACGCCACGGGCGGAAACGACGCTGATTTACAAGAGTCACGGTCAGAAGTGGGATTGCTTTGTCTACATGCGTTGTCTGGTCAGGGAAAAGAAAGAATAACCACCCATATTCTTAACAATCATTTATGTATGAGGTATATTTTGTATAGAATGTAAAACTAGGAACTTGTTGAAGTCGAAATCTTTTGCGTATTTTTTGTATTAAAACTGTACAATTCCGCTGAAAATTCTAACGCCTGATTCGATATCAAGAGATTCAAAATAATGTTTGTGTTTATTATCACAAAAGAGATTGTGACATTTAAAAACATTTGCTTTTTATGATGAACGGTGAAACGAGAAGTAAAAAAGACAGTAGGCACGTAAACTTGTCATGTGTGTATAGCCTTCAACTTTATTATACTGTGTCATAATTGATTAATTTTGTAATAAATCATATTATTTAGTATTAAGTTACGTAAGTGCGTTATAAAATTTAACCTCCACCATGCTGTAGAGCCTAGAACATAGGTCCAAATTACGTATGCCTAATTTCCTTTCCACCTTATCGGCGTTTATTAGAGCCATAAGGTTGGAAAATACATCAAATCCACGATGTAGGTTGTGCAAAAGTCTAACCGATTGACCATGATTATAATTCGTGTCGATATTAAAGACATTGAGTGTGACCGGACAGAGTTGAATGGTTCGATTTCCACCATTTTATCGACTTTAATTTACAAGATGTTAGGTTAGGTTAGGCTAACCCCATCGGAAGAGTGCAGAAAACTGTGCAAGTTAGTTGATCTATGTATTAAAAGAGCATAGATTTGAGAATGGGCCAATAGGGAAGCATGGTAATGTGTGATCAACTTTAAAAATAAAGATAAAAAGGCAAAACGCATTCTATTGGTACAATTGAAACACTCGGAGGGTAGAAATGGTTCATCAGGTCACATACAGACACATTTGTTTATTCATGGTAGGTTTGCATTTGCCCACATTATAACTGATGTAAAGCAAAGACGTGGAAACGGATGGATGCTTGACTATAAACTGTATACTCTCAATTCGAAGACAGCTATATTGTATTTAAAGTTATATGATTATTTACGGGATATTTACCGTGGTAAGGTTGTGGAATGAGCTCCCGATATTTCGGCGCAGTTACATGGACCATGTTCACGGGAAGAAAAGAAAAGAAAGAAAGAAAGAAAACATTTATTTAAGACTGAAGAATGCGGTCGAACAGTAAAAAAGTTACGTGCAGATATAACGATCTACTCTCTTTCTTAGTCTTTTGCTACGGTTATCTCTGAAACTCGAACTCGAACCTAAGTCTCGACAAAACACACTCACTGTATCACTGCGTATAGTCATATAACTTTAGTGAACAACCGTGATAGTTTAAAACAGTGTTTTATATTGTATTTTTCGCTATTCTTGACTTGTGTTTACTTTTTCTCAATGCTTGGCCAGTCATTCAAGGGAAGTCTTCATGAGGTTCTTGTATCGTACAGGAACTAAGGCAACGAGTGTGAAGTTAAGATTTTGTAACGAGAGTACCTATAATGTATTTTATTCGCTGAGATAAATAAAAATAAAACAGTTAAACCTTTTTTTTTGAGTTGGCTTTTGATTGAAAGTTAACTATTTAATAGCAGATTTAGGATCGAGTTTGGCACAGCACATCCCTAACTACTAAACGTGTTGCTGGTTTAGCTTATTACAGAGGGTGTTTCCATATTAACCTAGTATTTGTTACTTTATTTTGCAGATATAAAAATGCCCTGTCGGACACCTAGGCCACTAGGCCAACGCAAGATTTATATGCCCAAACTGCTTATTATGTGTAAGGTTTCCTAGGCACGCGCCTTTTTAATCGTAAAGCCTCCAAAAATAGAACTCTTGAATGGCTAGGCTCGCCCAAGACCCTAAGTGACGTGTCACGTCCTTCTGTAAATCACTTACGTGTCATTTTTATGAGGTCTAAAATGCTTTGAGAATTGAAATAGATTAAAGCGTTGTTTACAAAAAACCAATGACTAAGTGAAGTGAATTTAAAGATCGTGGCTCAGAAAGTCATGTCATGAGATAAGTTTTTATTAAATAGGTCTTACGTTATTTTTGAATACGATGAAATTTTTTGACGGTTGTGCTCTTTGGCTATTTTGCGACCATGACGAAAATCGTATTTTTTTAAATTGAAACAGAAGTAAGAATAACCTCTTTATAAAAATAACAGGAAAGCAGTGGACGAGACTGGCATAGGACCAGAAATGCGCTGAAGAGGAGACCTATACCCAGCAGTGGGCAAACCGAGCCCAGCAATGGCTGATAATGGTGATGATGAATATTGGTATGATTGTGTAATTGATCAGCCACCGTCTTTGATAATTATATACTTTGGATTTGCCTTAAATTTGAGCTAGTACCGAAAAAAGTCTGCCAAAAACTGAGGGGGCGAGGTAAACACGTATTGCACACTGACATATTCTTACTAGTTCTATAAACGCACACTTTAATATTGAGTGGCACACAACTACAAAGGATATGCTCAAAATGTAATGGAATTAATGACCAAAGGGGGTGTCCGTAAAGGCCCAATTGCACTTTTGATAGTAATTAGTGCAAGTGATTAATACAGGTGCTTAGTGATTAGTACTATACAAATTTGGACAATAACTGATTAGTGCGATTGTATTCTTTAATCACTCCCAAAATTACTAATCAATAATCACTCGCACTCGCACTAATCAAAGTGCGATCGGGCCTTAAGTGCAGTGAAACTGTAGGTATAACGTTTTTTTTTCTAAAGCTACCGTAGAAACAAGACAGTGGGCGACGTATCTCGCGTAAAATACCAAAACAAATCATACGTGGGCATGTTGCGATCGATGGGAAGCGCGGCAGTAAAAACGTGGAAAGATGGCTCCGAGGAATCACGCAACCGTTGCCAAGATATCGAACATACAGTCGGTGCCGTCTGCACTACCTTTCACTTTTTCCTACACAATTTTTGAGTCACGAGACGGTTTTAAATTTCGTCTAGAACATGATATTCGTAGTTCATTTGATTGAGAACATTTGCATTGATTTTGAAGCATTTGTTTGCGTTTCGTTTATCACGCAAAATAGATTTCAAGGTTTATGAACATAAAAAAATATAACATGTAACGTGTTAAATAGGGACTGTAATTAAGGGCGTCACGTTATACGTACCTTTACCTAAGTATTTTTGTAAATATATGCAAACGTAAATTATTTATTATTTTTTGTTATAATTTAGAGTGTGTAAGTAGTATATAATTGGGGTTTCTGGATCAAAAGTACTTCAAATAGGCCCAGTTATAAACAACTAAATCTATTCACGCCATCTATTCAAATAGATGAATAAAGTAGTTATTGAATAGAGAAATAATTTATAAAAAACGATAGTTTTCGATAAGAAGTCATACCTGGCGCAGAGAAGCGCCGGTCTTCTTATCAAAACTCTCGTTTTTTATAAATTATTTCTCTATTCAATAACTACTTTATTCATCTATTTGAATAGATGGCTGAATAGATTTAGTTGTTTATAACTGGGCCTATTTGAAGTACTTTTGCTCCAGAAACCCCAATTATATCCATGTGATGAGAAAATACTACTTCGCCAACAGCAAACAAATCGGAAACTGATGCATTTTCATCAACGGGTAGGGAACTGGTGTGTTTCAGCACCAGTTCAACATAGCAGTTTACCATGGTTGTCTACATCAGTTCATCATATTCATCTAGAGTTATTTATACTCTGTATGCATTTTTATGTTCTGAACAATAAAGATATTGTATTCAATCAATCACCAACTTGCTAACTGTGTCTTTTCATATAGGTATTTATTTTAAGTAGCCTCCATTATTTATAAATAGTTCTTTTCAAATTAATGAAATTATTTATGTATGTATAAATTTTCGAAAAAAAACAGGAACCCCAATTATATCATTTTTTTTAATGCTTCAGTATAATTATTTAATATTTAATAAGCTAACAATTATAATCTAAGTTAATTTGTAACATTGATTTTATCTTTTATAAGGGATACTATATCTCTAAATGATCTATATACATCATCCATGTATAAGTTTTTGACGACGTGTTGTACACATAGATCAGCATTACATTTGCATGTTAATAATTCTTCAGGTATTGTTTCCACGTCATATAACTCTATTCGTATAATTTTTGTTCCTTTCGACGGCATTCTCACGCAGGAGTAAGTCATGTCATCTCGGTGTGGCCTTTTTCTCGATTTCTCTTGATTGTTCGGCAAGAAGTTGAATAGGTCTCCAGATTCCTGAAACAAGCAGCTTAGTGAGTTATTTTAACGTATTTAATTAATTAAACCTATTCAACACAGTGAACTACTATTTACGTTAAAATCATGTCTAGGAATAAAATTATTTGAGTATGTAAATAGCCAAATTAATTTATTATACTTAATAGGTAAAATAATTTAAACTTACCGACATAATCCGTTAGTTGTGTTCTTTGCAAAGGTCGAAAAAATAATAATTTCACAATATTAATTTATCTGTCTTTTATATAATTGCTTAAAATGACTTTAAGGTCTAAAATTAGACAATTTTTTAAATGTCTAACCAAATAATTCCGTTGTTTTCCTAAACGGGAGGAATGCATTGAGCGAGGCGCCGGGCGTCAGATGATCCGTCTGTGTTTATAGTAATGATTATCAAAACATCTCAATTGTAAATATCGGTAGGTACAATACTGTTTTCTATAGAGTAGTAATAAAGTTGCATATTGATTAAATATTTTCGGAGAACTATTTAAGTATGTGTCACAGATTAAACAGTCCTGTTAATGCGGTAATTGTCCTTACATAAAAATGCAAATACTAGTTGGTTTGTTTGTCTTTAAAATATCAAAATAGTTGAATTGATTTCGTAAGGTATTGAGGTATTGTATTGAGACCTAGATCATAATGTATAACAGGTACCATTTTTAACCAAAAAGTCGCAAGTGAAACTGTAGGGTGCAGCTAGTTTAAAATGTTTGATTTAGCTCGATATGGAAAAATTGCTGACAAACTATTTTTGTTTAACACTAACGTCAATGTGAACGTACACATTGACATCCTTAATATTTATATAAAGCTTAAGAAAACCTGAGTCACTACAGTAATTGCTTCCTGAAGGACAACAGGTGTAGAAAAAGTATTTTGTGCGTGTTTGTGCTAGTGTTACGATTGCAGTCTGGTCTTCTATTCAATCAATTGTGAGTATTATTATTATTATATATTTACGTTTTGATTAAGAAATAAAAAGAAAATGAACGTCTATATAATTGAATTAGTGATTACTCTAACGATTCATTAAAATGTTCTCATTTTTGAAGTTATAAATCCGTTAAACTTTTGTATTTGATTCATGCTGCCCTAGTATTTTATTCATTGATCATTTGTATCTTGATAAGACTTTGAATGTTTGACATCAATTTGTTAGTTCAAATTGCATATTCTCTAAAGAACACTTTTTTATTTAATTGTTATACATATTTAAATTTATTAAATGTTTTTTTCAGTGTCATCTTCATTCGTGTGTGGGTGCGTGTCAGATTGCTCGGTCGGATTGAACTCAAGTCATCTATTCAATAAATTGTGAGTATCATTGCATATTTATGTTTTGATTTTAAAAACATAAAAAATAATAGAAGAAAATTTCTTTATGTGACTACTCTGATAAGTGAAATATCCCATGTTCTCAACATATTAAAATTTCAACTTTTTACATAGGTATTCCGAACTTACTGACATCCTTATTTTTTTATTTCTTCATTATTAATTGTGTCTTGATAAAGTTGTACTGTCTTGAGTGAATGAATAGCCAAAATAACTTATTCCTAAATAATAAATAGTAAGCTCGTATTGACAACTGAATAAAAACATATTTTTTTTCATTTCAGCCCTATACGCTGCACTTCGTTTTTCAATCATCAGTGCTGCGTGATTCAATTCCACAAATTAAACAAAATGTAAGTACTTCAAGTCTGATAGTTTTTTAAAAGAGTCAAATTAATGTGACCTTTTTTACTTAGGTATCGAGTTATTAAATAATAATAATACCCTAGTAACCATATTATGTACATAGACGTACAGTACTACATACCATAGACTGATTCAACTCCATCTCACTCACCACAATAGCAAATCAATTGTCAATCCTATTATGTACAATAGTTTTATATCCATTCACATTCCATAATAGTATTTTATATTGAACAGAGCCTCTTGTCCTGTTGGCTTCAGCCCCACTGTTGCATCTCAAAACTAAAGGCCCGTGAATCAATTGAGTTTATAATAATTCAAAGCAAACGAGCATTATTAGAAGTGGGTACGATCTTTTTGTAGTCATGTCGTTACAATTTATTTCATAGTATTAAAATTTTATATGAGTGTAAAAAGAGAATAACTATAATATAGTTTAAAAATCATTTCATAGTTTATTTTTCTTATTTTCAGGTCAAAATCATCGAACGCTGACGACCTTTTTCCTTCAGAAGAAGAAATTGAAGAGACACGCCATTCAAAAAAAGCAGTGAAACGATCCAGGGATGAATCGCGCTCTTCCGATGAAAGCATTGAAGAGACTCGCCCTCAAAAGAAGGCGACAAAGCAACAATCCCGAGACGAGTCTCGTTCTTCATGCTCAAGCATGCCGCCTTTAACGGAGGAGCCAGTAGAGAAGCCAAAACGGCGGGAGGAAAAAACTGCAAAGGATTCATCACGACGCCTTTCGGACCCACCAGTGCGCAGCGCGCAGCGAGTTTCGAAGAAAACGAAAACCCAGATTCACCCTGTCTCCCGGCCGACGGCTAGGGAATTATTTGGTACGGATAGTGAAGATGAAGCGCAGGAAGCGGCCTGTGCTTCATCTTCAAAAAAACCAAACGCTTTGGTATCTACTATAACGAGAAGGTTAGCCAACGGCGTCTCTCGACAAATTTTTCCCGATAAAGAGGGGACGCATTATATCGAATTAAAAGTATACAAAGTCTCGGATATTGAAAAAATTGCTCCTATGAATAGGTGGCGGCAGGCTGTGATGTCATTAAAATATAAAACTAATGACAACACAGAAGTCTGGAGCAATTTAACAAAATTTATATGTTCTAGTAGAAAAGAGTTTAAAAACATATCACCCACATTCATATCAAATTATTTTTAGTAAAAATAATAGATACTTAATTTTTATACTTCATTTATCATTTTATAATTGTATACTCATGTAATCAAAATGTAATTGTAGTTTTAAGTTAAATTGAATAAATATCATTTCCTTGTCTTAATTATGTTGTATTTTTTTTTTTATTACAGCGAGCCCAACCAGTGATGTCGAGTATCAGTCACAAAGCAATGAAACCATATTATGCCACAAATGTAAACAGATTTTACGAAAATCTGAATTCAAGTATCATTTGAGAAGTAATGTGCATAAATCAAATTGCTTGTTAAAAACTGTATTTAAAAATATTGAGATTATTGCAACAGCATTTAAGAATCGAATCCTTACATACCGATTGAATCCGTATGAAGTACACTTTGAGACACCTGAAGCATTTTTATATGACAGTATGAAATATGTGACAAAACTAGTTGAAATGATTCAATCAAAACATAGCTGCTTAAAAGTGAATATAGAGTTGTTTGCTAATTTTATATTACCACATTCAGACCAACAGCAGCTCAAGTCTTTTAATACTAAAAATACTGTTATTTTAAAACATACGGATCTAAAAGAGAAATATATGGATGCATTAAGCACGATAAAACAGAAATTAACAGAGTTTGAGCACTGTGAGTCCGGGTGGTCTTTTTTATCAATAAGTCATCTAGAAATCAATATTAACAAATACTGCCCTATGCGAGGTGGTTCTTATATTGATTTACCAGCCAAAGTTAAAAACACAAAAAGTTGTATAAACATACAGAATAATGATAATCACTGCCTGTTATGGTCTATAGTGGCTGCCTTACACCCACGCGAGCGAAATGCTTGTAGGGTAAGTTCTTATCCACACTATAGTAACGTATTAAATATCGAGGGCATGAATTTTCCTCCCACATTAAGTGATGTAAGAATTTTAGAAAAAAACAATTCTGATGTGAGTGTAAATATCTATGGATTAAGTAATAAGTGTAATGTAACTGGGCCTCTGTACAAGTCTGATTCAAGAAAATCTAATCATGTGAACTTGCTGTACATAGAAAAAAGTGGCAAGTTTCACTACTGTCTCATAAAAGATCTTTTGAAACTTGTACGAAGACAAATTTCCGGACACAAAGGCAAAATGTACTTGTGTGAAAATTGCTTGCAATTTTTTTCCAGTGTTTCTAAGTATACTACACATTCTTGTTCTGAAGTGTTATCGGTTTTACCGCCAAAGAATAGCGTACTAAAATTTGAACACTACGAAAGGCAACAGAAAATAAACTTTGTAATATATGCGGATTTTGAAAGCATTCTAATTAATTGTCCAGAAAATAATGATTTGAGTATTAATACGAAAACGATTAAAAAACACGAACCTTCTTGTTTCGGGTATTACATATGCTGTTCACATGATTCAAGCCTGAATAAATATGTAACGTATAGGGGTTCCGACTGTGCCAAAGTTTTCATAGAGTATCTAATCAGAGATGTGACAGAGATAAGTAGTATTATACAATGTAAAAAATCGATGTTAAAATTATCTAAACACCAGCAGGAAGAATATCAAAAGGAAAGTGTATGTCACATCTGTAATAACTTCCTCTTTGATGATAAAGTGATGGATCATGATCATATTACGGGTGAATACAGAGGAGCAGCTCACAACCAATGTAATCTATTGTATAGAGTTTGCCCCTTCGTACCAGTGGTCTTTCACAATTTATCCGGTTATGACAGCCACCTATTTATAAAAGAATTAGCTAACTATAAGGGTGAAATTAAAATTATACCCCAAACAAAGGAAAAATACTTGAGTATAACAAAGTATTTGACTACGGAAAACTCACCACAGACCATTCAAATAAAATTTTTGGACTCTTTTCAATTTCTCAGCTCGAGTTTAGATAATTTGTGTAAAACCTTATGCGAGAAAGACTTTATACATTTATCTCAAGAGTTTACAAAGAAAGATCAATTTGATCTAATGCAGAAGAAAGGAGTTTATCCATATGATTATGTAGACTCATGGTCAAAGTATAAGAATGATAAACTCCCAGAAAAAAATATGTTTTTTAATAGTTTAACACAAGAGCATATATCAGAAGAAGACTATGCTCGAGCTTTACATGTTTGGAATATATTTAATATTCACTCGCTTGGAGAATACACAGATTTGTATTTAAAAAGTGATGTCTTAATTCTTTGTGATATATTTGAGAATTTTCGAAATACATGTTTACGATATTATAAATTAGATCCAGCTTATTATATGACCTCGCCTGGTCTTAGTTGGGATTCAATGTTGTTATGTTCAAAAGTACATTTGGAATTAATTAATGATATAGAAATTTATCAGTTACTCGAGAAAGGTATTCGTGGAGGTTTAGCTCAGTGTTCACTTAGACATGCAAAAGCAAACAATAAATACCTTCCCCATTATGATGAACGAAAAGATTCTTCTTTTTTAGTATACCTTGATTGTAACAATCTATACGGATACGCTATGACAAAAAAAATGCCTATTGCAGAGTTCCGATTTTTAAATAATAGCGAAATTAATGATTTTGATATTATGAATACACGAGAAGATGATGATTATGGATACATTCTTGAAGTTGATTTGAAATATAGTGATTACTTACATGGTTTTCACAGCGATTTACCATTCGCAAGTGAGAAACTCATACCGCCTGGTGGTAAAAATCCCAAACTGATAGCAAATCTCTATGATAAATATCATTATGTAATCCATTATACACATTTAAAAGAATGTATTAAACATGGATTACTACTAACAAAAATTCATAAAATTTTAAGCTTTCGTCAAGATAATTACTTAAAAAAGTACATAGATTTGAATACTCAGTTACGTCAAAAATCTTCGTCTGCTTTTGAAAAAGATTTCTTCAAATTACTTAACAATGCTATTTTCGGCAAAACTATCGAGAACAAAAGAAAGCATGTAAATGTGAAGTTGGTCACCCAATGGAGTGATAGTAATAACAAAACGAATAAAGTAATCGGCGCAAAGGTACTTATTACAAAGCCAAACTTTCACAGTGCAACGATATTTTCTGAAAACTTTGCTGCAATCCAGCTTAAACACGAAAAAATAAAGCTAGATCGCCCCATCTATATTGGGTTCAGTGTACTGGAATATGCAAAGACTCACCTTTATCAGTTCCACTATAATTTTATAAAAAAGAAGTATAAAAACAACGTAGAATTATGCTACACCGACACAGACAGCTTACTGTATTTGATTCACACCAATGATTTTTATGAAGACATGAAAGAAGATTTGTCTGTATTTGATACTAGTAATTTCAAACTTAATAATCCTTTCAATATACCCATAGCTAATGCTAAAGTTCCCGGTCTGTTCAAGGATGAATTAGGCGGTGATGTGATTGCTGAATTTATAGGACTAAGAGCTAAACTTTATTGTATAAAAAGCGTAAAGGTTCAAATTAAAAAAGCGAAAGGTATATCAAAAACTGTAACTAAAAAGCTCAACTTAACAGATTATCATGAAACACTCGTAAAAAATACAAATTTGAGATGCAAAATGAACATGATAAAATCCATAAAGCATGTTTTATATACGCAGGAAGTTAACAAGCTAGTCTTGAATAGAAACGATGATAAGAGACAAATTCTTCCAAATCAAGTTAACACGCTACCTTGGGGACATTGTGACACTGTATTTTGAAGGTGTGTTCATCAGCAACATCATCATCATACATAATAACACATTTTTGAAAAGGGTAGCTGTTGATATTTTTATATCATGGACTAAGAAAGTTACGTTTTAGACCCAGCTACCCTTGAACGTGGTAGGAGAATTACCTATCAGAAAAAATAATATCGATTAAAATCTAAGATGTATTGTATGGATGGAGATGTCTTGATTCTGTAGTTAAAATATTTTATAAAGTCATAATAGATGAGTGCATTACATAATAAGCGTGTAAAGTGTACCATATATTTTATTAAGCTTGATAATAAATAAAAAAATTATAAATATCTAAGAACATTTTATTTATTCATTGCCTTACCGAACTATTTAGGAACCATAATATTTCTTTATATAAAGGATGGCTTTTTTTAGTGTTTCACACGCTACCATGAAGTTGGTTAAGCAACCTCTGTCCTTAGAAGTACAAGCCATTGATTTAGAACCTTCTATCAATTATGTAAACCATAGTTTGCTTCTACCCAACCGGATTCGATGTATTATATGTGGACCATCCAACTGTGGGAAGACTAATGTAATGCTGTCATTACTAATGCATGAAAATGGGCTGAAATTTCGAAACGTTTACTTGTATTCAAAAACTACATTTCAACCAAAATACCAGTTCCTGAATGAAGTATTGAAAAGAGTTCCAGGAGTTAGATATTTTACAATCAGTGATGATAAATATGTTATTCATCCTAACGAAGCTTTATCACAATCTGTTTTTATATTTGATGACATTGCTTGTGAAAATCAGGCTAACATTCGTAATTACTTTTCTATGGGTAGGCATAAGCAGATAGATTGCTTTTATTTGTCTCAAACATATTCCAAAATTCCGAAACAATTATTAAGAGACAATGTAAACTTTCTGATAGTATTCAAGCAGGATGACATTAATTTAAAGCATATTTATAGAGAACATGTTAACACTGACATGAATTGGTTACAATTCAAGAACATGTGTTCTAGTATATGGCATAAACCACACAATTTTTTAATAGTTAATAAAGAGTGTGAACTTGACAATGGAAGATATAGAAAAGCATTCGACACTTTTATTTCTTTTAACTAATTACACTACATAGTCTGTGTCATATCTCATTGGTACATATAAGTCGAAATATTTTTATTTTCTCATCACTGTTAGTTACTTCTAACATACCAGTGGTTTCTACTTCTGCTAAGATTGTAAATCATGGAACACAATATCAAAAAACAGCTAATTAAATCGGTTAATTCAATAAAACACAAGATGAAACAAATGCGAGATGAAGAACAAAATACAAATTTAAAAATGAATAAAATGTTTAAGCCTATAACAGCACCTTTGCAAGTTCTGGTGGATAACAACCATCAAATGTATAAACGACAAAATGAAAGTAAAAGCGTTGATAACACATCTTTTCCATCATCTGAATTTGAAGATGCTGTGGATTCGGATGAAAGTATTTCATCGTTAAAGAGCTATGACAAAGAAGATGTTGATGAAGCGTTTAAGTATAATAACAAGGAGTTTATGGAAACATCACTAAGTAAAAATGATTTAGCCGATTTATATGAAAATATGAATATACCTTTCGGTGTAAGAAAAAAGGGTCATGAAATTTTTATCGGAAATTCAATAGCAAAATTTACTGTTAAAGATGACGATTATGAAAAGACATGTATAACAATTGATGGTGTGCCATATGAATTAACTCCTGGCTTAAAAGAGGTTTTATTACATAAAACACCAGATTTAAAATTAATTACTGAGGAAGATAAACTTATTTACAAAGATATTTTGGTAAATACGAGTGTTCATAAAAGAAATTATAACCCTAACGAACAAATAAGGGGTGATAAAGGTGTAAAATATCGTGAAATTATAAAACCAATGTTTTATGAAATTACAACGAAATCTGGAGGTAGTTTACCAAGTCTGAAAATGTATAAAAAGAATACTGATTTAATTTATTGGGATGATCCCAACGAATTAGTTGAAAGACTTAAACTTTTGGTTGCTTCAAGAGACGCTGGCAATTGTAATCATGACAATGAAATTATTTCAATAATAGAAGAACTGAAAGAAGCTGGTATAATAAAACCATAAAAGCAGTTTCAAACGATTGACGTACTTAGTAGTGATCTGTTTATCGAACATGGATGTTGATAAATTCGGGCTAAATATATTTAAACGAAAAAAAACTAATGAAGTACCAATTACATTCCCATGGTGTCACTTTAAGTTGTCAGAGAGTGATAAGTGTTTAGATGTACAGCATAAAAATATAAGAAATCTATTGACACCCATTGAATCATTTGATGCTTGTACAAAAGAGTATGTAGACAGCCAACTTGCAGATTATACAAGAAGCTATTCGTCTCTAAATGAACGAGTTATAGCAATGAATGAGAGATTAACAAAGCTTGAAAAAATATGTGAATTATTAAAGACTAAACATGAGCAAAAAGGACGTAGTAAATGAAATCCATAGAAATGCAAGAATACATTTTCCCAGAAGACATGTTATTTTAAAAGATATCGATGATTTGTGGCAAGCTGATTTAATAGATATGCAATCTTTTTCGGAAGAAAACGCAGACTATAGATATGTTTTAATTGTGATTGATTCATTCTCTAAATTTGCTTGGGCTGTTCCTTTAAAAAATAAAACCAAAGAAATAGTCTCCAATGCATTTAACTCTATATTAAAAAGGGGGCGTAATCCGAAGAACTTGCAAACGGATTTAGGAAAAGAGTTTTATAATAATGAATTTAAAAAAATAACACAACATTTCAATATAAATCATTATTCTACATACTCTACAAAAAAGGCTTCAATTGTAGAAAGACTAATAAGAACATTGAAGAGCAAACTTTATAAACAGTTTAGTCTTCAAGGGAGTTATCGATGGATTGGTGGTATATTAGAGTCTATCGTAAATAAATATAATCACACAGTTCATAGAACTATAGGAAAACAACCTGCAAAGATAAGCGAAAAGAATAAAAATAAAATTTTAAGAAGGTACATAGCCCTCGCTCAATCAAAACCAAAATATAAAAATAAATTTAGTTTAGGAGATTTTGTTCGAATTAGTAAATACAAAGGCTGTTTCGAAAAAGGGTACACACCTAATTGGTCAACAGAAATATTTAAAATAATTCTCTTACAGAATACTAATCCTGTAACTTATTTATTAGAAGATAGAAAACATCAACCTATTTTAGGCGCATTTTATAAGCAAGAACTTCAAAAAACTAAACACCATGATGTTTATCTCGTAGAGAAAGTTATAAAAAGACGAAAAAATCAAGTTTTTGTAAAATGGCTTGGATTACCAATTACGGAAAATAGTTGGATAGATAGCACTAATATACTTTAACTCGAGAAATGTATAAATTATATGAAAATGTTTTGACTCAATCATTCTATGTGTGGTTATGGTAAACGATAGACTGTTCAATAATTTAATAAACAGGTTACCAATTGAACTTCACTTGCCTGGTTATAATTTTTGTGCAATGAAAAATGTAACCATGTTAAATAAGTGGTATATGGAAAATATAAAGTTAAGTACATAATAAATTGATTATTTTAATTATACCTACCCGCGCCTGTAAGCTATAATTAATTACGAAAATTTATACATACATAAATAATTTCATTAATTTGAAAAGAACTATTTATAAATAATGGAGGCTACTTAAAATAAATACCTATATGAAAAGACACAGTTAGCAAGTTGGTGATTGATTGAATACAATATCTTTATTGTTCAGAACATAAAAATGCATACAGAGTATAAATAACTCTAGATGAATATGATGAACTGATGTAGACAACCATGGTAAACTGCTATGTTGAACTGGTGCTGAAACACACCAGTTCCCTACCCGTTGATGAAAATGCATCAGTTTCCGATTTGTTTGCTGTTGGCGAAGTAGTATTTTCTCATCACATGGATATAATTGGGGTTTCTGGAGCAAAAGTACTTCAAATAGGCCCAGTTATAAACAACTAAATCTATTCAGCCATCTATTCAAATAGATGAATAAAGTAGTTATTGAATAGAGAAATAATTTATAAAAAACGAGAGTTTTGATAAGAAGACCGGCGCTTCTCTGCGCCAGGTATGACTTCTTATCGAAAACTATCGTTTTTTATAAATTATTTCTCTATTCAATAACTACTTTATTCATCTATTTGAATAGATGGCGTGAATAGATTTAGTTGTTTATAACTGGGCCTATTTGAAGTACTTTTGATCCAGAAACCCCAATTATATACTACTTGTGTACTATAATCATGCCAAGTTTGACTCTTGTACGTATTTCCGTTTTTACATTAGAGCTAATAATCGCTTATCAACAGGCGAGTTAGTGGTCAAACGCGGACTTATCAGCGTTAAAAAGAATGAAAATTAAAAATATGTGAATAAAATACGTTTGTTGTATTTGTCGTTTTGCCTTTTTTATAATTTCTTAGTTAATCTGCCGTAAGATTACATATTCTGTGAAAATTTCAACTGGCTATCTATTACGGTTTGAAGGACAGACGGACGGACAGACAGACAGCGTAAGCTTAGTAATAGGGTTCCGTTTTAACCCTTTGGGTAAGGAACCCAAAAAACCTACCAATGTTGACGGTACGTTTCATAAAGTCAAGTACAGACAGTTTAGGCAAAAAATGATGGAGCGCTACGTCCGGTTCATCTCGCCGAGTAAAAGACATAAACGGGAGTCTCTTCACACTCCATAGTGTCCATACCAAGTTACCAACATGTAGGTAATAATTGCGGATATTATTTTATGCTTACTTTATTAGATAGATAAAAACTCTATTGTGCACACCAGAAATTAAATCTACATACAGATAGTGAAATTTATGACCTAGTGCCACAAGTGGCGGCTTTATCGCTAAAAGCGATCTCTTCCAGACCATTGAATACAGAACAAAATCGTACATTACCGTTAAGCACAGTTTATGCTGAATGAAACGAATACCGTTAGAAATCCTCCATGACATCCTCCTGAATCGTGATTTCCGGACATAAAAGAAGTCTTTAGACATTAGAATGGCTATCCTATAATAATAATTATCGATGTAAAAAACCGACTTCAAAACTAGTAAGCCCTCGAAGTAAAATTATTCGTATCATTTATTATTATTCGGATATTTTCATGAAATACTTTAATCTGATCTACGTGAAACTAACAAATTAACATTGCGACTAAGTTGCCGCACTCTCTCCGCTTGCGCGTTATAACTGGTTATATGGTTATTACGATGGGGCCGAAAGGTTCTCGAATGGAGACCACGGACCGGTAAGCGCAGCGTATGTGCATTGTGCACCCACAAGATAGACGGACGACCTAAAAGAGACCGTAGGTAAACGCTGGAGCAGGCCACTTCCAACCGTCCCTTTTGGAGGTCGATGGAGGAGGCCTATAACCAGCAGTGGACGTTTTATGGCTGAAATGATGATGTTGATATGGTTATTCTTCCAGATTTACCATAAAATGAACGGTTTAAATTTTTTATAATTGAAAATAATAGGAGGCGGCTTGCCAAACCAAGCTGTCTGAAGGAATAATAATGAATACAAAAAAAAATTGCTTCAAATTAGAATGCACCCGAAAAAAATATATTACTATTGACAAATCAACAGGCTCTTGAGCAAAATTATTTGTATTAGAGCTGGGGCCTTACGGCCAACTGCTTACGCGGTTTCAACTAAAGTTAATACCGCGCAGTTTGGAAAATCACGCGAACGTGAATCTTAACGCACCCACATACGGTTTGCGGTCGCGCAACATTTTTTCATCTCCTAAACTGGATTGCTTTAAACAACTAGTCGTGAGGCCCCAGGTCCAACAATTTCGATGTTTGTAGGACCACTTTGGGAATTTCCTATACATAGTATATATTAAAAAAGAATAAAGTAAATTGGTTTACTAATTTCGGAGAAATAAGTGCTGCACATACATTTAAAAATTTTAACAAATAGAGAACCTCCCTCCCGAAGTCAGTTAAAAATTATAACGTTATTTAACACTACACGGCACTCTTAAATACTTGACAAGCTAATAAATGAAAATAAAATGGTAGAGAAAAATACTAGAGAGACTTTATATTTCAGCGTTTTTCGTCAAACAACAAGACACACTGCAGTTTATAATTTTTATTTTAATTGTTCCTTTACCTAGATAAAAATCGCTTTAGAATCCGGATGGTGAATAAAGTCTAGAATTTTCACGATATGCGAGCTGTCCTAAGAAGTTCCGACGTTTTCATGATTTAAACCATTTGGTAGCGCCATAAAACATTAAGGTTCTCTTTACAAGCATTCAGCATGTTTAAGAATATGAGCATAGAGAAATATACTATACTAGAGATATGAGTCACAATGTTATAATAGTGTAAAGTATTGAAAAATAGTCATAGTCATACTTTATTGGTAACGAAGGTGATCGCTTACCATCAGGCGGACCGTTAGCTTGTTTACCACCTATAGCGCAAGTGAAATGTACTTACAGTTTTTGCGTTAAGCAGTTAATCGGTATAGTAATTTTTTTAAATGAAAAATGGAGAAATTTAAAGACAAAATAATAATTGTACTAAGGCATATTTTTGTTTACATACCCTTACTTATATACCACAACTATATACCTTTGTTTGTCTGCTCTGAGGACTATACCAAGGACCTCGAGTATACCCATTGTATAAACTATTCAACCTTACTTATTTTTGCTTAAGACAGAGTGCCTTCACCTCGTACCGGCACGGTTTGTGACAGCAGATGCAAGGTACAATAGGCAATGGATGCAATGATTTGTGATATGATATTCGAAATTAAATGGTTTACAACTGGTATAAACTCAAATTATACAAAACTAAGGGCATATCTTGGAGTTGAGACTAAGATTTACAGAGTTTTTTTCTGCTAACCTTGGCAGTGGTTATATATTTGAGGCGTTTGGGGTCAAGAAATTGGGCCCTTGCGGACTGGGAGCTCACCTCATTTTCAAAATTCTTTCAGAATGCGACGCGTGACCAAAATGCTGGCGTGTTTCTGGTTCAACGCATAAGCATTGCCATTCAGCGTGGTAATGCCGCCAGCATGTTGGGTACGCTGCCAACTGGTAGTGGGCTTGAGTATTTGGATTGTCTTTAGACCTTCATCGGTTTATGGGCAGTCTAACTATATTTGTAGTGTTAGTATTAGCTTGTATTTTGTTAAGTTAATAAAGGCACTTGCCCATAAAAAAAAGATTTACAATAAATATAATTTGTACATTTATTGCATAAATTCAGATTTTTAAGGAGTTTATAAATGTTTTTTTATATTTTATTCAAGCTAGAAATATGTAAGTAGGTATTAAAAAATTCTATGTATAATCTGTAACACCACGGGCATCACAGATACGTTGCCAACCTTTAAATACTCTAATACAGCCCTTTTGAAGAGCCCCATGGTATATAATCGGAAATGCCGCAGGAGGGAGCTCATTCCACATATTGCAGGTGTGAGGCAAATAAAATCACCTAAAACGCCCAGTGTGCAATATATGGTATTTGGCTAAGAGTTTTCAAGCGGTGGCGGCTAGTGCGATAATAAAACCACGATGCTGGCATCAGATGGAACAGTTCTTCAGAACACTCCCCGTTGTAAATGCGATAAAAGACCCAAAGACACCCAACTTCTCTGCACAATAAGTCAGAAAAGTTTATTTTGTGACAATGAAATGTAATAACAAGAAATATTATAAACATGAATACATGTGCGATTTACACAGATCTATGATATGCCTTACTAGCAAAGCCTGTTTCAAAACGCATGTACACCTGTAAACTATAGTTATTAATAGCAAAAATAACAATATTAAACAAGAAGACTGAAATAATGTTAGTATAGATAACAATTGACATGATTTTTCTTTCTTTTATTAATTTGCTCCCTCTTCGACCGCATAATCCTTTCCATCAGGCGAGATCGCGGTCCGAAGTAAAAAAAAAAGGTGTGAAAAATCTTGACGATATTCTATGACGTAATTTTTTAACTTTGAACAAAAGTAACCTTTGTACGCCGCTCCTGGTAAGGACATGGGATACAACGTTTCAATTTGTACGAACCTGTATGCATGTGTAGTTGTAGGTGCCTACCAACCATGTTCTGACAAATAAATGACTTGATTTGAAAATCAGATACATTACAAGGAAAAACGCATTGTTATAAATGAGTAATTTTCATGAAATATGATGACGGCCAAAAGTTTTTTTATAAGAAGTTTTTTTAATGATAATTATTATATTTGTCTAAAGTACCCATCATTATGAACAACTTTTACTACAGGAGCAATTCCGAAATCACGAAAAAAATACCTGCTGTTCAATAGAAAATGACCATTTATACTCGACAAAATTTATGGAACAGCTGATATTTTTTCGCTTTTTAACAAATTGTTAGTGGGTTTCTTAATTTTTTTCTATATTACTTATATTCATTGATTTGTTGAGTATCAGTCTAATCTATACTATACTAGCTGACCCGACAGACGTCCTGTCTAAGAACTGTCAAACGAGCGAAGTTAAAATCGTCGTTAAGTTATCTGACATTTTCCAATTTTCTGCTAAATTTTCTTAATTTTTCTTTCCGTAAGAATCTTCTACAGAGTAATGGAAAACTTAAACAAAGAGGAATGAAATCGGTAGAGTCGTTCTCAATTTATGGCGTGACAAGGTAAATAGGGATTCATTTTTATATAGATAGACATAGATACAAGAAATATAGCGACTAACAAGACCGGGCCCCTGATTCTATTAAAAAATATTTTTTTTTTTAATAATTGGCTCAAAAGTGACAGTTTTTTTATACTAAGTTATAATATTAGGCGGTGGTATTTTCATAGTATAAAAAAATAATTAAACTCAGTTTTGAGGCAATTATTTAAAAAATAAAATTGAAACAATTACAATTTAAAACCAATTTGTTTAGTAGAATCGGGGGCCGGGGAGAGTGGCATAAACAAATGGACGCTTATACCCAGCAGTGGGCTATTCAGGGCTGGTGATGATGATGATATCAGAAACAAACAGTTTGTTATCAATAATTAAATACTTTATTAGATAAACTATGTTCGATGAGTTTGGCAGTCCGTCACTCTCTTATACTTATCAGAGCTTTTAGCATTATCTTTATACAATTACATTATGAATAAAGTATGTACCTAACTACATAAACAAATTATCACTTAACTAGTTCAGTTAGTGGTAGGTACTGCCACGCACTTTTTTATCGTTCTGAATTTTTAGGAAGCGAAATACACTCACGCACTAAATTCAACAGAAGCCTCTCAGAGAGAGAGAGAGAGAGAGAGAGAGAGACCATGCTGGCCCAGTGCATGTTAGTGAATGTCATATGTCTGTACTTTTGAGGTTTTTGGAAATACCGCTTTCCTCACCATGTTTTCCATCACCGTTTTTATGCGTTGGCATTTGGCATTGAAACTACACATTATGTATTTAATTACTAAATAAGTCATTGGTGCAGGGCCGAGGATCGAACCGGGTGCCGTCATATTGTAAGCCGCACATGCTACCGAACAGTAGGCACCTAACTGTGTTTAAAAAAAAATTGGCTTAGAAACAAAATTACCAGAAAAAAGCGCCTTAACGTTCAAGGTGGGTGGCGGATGATAGCTAACATTGACAATCGGCCGCCATATTTATGTAAGGAGTAAAAAGTATTTAATTGTTTTTCGTTTTTTCTTTATATTTTCGAGTCAGTATCAGCAGTACCCCAATATAATTATTATGGTTCCAAATAAACACAATCAACATAATAACAAATATATTTATAACTAGCGGTCCGCCCCAGCTTCGCACGGGTATATAACATAGCCTATGTCACCCGGGGATAGTGTAGCTTCCCAACAGTGAAAGAATTTTTCAATTCGGTTCAGTAGTTTCGGAGCCTATTCAATACAAACAAACAAACAAACAGTCAAATCTTTCCTCTTTATAATATTAGTATAGATAGAAAAAGAAAATGCATTTGAAATATTGAAAAAAAAAAACTAAAAAACGAAAAACAGAAAAAAAATACAATAATAAATAAAATAAAAGAAAAAAAAAAAAAAACTAAGACTTTTGGCGCCAAAGTGAAAAAACTTGTCACCTCATTTTATTATATTCCTATAGTTGTGTATTTCCGAGTGTTAATGTATAATAATGCTGGATTATTATAAATTGAGTGTTCGTGGAGCGGTGGTAGCCCAAATGGGACTAGACTTCAAAGCGTGAGGTCGCGGGTTCAAACCCCGGGCCCGTACCAATGAGCAATTTGGAGCTTATGTACGGTTTTTCATACGACTGGCTTTTCGGTGAAGGAAAACATCGTGAGGAAACCTACATAGGTACGGAGAAGGAATTCAATGGCGTATGTGAATCTATCAATCCGCACTGGACCAGCGTGGTGGATATAGCCCAATCACCCTTTCGGGGGTAGGCTAAAAGTCCAGCAGTGGACTGTTAAAAGGCTGATTATGATGAGTGTTCGTGGACGTGCTCGAGTGTAGGAAAGAGATATACCTAAAGAGGAAAGATGTCTTTTCGTGTTGTTTACAAAACTCCATAGAAGTCTCTTCCAAAGTCTTCACCGCTTTACCAGGGCATGACTTTGAATTGACCGTGACTTCTATAGTTGACTCTGACTTGTTTGACGACTTTGACGATATCTAATAAAACTTGGAAATCTCAATAATTGACACTGGCAAATGCACAAGACGTGCGACGCCAAATTCTCTCAAGAAGTAAGAATAAAGAAACAACTAAATCATGGAGTAGGTTAGCTTAAACTGACTTAACCTACTTGCTTATGATTAATTATGACTAGGTACTTAAAAGTAGTTGTTAGGTTAAGTTTAACCTAACTTTAATTTTAAATATTTAAAATATATGTATATAAGATGTATGTATTTATCAAATGAACCGTTCTAATACCTAGATAGATAATACCTTAACAGAATACTCCAAAGCAATTATGTAAATATGAAAAACGTCTGTATTGTAATCCCCAAAATGCTTATAACGTTATTCTGAAAATCGAGCAAAACATCACCTAATTTATGCCTAGACTAGGTTATATTTCAACCCGCTTCGAACCGCAAGCCGCCGAACGCAGGGACACGGCATCCTTGAGTGGTCGGCATTTTCCGTGAGCTTTGATACAACAATTAGATTGTTTCAAAAACAAATGTTTCGTATTTAGAAACGTGTAAACTGTCATTTTATGAAGCAAAATTCGTCATTCACCAAAGTTTATTTCGTGATTAGCAGGTAGGGAACCGTAGTCATCTTCTATTCCCGTCGTTGTGGTAACCTTCAGGGTACATCATTTTTTAAACAATCATCAGTCAAAGCCTTTCTTTTTTGGCTTTTTTGTAATAAAAAAAAACACAGAAAACGCACACTATATGAAAAATAATCATAATGGCAGTCGAAATTGCTTTCTTTTACTTTTGCCGTGGCATTTGTCTTAAAAGTTCTTTAAACAAGCAATTTGTGGAGTCTCTTAAGACTCAGCAAGACTGCTTGTCCTAACCTATATTCGTTATAATTTCAAATATGTGGCCGACACGCATCGCGGCAGGGCGGCGAGCCGTCGTTTTGCATCACTGTAACAACCTACCTAGCATTTGTAAAGAAACTGCACTCACCGGGTCGAGGATGCCCGCCATGGGCACGGTGACAGTGTCCTCACCACCCGCCACCACCAGCTTCTCGAGGACCTTGAGGGTCTGCTCCACGGCGGGCCACTCCCCCTTCTGTGCCAGCACCAAGATCTTGGCAGCCACATCCCGCATGTTGACTCCCGCACTGGGCGGCTTGACCAACACCTCGACACCATTGTTCTCCTTAACCTCCTTCTTATCACCGTTGTTGGAAGACGTCTCATCTTTCTCCTCGGCGACCTTGGGCGGCACCACCTTGTCGTCATCGGCGTTCTTCTTCGGCGGGCCCTTGCCGCCTTTCTTGCCGGCGGCCTGCGACATGGTCTCATATCCCGGGTCAGTCGCCGGCGGCACTAGATGCGCGCGCCATGGCTTGGGCGGTGCGGCGCACAGGGCGGGCGGACCATGACTGCGGCGCGCTGCGTACCGAGCTCCAGCCGACTTCTTGCATGATTCGAGTAAATAAACGCGAGCGCGAGCCGGCACCCGACCCGCCTGGATTTACAAACAACTCGCCAGCCACGTCTCACCGCCTCCCGTGCATTTGACCCATTTTTCCAGGGAGTTGTCATCCTGGAGACGGGAGGTAAGTTGCGACGAGTTTTTTTATCGAATTATTTGTATCCTGACAACTACGAAGGGGAAACAAAGAAACTCATTTAACAAATTTCTGGGTTACCAATAAATAATGGCTCGGTGGCCATTATTTCGTGTAGGGGATGAAATTAATGAATTTGATTGCACTATTATGGTGAATTGGTGCATTATATTAACATTAACATACTATAAAATACTATATTCAAAGGTCTATGGGCAGTCTAACTGTATTTGTATTGTACTGTTAATTTTAGCTTGTATTTTGTTAAGTTAATAAAGGCACTTGCCACAGTAAAAACATACTATACATTATATCAACTTGGAAACTTAAAATCACCCGAAAGCCGAAGATTAAGCCGTAGTACTGTGGTGTAGGTACTTTGGGAGACGCCTAAAGTAGGCTGATTATGATGATGATTAGCTGATGGTAGTTCCTAAAAGGCTGAGCAATCGTGCAATTTAAATAATTACATCAATGATTGTAGTTTCTTACAATAACTTGCTCTACTTTTATTGTGGTAATCGATACAGCAAATATTATCGCAGCACTACACGTTTCATTCATGAAAATTATAATTACGTAATGGACATTCCCTTTCATAATCTTCAACCCTTTTAAAGTTAAGGTGGAACATTTTCTTGTTGTTTTTCAGTTTCGTTAAGGTGCGTATTAATATGTAGTTCTTGTTTGTTCCAAAATAATATTGAAAAAAAAATGCTACTGTCAGTAGGAGAAATTTGTGTACTTGTATCACAGTGTCATTAATTTTCATGGCCCAGCTTGTACTGGCGAATTATGTCTCCCTATTATTTCATCTCTCTGATCCAGTCCATAGAAAAGCGCGCGTCACTGCGCACGCACTTCTATACACCACCATAAACTGAACAAAATTGTGGTGGAGACAAAAGTCACCCGTGCACTTTAGGAAAGAAACCTAGCTGCTTATTTATTACCAGAAATACAAATAAAGCGTATGCGTCAAGCTGGCCATCGCTTCCTCACTCCACGGCAGAAATTAGCATTAGAAAATAGATTAATAGGTGTAGCAGTTCCCGACCCTGCGACCTTGTTTAGGACCTACGAGCACACATGGAACGCATTTCCCCCCAGATCATATCAGAGCAGTGCATCGCAGTTAAGAAAGTCTAGACAAAAGCTTGGTTCAGGACCACACACACAGCCATATTTATTAAATTTTTAACCAACTAAAAAAGTGGGAAGGTTTTCAATTCCATGGTTTAAAATTGAGCTGCAAGGAATTGCACACAGAATCATTCACTTTTGCTTGGCTTAAAGTCTAGACAAAAACTCAGCTGCTAGCATACATACAGAATCAGAAGTCTCGGTTACTTTTATAAAATGGTGTATTGATTGAAATTGCGGTACCTATAACAGCAACAGAGTTATTCCAAATGCGTAAAAAGTGTTCTCTTTAAGAAGATACTACAATTTGCTATAGAAAATTGTCAAATTTTGCATATTATCTCATAGTTGCGGTCACTGTATACATTTTAGAGCAATGTTTAGACTAAACAGCTAACTTTTAAACTTATTCATACCTTTAAGCCTTGGACTGCGCATAGAACCAACCAATCGGTTCTCAAAGAACTCAAACTCCATAAGAAGCCAAGGCTTTCCAACACGTGCCTTCGGAGAGTTTTTGAGTTCTTTGGCCACATAGCCCGTAAGTCTGGTGAAAACCTCCAAAAACATATCGTCACCGGAAAAATAGGGGGCAAGAGACCGAAAGGAAGGAGCCCAATGCGTTGGACAGATCAAAGTAAGCCCGCAAAGCGTAAGCTTAAATACTGCGCGCTTCATGCACTGCGAAACCTGGTGGAGGGGTATTTGCATCGTCCGTCGCTAGAGGGCGCGACGTCGCGTGCCCCACGCCGCTTCCGGTGGGTGGCGGGTGGCCTCGATACCGCACCGCCAAGATCAGATACTGAAAGAATATGCTTTGACCGTGGGCCGACACTTGTAACGGTGTAAGTTCGGTGTTACGGTTAACGAGTAAGGTACGAAAAACTTTGACGCTCTACCAGGTCTATCTTGATTATCACTTACTTTCCTTACTCCCCTGGCGGGTAGATTGCATCCACAATGATTTTCTTTCCCGTCTTGTCTTGGGCTTTATGCTCCACTTCAGACCAGATCTTGCCGATTTCCTTTATTCACCCAGAAACGACCATCGTCAATACTACTTTCTACAGTTTCCTTTAGTTTAACTAAAATCCTAACTAAAGCCTTTGCTTAGAGTGTGGCTGATCCAGTTTGCTAGCGGCGTTTTATCTTTTGCGAGAGTTCATAGTGTCTCCTTAAGAGATATTATGTTAAAGATTTTATCAGGCCAGAAAATGTGTAGTATTTGGCGGAGATATCGGTCAACGCATGAAACTTGCGCATAACCATCTTTCATCATCTTCCATGCTACACCCGTACAGTGGGATAGCTAAGGTTAAATATGTACTCAGAACCTATGTACAATGGATCGTCAGTGGTACCTACACGACAACCAGCTAAGACCTCCAGAAAAGAAGAAGGACTAAGAGGCAAAAGATGCAATTGATTAGATGTAGATATTACTTAAATCTCTTTCATCATTTCAGCCATAGGACGCCCACTGCTGGACATAGGCCTCCCCCATCGATATGTGCCCTGCCCACTGCCACTTCAACTTGATAATCCGGTGGGCTATGTTGGTTAACTTTCGTTCGTCTCCGAATCTCCTCATTTTTATCGTTATTGTTTACTTGTTTTATATTCGCCTTGATAATTACGGCTTTATTTTTTTGTTTTATTCTTAAAAATTCAGATACCTTAATTGAACAATTCATTTTGTAATACGAATCTTAAATCTCATTATGCCCAGAAATTTCACTGAAAATAAACGAGGCATGTGACATAATCTTTAATTTATTACAAATAACACGCTTAGTGATGAATATAACTAAATACATACATACAATACAACGCGGCAATGCGGCCAGCATTTTGGGAACGATGCCAACGGGCAGCGGTTTATTAGATTACTTTAGTTTGCTATAATTTTTTTTTTTATTTAGCGTATTTAATTTAATTTAGTATTAGTTTTTAATTTTGTAAGTAGTTTTAGGTTTTATTTTTGTTTCTATTACAAATATGTGTAAAATAAATTGTATTTGTAGGTATGTTTTAATAATATTTACTAAATACATTACACATACTGAAAAAATAATTTAAATTGGCTGATAAATCTCTGAGATATGAGTGTTTAGAGTTTTAGTTGGGGATAGAGAGGGGATGCTCTATCCCTTTCTCGCAAAACGTGTGTTGGTACAGCATTTGTGTGTCGCGCCTGAGGCGTGACGTCAAGGCTCAATATAGTGCGCTCTCTGTCTGCGCGTCAGCATGAAATTAAAATGCTTACTCGTATACCTTATTTATTTTTGTACTGATTTAAATTTTGTGTCCGTTGATGGGCTCTATTTATGGTCAGCTTTTTTATGAGGTTATAAAAAAATATTAGTCATCATGCCTAATTTAATTAAATTGGTAGATTAATTAGGGTAAATAAACATATTTTGTGGGTACGAGGCAGCCATTCAAGACAATCCAGAATGTATACTTGTACACAAATGGCGATAAGAGTTGTATCCGATTATTAATTTATAATTATATTACATGTTACTGATAGGGCAGTACTAGTGCGCGCCGCCACACAGAGAGGATGTGGAGAAAGAGTGTTCAGTTTTGTGCTCCAAGGTTAAAGTCTGCCAGCCATCTGAGGTTTGAGTCTAATTGAAATTGTACTTCCGTGTTGTTAAGCCTAAAACCTTCCACCTTATAACAAACCAAGGAAAATTTTGACACTTAAAAAATTCTAATTTCATTTTGACATAACGTGAGTTTTAATTCTAATAAAACTCACGTCTGTTTTCCAAATGCAGCTTTATTCAAGTAATTAAAAGAAACAATCCCCTAATTTTTTTATTATGATTTTACGAGACCTTTAACCCTTCAAATGCGTTATGCACTGCATGTCGGCGTAAGCGAAAAGTGCTCCGACGTGCGTATTGTGTGTAAGATTTATTTTATACACAATAGCAATGGTATAAAATATTATGCGCGTATTAGATTCTTTTTTTTAAACTTTTTTTTATTATCTGAAAGGTAGGTGAAATTCCCCATTTTAGCCACAAAAAATCTCCTTCGCTCGCATTCCACGGGTAGTCTAAATGGATAATAATTATCACATTCAATACTTTTTAAAACAGACTTTGTGCTTGCCATTCGTCTAATATTGTTTTTACGCTTTTCAGTTTTGTTTTCGGTGTTCGGCTCTCAGGACCTCAAACGTTCAAAGACAATTATGGCATTCACCAACATACCCTGGACTAGTATGATGGATTAGGGACTCTCTCTGAGAGAAGGCCTGTGTCCTTGAGTGGGAACATGATGGGCTGATCATAATGAAGGAAATACAGCTCTGTAAAAACGAACTGCTAAAAACATACTTTACAAGATTTGGTAGGATTCTGACTCCACAAACTACCTACCTATATTTTATTACCTAGATTTATGATGTTATGCAATGTTTAATTTATAATTGTATGTATAATAGGTACGATGGGGCTGACGTAGATTTGAAGTCTAAGGCAGGGCGCAAACCGTGGATACTTTTGTGTCTTATGTGATGTGTCGGTTACAAGCTACCAACGAATATTTGATTTCTACATAAACAGTATGAAATCAGCCACTCTCTGCGCAGACTGTGTGTCCAGTTGCTTCCACACGTTTGCGCAGCGCCTAAACTCCCAAAAGAAAAAACTTTTTTTTTTTAATTGCATATTATGTAAATTTAAAGATATTATATTATTAACGTCATTGTGTAAATTAGACACTGAGTTAAAAACAAATGAACTGTTCTAATCAGTTGGCTGATGGTTTGCTCTACGAGCGTAGGAGTATGTGACTACTTGTTATCTATCGTCGATTAGACTTTAGATTTGGTATTGATATTTATCTATACAATTTAACTTTATTACAATACAATACAATATTACTTTATTACACACCGAAAATACAAATGAAACTTAAACTAACATAAAAAACAAATATACGGCAGTATAATGGGCGGCCTTATCGCCTAAAGCGATTTCTTCCAGGCAACCTTGTTGGCAAGTGCCTTGATTAACTAAACATAATACAAGCTAATACTAACACTACAAATACAGTTAAAGAAACCGTAGATTTGGGTATTTGATATAAATTTAAATTTGATATCTTTACGTGTTCCTGAGCAAAAAGGTCTTGACAGACGGACAGACGGACAACAGAGTGATCCTATAAGGGTTCAGTTTTTTCCTTTTGTGGTACGGAACCCTAAAAGAACTCATTCTGCTTAACGGTTAACCTAATAAATCAGCATAATGATTAGCCTTTTTTTCAATAGATTAAAATACCGACGGTTGATTTTCAGATGGGCCCATCAAGTTTCATCAGCGAGCTACCTCCACAACCCAGGGTCGGAGCCGCTGACCATTGCTACGTACGGCGACGTGGTTGCGGAGACGGCCCACAAGTACCCCGGCAGGGTGGCTGTCAAGTCCATCCATGAGGGTATCAGCTTCACTTATGAAGAACTGCTCACACAGGTAAATTGGAGAATAGATACAGGATAGAGTTTGAGGATGTTTGTTAAACAAAACGACTATGAAACTCTGTTTTAAACTATCACGGTTGTTCACTAAAGTTATATGATTATTTAGTGAGTGTGTTTTGTCGGGACTTAGGTTTGAGTTCGAGTTCCAGTGATAACCGTAGCAAAAGACTAAGAAAGAGGGTAGATTGTTATGTCTGCATCTAAGTTTTTAACTGTTCGACCAACCACCCGCATTCTTCAGTCTTCCCGTGAACATGGTGCATGTAACTGTGCCGAAATATCGGGAGCTCATTCCACAACCTTACCACGGTAAAACAACTATAAGTACCTATTGTATCAATTTTCCAGCGAGATACAATTTACTGATTAAGTGATTGAGAATACTCCATCCAATAGGTGGCGATGACTACTTACCATCAGGTGGCCCGTTGCTTGTATGCTCTATTATATTTTTACAAGTATGAATTGAAATGTTTTTTAAAACGCCTATTGTAGAGCTGATAATCTTAAAACGGCTGAATATTATCTTCTTGAAACTGATTTTCTTGAATCATAACTAAGAAGGAATTCGATCAATACACCTTTCAAACAAAAAAATAGGCAGTCATGCGGACTGCCGACAGAAGTGAAAACCTAAAACTCAGTCGGACGCAACACGTCACATAACCATGTCGGTGACGCGAACCCATAAGTTTGCCTCCTACCAAAAATCGCTCAACGCCGCTGAAGAGTATTTCAATTCAAAAAACTAAATCAAAGCAAGTTCAGCCATTTGGGATCTACGACGCCAAAGACACCGCTTACTACACACGGACCGCTTGATTGTTGGCACTTTAATTTAAAAAAGTGTTTAGTTTTTCATATCCCACTCCTAGAACTCAGGCCTTCTCTCAGAGAGAGGATCCCAGTCCACCACACTGGCCCAGTGTATGTTGGTGAATATCATACGTCTTTTGAACTTTTGAGGTTCTTGGACATACCGGTTTCACGATGTTTACCCTCACCGTTGTTGAGCGATGGCATTGAAACTAATTTATTTAACTACTAATTAAGTCATTGGTGCAGGGCCGAGAATCGAACCGGGTGCCGGCTGCTGATATGGTTAGATATACCTACAGCATTTTTATTACTATTTATTTCATTGTTGTGGATTGTGTTATCGTAGAGATAAAACAAGGAAATTGCTGCTCATACGAGGTCAGCTGTTTTATTTATCTTTGGTGGACAGCATTTATTTTACCGAAATTGCTTTAGTAATGTCATGCAGTTGTCTGACTATAATCATGAATTTTAGGCTGTAATTTTTTTTACGTATTTCTTTGACTTTCTTGAGCGCTCTATTTGTGCTCTCTTATTAGCACTGGTTGTGTAAAACCAGCTACATGCTGAGTTGAGATTTGAGATAATTTTTGTGACAATGTACCTGTATTCATGTTTATAATATTTCATTGTCACAAAATAAACTTTTCTGACTTGTTGTGCAGAGAAGTTGGGTCTCTTTGTGTCTTTTATCGCATTTACAACGGGGAGTGTTCTGAAGAACTGTTCCATCTGATGCCAGCATCGTGGTTTTATTATCGCACTAGCCGCCACCGCCTGAAATTTCTTAGCCAAATATCATAGATCGCACACTAAGCGTTTTAGGTGATTTTTTTTGCCTCACACCTGCAATATGTGGAATGAGCTCCTACCTGCGGTATTTTCGAGTAGCTATAACATGGGGTTTTTTAAAAGGGCTGTTAGTAGAGTCTTTAATGGTCAGCAACGTATCTGTGTTGCCCCAAGGGCGTCACCAGCTTTGGGCAGTACGCGTATATACGAGCATAGGCATAGGAGAGTATAGGTAAGCGCTCGACCAAGATCAAGAGCATTCAAATCTATGGGTAAATAATTTTAAATAATAATGATAATTTATTTATTTATTGAAAACTCAAATGGTAAACAATTCAACATTGTGGCTCTGCCTTTTACGTTAATTCAAAACTGAAAAAGGCAGCGTCTTCCAAGGGTGTGGTGGTAAAGAACTATGTTTTACAATAATTGTTTAAAATTTTGCAATGTAAAATAAAAAGTTTTTTTTTAAACTGTTTGTGCTATGATATGTGTGTCTTCTCTGCGAAACACGACTCATCGATAGACTCAGCGTTCCAGAGATGAAATAACGTTGCATTTGCTGCAACTCAATTCACCCCATTTACCGGTACTTAAATATTTATCTCGATTCTAGGCAGATGCCCTGGGATGTGCCTTTCGAGATCAAGGTTTGGTGAAGGGAGACAGGGTGGGTTTGTGGTCGCACAACATGGCTGGCTGGATCGTGACCGTCGTAGCCGCCGCTAGGGCTGGACTCATTTCGGTAAGCATTTTATATGTAGTTTTTTTTTTTTTTTTTTTTTTTATATTGGCAGTCATGGGGATTTTCGGCAGAAATGAAAACTTAAACTTTGGAATACTTAACTGACGCAACGCATATGTTTTGCTCCTACCAATCGCACAATGCAGCTGTAAAAAAAAACACTTAACAAATATTCGCAATCATGAGGAGTATGGGGACTGTCGACAGAAGTGAAAACTTAATACTTTGGAATAACTGTCACATCAGCATGTTGTTGACGCGAATCCATAAGTTTTGCGCCTACCAGAAATCGCTCAAAGAAGCTAAAGAAGGTTAAGCTTTAAAAAAAATTTACTTCAAATATATTCTTCTAAATCTATTAATTATTTCTCATATCAATTCGGTATTTTATATATTTATTTTAATATATTATGTACACCGATTACTCCGCCATTTGCATTTCATCTGCTCGAGCTAACATAATTGGCTAAGAAAATTAAAGAATTTTGCAAGAAAAGCAGTTCTAGAGGGTCTAGACGTTACAATAAATTAATTTGAACATATCAGTTTAAACTGACGTTAGTTTAAAATCATTAAAAGGTTTCAGGTCCTCATAAACCCAGTATACGAAAAAGACGAGCTAAGTTTCTGTATTAAGAAGACAGGAATGAAGAGTTTGTTCTTTGGAGAGAGACTCCCGAATAGAAGCTACTACAATACTTTGGAGCAACTGATACCAGAGTTGAATGATGCTTCACCAGGACAGTTGAAGTCAAAAGCATTCCCGGAGCTAACATCTTTAATAAATGGCGGAAAGGAAAAGCTAAAGTGAGTGATTTTACAAGTATACATTGTTTTTTGTATTTATTAAAAGCCCCTTAGAAAAGAGCTCATAATCTTTACACGGTTGAACTGGTTATTATAAATCATAACTTAGAAATCTCAATGCAAAATAAAAATACACATATGTTTGCATATTTTACGTTGGCGCCAAACCCATCCATCTCAAACCTATACCGACTTCTTATCTCAATACTCAGTGTTTTTTGTTCCAATCTAGAGGCAATGTTTGTTTGTCCTTATGTCCACAGTGGCACTTTTGGATACGACTCTCTCATCAAAGATTACAGAAACAGAAGTGAGATATCAAAATACGGAAAAGAAGTGAAACCGGAAGATGGCAGTCTTATACATTTCACATCCGGTACTACTGGTAAGTAAATTAACCCATCACTTTTACGAACCGATTTTGATGGAATTTTACACATAGGACCAGCATGCCTAGCACGGGCCGTGATTATTGTCTTCCCAACTTTTATATCCTGCGAGAAAAAGACAAACGTATCCATATTCTAGCTTTGTCGCGTCTAGGCGTGGACAAAAACGGTGGAAAGACAATTTATCCACAGCCCATGCTAGGCCTGCTGGCGGGAATAGATACGGTTTTTTGTTCATTGGTGATTATGTATCTGTGGTACTTCAACTTAATTTTAGTATAAATAGTTTTTTTTGACAGTTTTGACTCCAGCGTGGCAAAGTCATGTGGCCTCTTTGTATAATTTTCCTAGACTTCTGTATTTTCAGTGTTAATGTGTAATAATGGTAGATTAATATTTATTAAAAGTTCTTAAACATACTCGAGTATAATATTATGAGATATAATAACGAGGCGAAACTTTGCGCGTTGTTTCCAAAACTCTTTATATTTTACGACCGGTGGCGTGTTTTTCACATGGCCAATTATAATTATGTCGCTCTTTTAAGGGTAACCTCTAAAGAAAACCTGTCTGTATTGTCTAATGACCAAAAAGCTGTGAACGTTGTATATAAACATATTCTGTAGTATATTTAGTATCAGCAATGCACCCGTGCGAAGCCGGGGCGGGTAGTAAAAATAAAATAATGTGGACTGGGTATAGTTTTATTAAATATAGATATTTTATCTACTATCCGAACAAACTCTACACTTCAGTTTCAAATCTTTCCCCTCCTTTCCCTTTGGTCCCTTTTCACGTAGTAAGTTCAGTTTTTTTTTTCGAAAAATGCCATAAAATTTTCGAGTACTATTTGGGGCCAAACTGTAATGTAGTAGACGGCTCCAGCTTCGCCTACCACCAGGCGAGACCTGCCTAAGCCAGGAGCACGACTCCCACACCCAGTTACGAGGAATGATACTGTCCTTCAGGAACAGAACCTTACCTATCCCTATTGCCAAAGAGAAAAAAATACTATTACACAGACACTTTTTTATTCAAAACACAGTTCACAGTCTGTTCACAGTTTTTAGAGAAAAGGAGAAGGTTGAACACAGCACACGGGTTGGGAATTTGTAAGAAGGGATACTTAATTTTGGTTGTCACGGTCCAGGGTTTTCAGAGTCACGTTGCATCGTCGAAAAGCCGGTAAAATTAGGGAATTACTTTGTTTCTTTAAAAAAATATAGCTATAATGCGCAACAAAGAACCTTTTAATATTATTGAAACCAAAAAAATCGTTTTATTATAGACAGTCTACGTAGTAAACAAAAAATATTACCCACCCCTCCCTCTACGGAAAACAGCGAAACTACAAAACGCTACGCAACGTGTAAGTAGTGTATGAAAAATTTGTTAGATGGCGGAACTTGTAAAGTATATTATGTAGGTACCTATCCATAAAAGTAGATTATGTTTTAGATTAAAATGGAGAAGGGAGATCCTATTTTTAGGGTTCCGTATCCAAAGGGTAAAAATGGGACCTAATATTAACGGCTATACCGCTATATCTTTCAAACCGTAATAGATAGACAGTTGATATTTTCACAGAATAGGTATGTAACGTTACGGCGGATTAACTAACAAATAGATTAAATAAAAAAGTGAAAAAGTAAAAACGAAAGGGGGGTCCCCATACAAGAAACGTATTTTTTTAACGTATTTTTGTATTAGCTCTAATGTTAAAACGATAATACGTATAAGCGTCAAATTTAGCACGATTGTAGTACACACTCCAAAATATACAAAACAAATAATAAATAATGGCCAAGTGCGAGTCGGCCTGTAGCAAACTGCGTAGCAAATTACTCCGACGATTGGAAAGCGTTATAATTAACTGGTAATTCGGTTACGTGGACAACCTTATTGTATTTTGTGGTGGTACGGAACCCTCAGTGCGCGAGCTTGACTCGCACTTGGCTGGTTTATTTTGTATTACTTTATATTGTAGACTAGCGACCCGCCCGGCTTCGCACGGGTTTAATTTACGTGCGAAGCCGGGGCGGGTCGCTAGTTATATATATAAACCTTCCTTGAAAATGTATCTAACTGATGATGAAAACCGCATCAAAATCCGTTGCGTTATTTAGGAGGAGTTAGCGGCCATACAGGCATACAGACAGACAGACAGACAGACGCGGAAAGTGACTTCAATTTATACTATGTAGACATATGTAAGTATTATGAGATGTATACCGACATTTGAGAACCAATTTAGTTGATTAAAAAAAATTATTTACCTCATAGGAGCTTCCTTTGAAGCTCTTTGGCTCAGTAGTTTTTACACCAGCTCTAACTAACGATACGAATAATTTTGTTCAAGTGCCTATTGAATGGGCAACATCAATATTATTTTGCAGTCGGTTTTTTTATATTGGTAATTATATTTCAGGTGAACCAAAAGCAGCTCTAGATTCGCACATGGGCGTAGTAAACAACACTTACTTCACCGGAATACGGAACACATTCCATGAGGGACATCATAATGTTTGCGTTCAGGTAAAAATGCCACATACCCCTAACAGAATAAATAGGAATAGATACGGCGAGAGCACCAACTTTGCAGGTTTGTAGCTTGTCTGTGTGGCGACTTTACTTGGTTTTGTGATAAGTAACACTCTTTAAAAGTAGGCATACCATACAAATACCCACATTGAGCAGATCGAATTTATTCTAAACTATCGACCCGCCCGCCCGGCTTCACACGGGTGTGATTTACGTGCAAAGCCGGGATGAGTCGCTAGTTATATAATTATATAAACCTTCCGTGAAAATGTATCTAACTGATGGTGAAAACCGCATCAAAATCCGTTGCGTGGTTTAGGAGGAGTTAGCGGCCATACAGACATACAGACGGGGAAAGCGACTTAAATTTATACTATGTAGAGATAGAGATAGAGATAGAGAAGAGATAATGTTGTGGTTGTAAGTACTATTATTTCTTCTGTGCCTGTGGTAGCCACAGATTAGTAAGTAGTGAAAGTACCGTTTCTTTTTGCCCTATTTCGGACCAAGATAGGCCCTAATCCACCATGCTGGCCCAGTGCATGTTGGTGAATCATCATCATCATCATCAGCCAGAAGACGTCCACTAGGCCTCCCTCTTTAACCTCCACCCTGAACGACAGCCTGCCTTTTGCATCCACTGGATGCCAGCGACTCACTCATGTTGGTGAATGTCATCTTTGAATCCTAGTGTAGGGCCGAGGATTGAACCGGGTGCCGTCAGATTGTAAATCTCACATTCTACCGCTAGGCCACCATCGCTACGTTTCGTATACTCCAACCAAAAAACTACGGTTATGATTTAAGGTCCGGTTATCCGAGTCGCGTAGGCAACAAAACGCTCCCTCAGCCCCCGCCAAGTTATAGCGACGATGTATTTTGCCATGCAAGAGTCAGGACGCCCGCGGGGGTAGTGCAACGACACTGAGCGCGCATTCTCGCGACCTTTTTACGCTTTTAATTTCACTAAAAAACGAAACTATTCACTATCAAAAATCTATCCAAATAAAAAACTGTTGAATAGGATTGCCTTTCAGTACATGCAATTTCCAGGTTGTTACGAGCTTTCATTAGAGCGTAAAACGAAAAAAAAATAAACTAAATCGACTTTGTTTTAGATATTTTTTTGATCGAGGAAAGTTTATTCTATCGTGTTTTGAACCAAATCATAAACTCAAACACAGATGTATCTGTGACATGTATTTTTTTCCAGCTCAAATATTGTAATTTAACTGAATAAAATTTATTCAAAACCGTCATATTTGGTATAAGCGGCCGTTAAATGTTCCAGGTGCCACTGTTCCACGCCCTAGGATCCATCGTGACTGTGATGTCGGGTCTCCGACACGGCTGCAGCCTGGTGCTAGCCGCGCCAACCTACAACGTCGCTGCCAACATCAACGCTCTGCTTAGTGAAAAGTACGAATACCATGCCGACTGCTTCGACCAAAATAAAATGAAATTTTGATCGAAGGTTGACTGTACAATGTACATCTCCAGCAGGCCTACCACGGGCCGCGGACAAATTGTCTTTCCACCGTTTCTATCCCGCGAGAAAAAGACAAACGTATCCATATTCTAGCTTTGTCGCGTCTAGGTGGAAAAATAATTTATCCATAGTGTCATATAACATAATATATTTTACTCCTGGCGGCAAATTGGCGCTTGGATATCTTGTGACTTTGCACTTACAGAAACGCTAGGAACCATTTTAAAAGGGAATTTTACTATTTTCAGTTATATAAACAAAACAATGTACATAGATTTACATTTTGGCATTTATTTTGGAATTGTGAACTAATATTAAAATCAATATTTAAATTTACAATTAATTGGATAGCTAAAACAATATTGTATTTATAATATGTTGAACGCTGCATTATGATGGTGACGTCTTGTGCGCTGACTCTGTGTAAGAGCAAAGTCACAAGATATCCAAGCGCCAATTTGCCGCCAGGAGTAAAATATATTATGTTATATGACAATAGCCCGTGCTAGGCCTACAGTGCCGGTTTTAGCACTACCAGCGCCCTGGGCGAGACTTCTACGGCGCACGGCGAAAAATAGATTAGATAGAATAGATCGAAATAATATAATAGAATAGAATATAATTCCCTCCTGCCCATTTTTCTATCGGACTGCCAGAGCGGGTACGAAGAATCGACACCGCTTTATGGTTGATATTCCGAGAACCTGTACGAAGCGCTTTGATTTCACATTTATTATGCGAACTGCTAGTCTGTGGAATTCGCTGGCTGAGTGGGTGTTCCCCGATAGTTACAATCTGGGTGTCTTCAAGTCGAGAGTGAATAGGTTTCTTCTAGGCAAGCGTGCTCCATCGTAGGCCGCGCGGCCAAGCGCAAGCCTATCTATAATAACAAAAATAAAAATAAAAACTTTATCTTTTTATATACCTGCGCCACCCCTTTACAGGCATCTATGGCGCCCCTTTTTGTCTGGCGCCCTGGGCGGTCGCCCAAGCAGGCCCTACCTTAACGCCGGTACTGTATGTTACATCTGACAGAATAAAGAAGTAAATAGAACGGAAATGAGAAGATTTGTTACCAGATGGTCGATGCCAATGCGGCATCGATTATGAAGCACTCTAAACTAAACTAAGTTTGACAGCTCTAAAATTGTTGCCATCCTTCTCTCATGTATTAAAATTAAAAGAGAGGCAGATAATTTTAGTCCTGTCAGATTGGTTTAGTTTAGTAAGTGGTATGACAGAATAGGCTTCCTTATGAGTGAACCTTGATTGAACATTCTTATTAAGATCAACGGATCGAACTACGCATCACAGTTGCTAACTGATTTTGAATGACTGACGTTCGTTTAAATGGGTGCATCTGGCTACAACAAATTACTTACAAAAATGCCTTGACAGCCGTTCTAATTTATTTATTTTTTTGTTATACATCTCGTCGAGACAGCTCAAGACTAATTGAGAAACGGAATCGAATCTGGAACCTTCTCAGCCGCGTAGTCTAGATTTAGAGACACTCCGTGATTCCTAGGATAACCCTATATTATATCATTTGTTTCTCTTGTCACCCTCGTCAGATGTTCGGTGATCACCGGCACGCCGACCATGTACGTTGACATGCTGGGTCAGCTCCGCAGCAAGGGCGAAGTACCTTCACACCTGCAAGTAGCGCTCGCTGCCGGAGCACCCTGCAGCCCGCAGGTCATCAGAGATATGGACCACACTTTGAAGGCTAAAGTGAAGGTGGGATAGTGTTCAACCTAGAATTAATTAATGTACTCTAGTCATCGAGATACAATACATATAGAGTCACAATCGTGCTCAATAAATCAGAACCATAACTCGACGCACGCTACTTTTTTGGTTAGTTACAAGGTAACCGCTTTCCGACTACAACGCTGCGCGATGCCGGAGCTACGTTAACATAGCGGACTAAGGTTGAACAAGCGACTTGAAGTAAATATGGCATTGTGAACTATATAATTGATACAATGTATGTACAATGACGCTCGGACTTTTTTACTATTTTCACTGAGAGATTGTGACTCTATAGGAGTTGTATTTCGATGACTCTAGTACATTCATTCGTTCTATACAGAATTTGCCAAGTATGAATCAAGAATTACAGTAAACTAGTCCACATTTCCTGCAACATAGGATTTAAATTCGTTTCTCGGTTGTATTAAAATGTATTTTGTACTAAACCTCTGAACTTTCATTAGGGGGTTAAAAGGGGGTTGAAAATTTATATGAAAATCTATGTGTATCTATTTACCTATTATTAGGTATCCTTGGTTGTCACTTACACCATATCCATTGCTTTATTTCCATTCAGCTTTTTGCAATGTTATTGCAGCTGTCAGAGCAAATAAATACTTGGACTAAGTTTTTGTATAAAAACAAGTGGCATTGTATATTTTTCAGGCGTTATACGGCTTGACGGAGACCACGGCTTGCATATTCCAGTCAGTCCCGGGAGACACTGTGGACCAAGTGGCGGAAACAGTTGGATACATACAGGATCATGTGGAAGTGAAGGTACAGAACTCTAAACTTACTACTTTAGTTAACCCCATTTGTTATAGTAAACGCATTACCATCTGAGTCGTCAGGTCATAAATCATTGTCTGTCTATCTCGCTCGCACTTACAGGTCTTATGGTATGACGTTTATTGCTCGACGACTCAGATGATAATGCGTTTACTATAGTTAGTATTCTGACGAATTAGTAAAATCGGAAATAATACAATGCAATACCACTTATTGGCACCACATAAAAACGATAGCCCGTTGGTCCAGTTGGTAGTGAACCTGCTTTCTGTGCTTGGGGGCGTGGGTTCGATTCTCACCTAGGACAAACATTTGTGTTTGTTCTATATCTGGTTGTTAATATCTATTTAAGTATGTATTTAAAACTATATATGTATGTATATCAGTCTCTGGCAGCCATATCACAAGCTTTGCTTAGTTTGGGGTCAGATGACCGTGTGTGCAAAAACGACCCAAATAATAAATTATATAATCATCATCATCAGCCAGAAGACGTCCACTGCTGAACATAGGCCTCCCCATAAGGTTGGCATGCCATAATCCCCACGCTTGGCAGGCGGCTTGGGGATCGCAGGAGGTTCCACTATTCAAGTAGGTAAATTATATAATAACAAACAATAAAAGATAGGCATAAAATACAACTTTAACATTACAAACAATATTTTGCATTACTTGATTTATATGTGTTTAAAATAATATGAAGGTCAATAAATGAATTTATGATATGGTATAAGTATGTATGGTATATCCAAGAACCTCAAAAGTTCGAAAACATGACATTCACCAACATGCACTGAGCTGGCATGGTGGATTACTGGGGACATGACATTCACCAACATGCACTGAGCTGGCATGGTGGATTACTGGGGACATGACATTCACCAACATGCACTGAGCTGGCATGGTGGATTAGTGGGGACATGATATTCACCAACATGCACTGAGCTGGCATGGTGGATTACTGGGGACATGACATTCACCAACATGCACTGAGCTGGCATGGTGGATTAGTGGGGACATGATATTCACCAACATGCACTGAGCTGGCATGGTGGATTACTGGGGACATGACATTCACCAACATGCACTGAGCTGGCATGGTGGATTAGTGGGGACATGACATTCACCAACATGCACTGAGCTGGCATGGTGGATTAGTGGGGACATGATATTCACCAACATGCACTGAGCTGGCATGGTGGATTAGTGGGGACATGATATTCACCAACATGCACTGAGCTGGCATGGTGGATTAGTGGGGACATGATATTCTGAAAAGTTGAATGATGTTTATATGATAATGATTGTTAAAATAAAAGGATATTATTATTATAGTTTTTGTAAAATAGTCAACATTCATGTCTCGTAATTAATAGAATCATTTTGGTCGTCAATAATCGTTTGTAGTAAATTTTCAAGCAAGGCGAGTACCAATGAGCCGCCAATTTGCCTATAGGCTTGCCATTGCTCATCCTCGCTCGCCTGCTTGCTAAGCGCAGGCCAACCCAATGTGTATAGTTTATACGGCTCTTTTGGTGCCTTGAGATTACTCGCCATTACTCGTCTCACTTCGGATCAGTATCGATGTTTCACGTTGTCTGCATGAGGTTCGGCGAGCCATAGCCATTCTCCACTCTCAACTCCTTCGATACAGTTTGTCTTTGTTTATTGATAATATTTATGTGATTATCGTTAGGTGGTAGACGAGACTGGCAACAGTGTCCCGTTCGGGTCCGCCGGTGAGCTCGTGGTCCGCGGGTACAACAACATGATCTGCTACTGGGACGAGCCAGAAAAAACGAAGAAGGCCTTCGATAAGGATGGTTGGCTTTACACTGGGTACGTGGTACAGAGAAACTTTCCAACTTTTTTTTGGTTTTTGTATAACTAACCCGATGTTAGGTGACGGTGAGGTTGAAGTTTTTTTAGAGCTACCCAGATGGTAGAAAAGCACGTCTTGCCGCACTTTTAATTAAATACAAATACACCTGCTTAGCGATAGATTTTAACTAAGGGTGGTAGCTAACCAGCCGAGCACTAGAAATTGCCAATGCTAATGGTTTTATGATAATGTTTTTCTGCGCAGGCAGCTCAAGCTCATTGTTGGAATTTGACCCACACCCTGTGGTTTGGAATTCAACCACAGGGTTCCACTCCAGCCTTTCATCAGCCATTCAATGCCAGCAACTGAGCTATCATAACCACACTTCGTGCGGTGGTTTGAATGTACCTACATGGGTTCCAAGGAAACCCAACAATATTAGTTCTGTCTCTGGACCCTTTCTTTATTATTAGTGGAAGAGACCTAAATTTTGAATCAAGAACGAGAGTAGGGTTTCTAGTAGGGTTTCTAGTAGGGTGCCTATGTAGGGTCGGTGGTGCGAGCCCGTGACATGTTACTATGATTACTATGTCTTTGTTTTTCTGAACGTCTATCGTTAGTAAAGCATAGAACGGAGTAACCGTTAAAGAATATAAATGAAACTGGATCACTAAATCCTTACTAGTTTCGGGTTTTTAATTTAATACCATTTACCCGGACTATATTTACCCTGCTTAACCTCTAAAATGTTGGTGATGCACGATATGCCGATATGTTCGAACTGTGTGAACGAGGAAATCATTTCCCCCTAGTCACGCCCATGTGGAAAAAATCTTATAATTCCAGGGACAAGTTCAAGATAAGTGAAGATGGATACGGACGGATTGTCGGCCGACTGAAGGACATCATTGTACGAGGCGGAGAGAACATCGCGCCCAAAGAGATAGAAGACTTACTAAACACGCACCCTGATATCATTGAGAGTCAGGTACGAGTCTTACAGCTTAACCAACAGCTACAACTTGGTTCCTAAGGAACAAGGTAGCACAAGATACACGATTCCTGAGATATTTTGCTCCTGAGGTACCCGGTTCTACAAGTAGCTCGTTCCTAAAAAGTGGTGTCATGTGACGATAATAGTCTAAAATCAGACGAACTAGGGAGATATGGTAAGGTGGTATGGCGGGTGTGAACGCGTCAGTCCTAAATTTCAGCCTTGATGCTGATAGTCGAACCCACCCTGCAGGCCCTTTTTGCATCTGGACTGCTAGTTATTAGATTAGATTACATTTTTATTGCTTCCATAAAGTAGAAGGTGTTAAAAAACATGAACATTTAATAAGTACATAGTTTCATATGGAGTGGACCCTGTCAGGCTCAGCACAGTAGGAGTGAGGAAGACGGTTATATATATCACAATTTTAATATCTATACAATTATTTTTCAGGTCTTATTTACATTTTTCTCTAGTTGTTTATACTTTACTAGTAGGCCGCCCCTGTTTCGCACGGGCGAAGCCGGGATATATAGCCTATGTCGACCGGGGATAGTGCAGCATCCCAACAGTGAAAGAATTTTTCAAATCGGTTCAGTAGTTTCGGAGCCTATTCAATGCAAACAAACAAACAAACAATCAAATCTTTCCTCTTTATAATATTAGTATAGATTATTATTTCAATGTCAACTTATCAATTTATTATTAGTCAATTTTGATTATTTATTAAGTCATAGTTATATTGGATTATTATTTAAGTTTCAGTAATTTGTAAGCTTTTTTCGCTCAAATATTCGGCAATAGAATAATAGGCTTTTCCGGTCAGAAACTGCTTTAATTTATGTACAAAGGTAACGTCATTTTCAAATTTTTTTAAATGTTCCGATACCTTGTTAATATATTCGTTATGTCTTTAATGTCGCTGCAAGTTTCTTAGTGTGCGTGAAAAATGAATAACTGAGCCGTATTTACAGTTTTTGCGTTAGGTGGTTCAGAGAAAAAAGTGGGTAATAAAAAACATGGAAACAATTGGACACGAACGATAGTTATGTGAGAGAATAGTTGGGGCTACTGCTTAGTTCTAAAGTATCTGATCAAGAAATCTTCATCACCCTAAAGTTTTACCAGTTGATTTATGAAATTACAAATAATGTACCTAATAACTTATTTAATAATAGTTGTTTCTAGGAATAATTTCTGGCTCAACGCATAAGTATTGCCATTCAACGTGGTAATGCCGCCAGCATGCTGGGTATGCTGCCAACTGGTAGTGGGTGGTCTTTAGACCTTCAACGGTCTGTGGGCAGTCTTAACTGTATTTGTAGTTTTAGTTTTAGCTTGTATTTTGTTTAGTTAATAAAGGCGCTTGCCCTGTAAAAAAGGAATAATTACTGTGCTAAACATCAAACTGGGTTTGCTCACCAGTATCTTGATGTTAGGCTTCTGGCAAATAATTTTAAGTACTTACAATGTGAGAATTATAATCAATGAAATTAATCTAAAGACATTAAGATTAAGATAAACATGCAAAAAATATAATTATTGCACTAACGTCGGAATTATCATGCAAATATATTATAATTTAATTGAACCTAGATCACACATTTTAAAATACTAGTTACCTACATCATAACTAATTATACCTATTTTAATTTTACCTTGTAAAGTTTTGAATTGCTTGTGTGTTAAATATTATAATAATTATGATAACTTCTTTCTACCAGGTGGTCGGAGTCTCAGATGAGAGGTTGGGTGAAGAGTTATGCGTTGTCCTCCGTCTCCAAGATGGCACCAAGTTCACTCTGGATGACGTCACCAAGCACCTCACAGGCCGCCTCGCCAGATTTAAGATACCCAGGATGCTGAAAGTGACAAACGAGTTCCCGAAAACAGCATCGGGAAAGATTCAGAAATATAGACTAAGAGAATTGATTGAGACAGGGAAACTTTGATAAATTATAGTTAGTTTAAAAAAAAACTTGTTTTATTAAAGTTACATGATTATCTTACAGGATTTTTACTGCATTTTTAATGAGTAAATCGCGTTAAATATGCCGCAAGAGCTAATTTTGATGTAGTTGATCCACAGAAAAGTGAAGATGTGGTTTTGAAAATCTAGGTATGTTTGAGCAGCTGTATTTATGTTTATGGAAATAAATCAACGTTTGGCGACCAAGTCAACAATTTCGCAACACTAAAACACATTTGTTACAGCTTTCCCATTGTCACAATTAATATCAAAATCAGTGTTGGTGGAAGGGAGCGCGCCACAGTGCGGCTGTGAATCACGTTGAAAAACTTGGGCAATTCTACACGCCTATAGCCGGAAACCCGGGTTGTGTCTGGCACGAACAAAGTGCACAATAAATTGTGGATATGCAATGAGTCGACCGATCCTCTGAGCACCTTGAAGCAAATAGCGAACTGGTCCGACATCCTTCTCACATAAAGTGAGTTGTAGCCGAGCTGGCCGGGCAAGAACTTAGTTGGGTACACACATCACATCACATTATCAGCCATTAAATGTCCACTGCTGAACAAGGCCTCTCTTTTAGAGAGGGGTGTTGCCATAATCCCCACGCTTGGCAGGCGGCTTGGAGATCGCAGTACGTTCACCGTGTACTAACAGGATGCTGCTGCCCATCCTCCGGTGGTTCTGGTCGCAGTTTTAGGACATACCCGGGTCCGGGTAGTTGGGTACATGTACGGGTAATAACCGTGAAGTTTTTTATACAGCGATTAAAACCTTTTGGACTTGTCAAGCATCCGCACATAGATGACGTGGTGCAGGTTCCTGACACGTCATGCGCTCGAGTCCAGCTTGCTTCTGACTAACTGTAAAAACCCCCCCTCTTTTATTTATTTTTATATCTTTTATTTTTATTTGTTTTTAACCTTTATTATTTAACTGATTTATATTTGTTAACTTTATTTAACTTTACTGTTTTATATTTGGTTGCCTAAATATTAGCTGCGTATATTAAACCTATATTGAAGTATGACTATTATGTTATTCGTATCTTTAAAGTATTACAGTATAACTGCTTCTCCCGATCGAGAAATCTAGAATCGTAAAAGTCCTACTAACACAGAATAAATTACTTTACCTAATGTATGCCTACCTACTCGTGTTTTTAATATTTACCTACATGTTTCGTTTTGGCCAGGTGATTGTCTAGTGGAAGAACCTTACTTTGTGATCATAGAACCCAAGTATACGAATAGGTATGAGCTGTGTGACGAGGTCCTAATCTAATATTATGATTAAAATGTTATTAGGTTTGCAATATCCGTACTACTGAATAAATTAATGAAGATGTAAGAATGTTGTAGAAAATGACCTAAAACGAGGGTAAGTAGATAATATTAGAAATAGAAGTAAAATAGATTATGTGTATATTAAATGCGGATACTAAGCATATCACTAAGATATTTGTTAAGTGAACTTTTGGTTAATATTTTATGTAACGTATATGTTAATTGAAACAAACTCGTATGGGACTAAGGATCGGCGCACCACCCCGCGTCGACCGATTGATTTCGTCATCCTTACTGGTCATCATCTCTCCCATACGAGTATAAATACTCGTTTAAAAAAAGAACTCTAATAGTCAAAATTCGGAGTCAGTCTGTGTGTCTAACAAAAGGTGGGACAAGAGGGCATAATCTTTTAGCAACCCCAGCGAACCCCAGCAAAAGGGTCAAATAATGAGTTCCCAAGATTAGGAAATCAAGGTACTCTTTAGGCACACGCCCAACCCTACCTAAACCTGAAACAGAAGATCATCCTGAATAATGTTATCTTATTCTTATGTGACTGCATAACTTTATCATAATTTGATAATGCAGACTTCGGAATAATTTACCGAATACTGATGAACTAGACAATCAAGTCATACACATTCTTAGTGTAATGAAGTTAATAACTTTTCCCGTTATCTCTTCAAATTGGCCATCTCAAACAGGACCTTCCTTCAAGTGAGATTATATTAATTAGGCCAGTATCACTAAATTCAGTGACATTAGTAAAAGGCGCCCTTTGTTGTCTTTTATAACTAAAGGGGTAACCCAGAGACAATCGCTCCATGTATAATTTCAGCTATACTTAGCCTAAGGTTCCTTCTATGGAAGCCATAATAAAGTGTGATGTTGAAGTAAGCCCATTATATTGACTTCCAACTCGAAGAGACAAATCAACTTCTTTCGTCATCGTTTCGGTTCTGAGAACTATATTTTCTCTTGATAGAACCTGTATGACCTGGCAGCCCAGCACAATCAGCTCAAAGCAGTTAAATGACTTTAATAATTAGTTACGGAACCTCTTTGTCCATTCGAACCTTTATTTATAAAACAAGTTGACCTTTGCAACTGAATTTACTTTATGTTAATATAAGAAAATAGCAATGACTATCGTCTGTAATTCGATTAGGAACATTTATCCATTCGAACTATAACCTCCTCTTTTTTAGAAGTCGGTTAACAATTACTTTATGTAAGTAAATAATATCAAATAATAAAATGACTACATTGTCTGCAATTCGATTAGGAACATTTATCCATTCGAACTATAACCTCCTCTTTTTTAGAAGTCGGTTAACAATTACTCTATGCAAGTAAATAATATCAAATAATAAAATGACTACACTGTCTGCAATTTGATTAGGAACATTTATCCATTCAAACTATAACCTTTTCTTTTTTAGAAGTCGGTTAACAATTACTTTATGCAAGTAAATAATATCAAATAATAAAATGACTACTCTGTCTGCAATTTGATTAGGAACATTTATCCATTCAAACTATAACCTCTTCTTTTTTAGAAGTCGGTTAACAATTACTTTATGCAAGTAAATAATATCAAATAATAAAATGACTACACTGTCTGCAATTTGATTAGGAACATTTATCCATTCAAACTATAACCTCTTCTTTTTTAGAAGTCGGTTAACAATTACTTTATGTAAGTAAATAATATCAAATAATAAAATGACTACACTGTCTGCAATTCGATTAGGAACATTTATCCATTCAAACTATAACCTCTTCTTTTTTAGAAGTCGGTTAACAATTACTTTATGTAAGTAAATAATATCAAATAATAAAATGACTACACTGTCTGCAATTCGATTAGGAACATTTATCCATTCGAACTATAACCTCCTCTTTTTTAGAAGTCGGTTAACAATTACTCTATGCAAGTAAATAATATCAAATAATAAAATGACTAACCTTCCCGCAGCTCCAGGAAGATCATCCCATCGCCATAGGAAAAAGAGTATACCCCCGAAGGTGACGAAGGCCAAAAAAACCCACAACGGAGTGAGCACATCGACCCCGGTGGCGTCACAATCCACCGGCATATTTAAAACCCACGGGAAAAACGCAACACCACTCAGAGAGTGACTTTACGCCGGAATTTGGTTGCTTTGGGAACCACCATTCCTTAAACTGCAGATGTTGTGTTCTCTAAGCCCTCCCTTCGCGAATAAGTATTGTTTCAAACCCACCTCCCCGCAAAAGCCGGGACAGTGGTACTAGTCTACCACTAGGGGTATGACCACCATCCTCGATGGGTAATTACGACCAAGCGCAAAGCCCAAACTTTTAACGAAAGATGAATTCGAACCAACACTATGATCCAGAACGAGTTAAATGACACTATAATCAAATACGGTTCCGTTCCCAGACATGCAACATGAGAAAGGAACCGAGGCTCACATAAATTCACACTAAATCACTATTTACCCACAAAAAGATCCTAAAACGTATTTAATTTGTTGTGTTCTCTAAGCCCTCCCTTCGCGAATAAGTATTGTTTCAAACCCACCTCCCCGCAAAAGCCGGGACGGTGGTACTAGTCTACCACTAGGGGTATGACCACCATCCTCAATGGGTAATTACGACCAAGCGCAAAGCCCAAACTTTTAACGAAAGATGAATCCGAACCAACGCTATAATCCAAAACGAGTTAAATGACACTATAATCAAATACGGTTCCGTTCCCAGACATGCAACATGAGAAAGGAACCGAAACTCATATAAATTCACGCTAAATCACTATTTACCCACAAAAGATCCTAAAATGTTAAATTATTTCAGAGTTATTTGGTAGTACAAATTGACTGTCGAATAACTCCTTATAAAATTAAAACACGCGTGAATTTAAATCGCGGACATACAAAGGTACTCGAACGACACCGAAATTCGTAGACGCGTAACCATCTACAAATCTAGGCTAGTCCAGGCGCGAAAATTTTATAAAATAAAATCAATTTTAATTTTAAAACGTTTTGAGCAAAAATATGAACACAAGTCACTGAATTTACCTATCCAAGGGTACTCGTCCGCTCTCGACCGATCCCCGAGAACGAATGCCTCCACCAACTTGTCTACGCCGCCCGTTTTGCACGCGCACAGAGCCTTCCCACTCCAACATGAGTTTCCGAGAATTTGTCGTATGATTTCATTCTAATCTTCTACCTACCTCCAACTTATTATTCGCGCGCGTATTGTTTAGGTAACCAATAAAATTACCGGTTGATGTAGGTACTTATTTGCAGTCTAACAAACTAAATCTAGAAAACCCCAGCCAAGCAATGATCTTATATTTATTAAGAGTTGAAACATTTGTCTTTAGTGATTTTGTTTATGAGATGAATTTCGCTGATATTTCCGATTAGTTCGATACAAAAGTAATACCTTAGATGTAGAAAATTCCGGGTTTTATTATTATTATAATATTTAGAACTAATTTATAGCAGTTAAGTTGTTTTAAAGCATTCTTTCTTAACGCTTGACTCAATGCAAACATCGGACAATGCACGTAACTTGCTGTACTGAAGGTTAACTAAAAGAATGCCTGTTCTCCATTTAGCTAGGCATGATGAAGTAAGGATACTATTAATCCTATTTTATTATCATGTAGTTACCAAAATCCTTTATAATATGAGACAGCATTTGATACTCAATCTTTATTTTAATTCCTGACCCTCTTTTCATTGCAAAACTTTGTTTTTATTTTTTTTCTTGGCTTTTAGATTCGCGTGATTTAGGTATTTGCCATGCACCATGTACAAATTAATAATGTGTTAGAATTTTAAACGAAACATCTATTTATTTAATTATTTATTTATGAACGGTGAACTTGGTTCTGTTACATTCGACCCCATTAAATTTAAGAAGGTGACCTAAATCGGAGTAAATTTAATAATATTAAATGAGTTCCCAAATAAATAATTCAATAAAGAAATTAAGAATTGAAATTTAACAACCCCAATGATATGTCTAATGTGCAAGATCTTTGTTGTCCATATTCAAGTTTCAACAATAAAACTAAACGTGTAATAGAACTGTTTGTGTATGTGCCCTAATTATTATATGTGTAGTTTGTTGAAACCGGCCATGAAATAATCATCTTAGAAACTCAATCCGACAGCAAATCCGTGTATCATAAAAGAACTTTTTTCGTCCATATAGTATATTGACTTCTACGAGGAACCCGGTTGTGAGTCGAGTCGTTAGAAGAACAGAAGGATTGCTTTCCCCGCCAAATTCAACCTTTCAATCGAGGGGGACTGCACTCATATCTCCTCGGTCCGCTCTCAACGTCCTGTGAACTACAAAAATCCACCTATGACCCCTCAGAGTCCTATAAGCTCTCGAAACCGAATTAAAAATCTGACTACATCCGATCGGTGAATGTGAGTGTAGGAAGTATTGCGGTTTACCCTTCGCATGAAGGTTGCGTGTGAGTATGAGCTCAATATAAACTCAATGTTTAATATTGACAGGGATAAGTGTCCTCCTGACTTAACCTAGCTCCAAGTTCCCTTTTTATATTGAGCCGGTTGTGTAGTGTTTTGCTAAACTTTGAAATAGACAACTCGCCTCTAGCCTTGGTGTCGCTACTACCCTGAAACCTCTAAACATACTTATAACTCAAAATTTCCAACATCCTTCCACAATTCATTCTTCATTCGTTTATTCTTATTATTCAGATACATAGCATATCTTTCATTGCTGTTCAATCCATCCCAAGGAAGTATCGACACCTTTAAGAACTATTGGCGACCAAGTTTCTGCACGCCTATCCCTAGGTTCATAATCTCAAATAAAAGCAGTAACATCTATCAAGATCAGATACTATTAACTTAGGAAACACTAAAACCCCCCAGCTACTAATGAACTACAACCCACCAAAATACTAAATATCTAGAAAACAGTATCAAAACCCGTTCACGTTCACATTGATATATAATTACTTCGTTCACGTTCATTTTTATGAAGTTCCATCAAATATATAATTTTCCAAATTAAAAACTGTTAAATAATTTTTTAATTTAGTAAAATTTTATTGCTATAATTTTCCGAAGTGATTATTAAATACAAATTACATTTTCCGAATAGTTAAACTATAAATAACCTAAACTTTTAACTACCCTGCATGAATTTATTCCGATTGCTTTTATCCATCAACATCTATTTATCGCGCCTATGGTTAGATCTATTTAGCCATTCTAAATTCTGCTATTTTACCAACTAATAATAAGTACCGTAGTTAGCTAGCTGTTATGGATTATTTAGAACTGTGAATCGACCCCAAAGTTTTAATTTACAGTAACTTCGCTATCAAATATTTAGAAACAAGAAAGTCAAGTACTTAATTAGATGAAGTAATATTATTAGAATACCTTCTTCTAAAACGCACTAAATTTTTTTTTCATCCAAAAACGTTCTATTAATTTACTACATCCTTCTACTAGTCAAATTAATTGCCGTATCACTTAACAAATTAAATAAGTTTATTTTTACTATATGAACTATATAATTATTCACGGGATATTAAACAACAACATAACAAAATTATATGTGTGCAAAATTATACTACTACGTCATAATAATATAACCCTACACACAAATATATCTTTAGTAAACAACCGCGACAGTTTGAAACAGTTTTTATTTTTACTAGTTTAGTTTTAAAACACCTGGAAATAGAGAGTTCATTATGTGTTCTTTTAATTCTACCTTAAACAACCCGAACCCGTTTTAGTAAGCAATCATAATCCTTTTTTCCAATTAAATAAACACCTTAACAATAGTAACAAAGTGAAAGTAAGTATAGTTGATAGTAACAAAGCTTAAGAAATAATTAAGAGTTAATTGTTTTAAGATTTGACATGCGCGTTGATTTCCCCTCAAAGAATTATAGCACCCAAAAATATAAAACACAAAATGATCGTGGGTGGCATTTTGTAGATTTAATTGTTACCCAAATACATTAGCAGCCATAATTTTCATGCCCCAATAACAACGACAAAAATTTACATAAATATAACAAATACTAAATTGTGAGAATCATAAACATAGATAGTATTTCACTAGCTACGTCTATGCACTTCATCAACTGTCTCCGTCTTATACACAAGTGCCTTACTTCCCGCTTACTATGGTTTAGTTGAGTCACGGAATTATGTTTTGAAGTAATTCAACCAACAAAAGATTATATCTGTACCATGTCTATGTTCGAATTAGAAAACATTAATAGTTGCGCGTCTTACTTCATAGAACATTAAATTTAAAGCTACCGTCCCTATATTTTTAAACCGGCCTTATTCGTGAAACCCAAACCAGAATTATAATAGTATTTTTTAAACTTTCGCAATTTGAACACATGTTTTAAATGTTTATCGGGACTTATCACGTATTATTACAGAATTATAATTTCGGTAACATCTGTCCTGGTGGTAAGACCAAAACAGACGTCACAATCACCCAATTATAACTACCCCAACGAACCTTAGTAAGACGTGTATTCTACCTTTTCATCAATAATACTACCAAATCCGATATATTCCAAATTTGAGCCTATTTAAGATAAGCCTACACTTTTATTCGCGAAATGTCACATCAAAGTTAATGATTTTATAAATAACACATCATAGTTATAACGGCAGTAGGTCAAACTGTTTACTTTGCAACTATAGACGTGTTCATCGATTAATTAATTAGATTAAAACCATTTTCATTAATTATTGAAATTGTTTCGAGTATTTAGTTTAATTCAAAAATATTTACGTAAACAATACCAATGATATTTTTATGTCACCTCTATTATATCTTTACTATTTTTATGTACACTTACTAACCGGGCTAATAAAACACAAAGTGACCAATATATCAACCGACCTATTGTGCAAATAAATTATCTTTGAAAATCCATAGATAAGACTTAGCATAAACTTAACATTTGTAGCAGTAGCATTCCAATGAAGATTTCTTTTCTTCTTAGAAATGCTTGTTCTAGCGTAAAGACATCAACAAGATACCACGTGCCACAATCCCTATTTTAAAACCTATTTAGAACAATATTTTTAGTTGTCTATAGTGATAGGTTTTTAGACCTTACTTGTACGAAATTCACAATGTTTAATTTTACAACGTCATTTAACATCATTACAATACCCTACTAGAAAGATGTGTACAAAGATAAATAGCTACCTGTTAATTTAAGAGCATTTAAGAAATTTACTATAATTTAGATCAATCCGATTGTAACTTTAAATATTGCAGTTCCTAAAACCATTATGACTTTTGATTAGACTAAATATTGCATTATCAGGGTCAAAATTATGTCCTAGTTATAAAATAGTTTAAGATTTTACATTCCCTTTAATTTACCTTATTTGTTCATGTTTGTACTAATCATTATATTAAAGTATTTCACACTGTGTGTTCAAGTTTTGATTTACCTATTACATTTAAATATGCATATTCCTATCCAAGCTAATATTTTAGTTCCCTAGTCAACCCATTTATATTTTCGTAATAATATTTATTATATTTGACATTTATTTAGAGCAAAATTTTCTAAAGTTTCTTATGACCTCGCTTCCTACGACTCCGTTTCTTACGACCCCGATTCTTACGACCCCATTTCTCACTACCTCAATTCTTATGAGTATTTTTCAACCCCAGTGGAAACCCATAATATAAAACAATATTACACAACAATGGAAACACACGGCTTATATACATTAGGTTTTCCCATTGAATACAAATTTTGCAAGCGAGCGTTAGCCATTTTTAGAACAAATTTGGAGTCTATGATAATGGATGTAATATATATGATTAAATTCACATTTCCTATTATTTTTGAACCCATTTACCTTACCACATGCGTTACCCAACCTATTAATAGTTATACTACGTTAGTACCGAATGTAAGAAATTCTAATGATTTAACCTTAATATTTTTGATGATGATGAATATTTTTGCACAGCTCATACCAATTCTCGTCTTCTTTGCACGAACAACAAATTGTGTTCAAGCGGACTTGAACACTCTTAAATATAATCCCTTTCTAATAACTAATTTAATTCTAAACGACCCCATTTCCTTTGACGATTCTACGCGTTTAAGCAAAACAAATACTATACATAAATCCTAGTGAGAGTATTAAAAAACATCGATCCTGCATTGACCTATATGTCCTAATGTAGTTAATACTAACTGCTATCTACATAAACATCCTATTAGAAATTACCATCGTTGTACGCGTTTTTAATTACAAAGTCACTACAGTTAAAATCCTGGCTGATGATGATGATGATGATAATGATCCTGGTCGCGGCATACCATATTGTAAAAACCCCCCCTCTTTTATTTATTTTTATATCTTTTATTTTTATTTGTTTTTAACCTTTATTATTTAACTGATTTATATTTGTTAACTTTATTTAACTTTACTGTTTTGTATTTGGTTGCCTAAATATTAGCTGCGTATATTAAACCTATATTGAAGTATGACTATTATGTTATTCGTATCTTTAAAGTATTACAGTATAACTGCTTCTCCCGATCGAGAAATCTAGAATCGTAAAAGTCCTACTAACACAGAATAAATTACTTTACCTAATGTATGCCTACCTACTCGTGTTTTTAATATTTACCTACATGTTTCGTTTTGGCCAGGTGATTGTCTAGTGGAAGAACCTTACTTTGTGATCATAGAACCCAAGTATACGAATAGGTATGAGCTGTGTGACGAGGTCCTAATCTAATATTATGATTAAAATGTTATTAGGTTTGCAATATCCGTACTACTGAATAAATTAATGAAGATGTAAGAATGTTGTAGAAAATGACCTAAAACGAGGGTAAGTAGATAATATTAGAAATAGAAGTAAAATAGATTATGTGTATATTAAATGCGGATACTAAGCATATCACTAAGATATTTGTTAAGTGAACTTTTGGTTAATATTTTATGTAACGTATATGTTAATTGAAACAAACTCGTATGGGACTAAGGATCGGCGCACCACCCCGCGTCGACCGATTGATTTCGTCATCCTTACTGGTCATCATCTCTCCCATACGAGTATAAATACTCGTTTAAAAAAAGAACTCTAATAGTCAAAATTCGGAGTCAGTCTGTGTGTCTAACAAAAGGTGGGACAAGAGGGCATAATCTTTTAGCAACCCCAGCGAACCCCAGCAAAAGGGTCAAATAATGAGTTCCCAAGATTAGGAAATCAAGGTACTCTTTAGGCACACGCCCAACCCTACCTAAACCTGAAACAGAAGATCATCCTGAATAATGTTATCTTATTCTTATGTGACTGCATAACTTTATCATAATTTGATAATGCAGACTTCGGAATAATTTACCGAATACTGATGAACTAGACAATCAAGTCATACACATTCTTAGTGTAATGAAGTTAATAACTTTTCCCGTTATCTCTTCAAATTGGCCATCTCAAACAGGACCTTCCTTCAAGTGAGATTATATTAATTAGGCCAGTATCACTAAATTCAGTGACATTAGTAAAAGGCGCCCTTTGTTGTCTTTTATAACTAAAGGGGTAACCCAGAGACAATCGCTCCATGTATAATTTCAGCTATACTTAGCCTAAGGTTCCTTCTATGGAAGCCATAATAAAGTGTGATGTTGAAGTAAGCCCATTATATTGACTTCCAACTCGAAGAGACAAATCAACTTCTTTCGTCATCGTTTCGGTTCTGAGAACTATATTTTCTCTTGATAGAACCTGTATGACCTGGCAGCCCAGCACAATCAGCTCAAAGCAGTTAAATGACTTTAATAATTAGTTACGGAACCTCTTTGTCCATTCGAACCTTTATTTATAAAACAAGTTGACCTTTGCAACTGAATTTACTTTATGTTAATATAAGAAAATAGCAATGACTATCGTCTGTAATTCGATTAGGAACATTTATCCATTCGAACTATAACCTCCTCTTTTTTAGAAGTCGGTTAACAATTACTTTATGTAAGTAAATAATATCAAATAATAAAATGACTACATTGTCTGCAATTCGATTAGGAACATTTATCCATTCGAACTATAACCTCCTCTTTTTTAGAAGTCGGTTAACAATTACTCTATGCAAGTAAATAATATCAAATAATAAAATGACTACACTGTCTGCAATTTGATTAGGAACATTTATCCATTCAAACTATAACCTCTTCTTTTTTAGAAGTCGGTTAACAATTACTTTATGCAAGTAAATAATATCAAATAATAAAATGACTACTCTGTCTGCAATTTGATTAGGAACATTTATCCATTCAAACTATAACCTCTTCTTTTTTAGAAGTCGGTTAACAATTACTTTATGCAAGTAAATAATATCAAATAATAAAATGACTACACTGTCTGCAATTTGATTAGGAACATTTATCCATTCAAACTATAACCTCTTCTTTTTTAGAAGTCGGTTAACAATTACTTTATGTAAGTAAATAATATCAAATAATAAAATGACTACACTGTCTGCAATTCGATTAGGAACATTTATCCATTCAAACTATAACCTCTTCTTTTTTAGAAGTCGGTTAACAATTACTTTATGTAAGTAAATAATATCAAATAATAAAATGACTACACTGTCTGCAATTCGATTAGGAACATTTATCCATTCGAACTATAACCTCCTCTTTTTTAGAAGTCGGTTAACAATTACTTTATGTAAGTAAATAATATCAAATAATAAAATGACTACATTGTCTGCAATTCGATTAGGAACATTTATCCATTCGAACTATAACCTCCTCTTTTTTAGAAGTCGGTTAACAATTACTCTATGCAAGTAAATAATATCAAATAATAAAATGACTACACTGTCTGCAATTTGATTAGGAACATTTATCCATTCAAACTATAACCTTTTCTTTTTTAGAAGTCGGTTAACAATTACTTTATGCAAGTAAATAATATCAAATAATAAAATGACTACTCTGTCTGCAATTTGATTAGGAACATTTATCCATTCAAACTATAACCTCTTCTTTTTTAGAAGTCGGTTAACAATTACTTTATGCAAGTAAATAATATCAAATAATAAAATGACTACACTGTCTGCAATTTGATTAGGAACATTTATCCATTCAAACTATAACCTCTTCTTTTTTAGAAGTCGGTTAACAATTACTTTATGTAAGTAAATAATATCAAATAATAAAATGACTACACTGTCTGCAATTCGATTAGGAACATTTATCCATTCAAACTATAACCTCTTCTTTTTTAGAAGTCGGTTAACAATTACTTTATGTAAGTAAATAATATCAAATAATAAAATGACTACACTGTCTGCAATTCGATTAGGAACATTTATCCATTCGAACTATAACCTCCTCTTTTTTAGAAGTCGGTTAACAATTACTCTATGCAAGTAAATAATATCAAATAATAAAATGACTAACCTTCCCGCAGCTCCAGGAAGATCATCCTATCGCCATAGGAAAAAGAGTATACCCCCGAAGGTGACGAAGGCCAAAAAAACCCACAACGGAGTGAGCACATCGACCCCGGTGGCGTCACAATCCACCGGCATATTTAAAACCCACGGGAAAAACGCAACACCACTCAGAGAGTGACTTTACGCCGGAATTTGGTTGCTTTGGGAACCACCATTCCTTAAACTGCAGATGTTGTGTTCTCTAAGCCTTCCCTTCGCGAATAAGTATTGTTTCAAACCCACCTCCCCGCAAAAGCCGGGACAGTGGTACTAGTCTACCACTAGGGGTATGACCACCATCCTCGATGGGTAATTACGACCAAGCGCAAAGCCCAAACTTTTAACGAAAGATGAATTCGAACCAACACTATGATCCAGAACGAGTTAAATGACACTATAATCAAATACGGTTCCGTTCCCAGACATGCAACATGAGAAAGGAACCGAGGCTCACATAAATTCACACTAAATCACTATTTACCCACAAAAAGATCCTAAAACGTATTTAATTTGTTGTGTTCTCTAAGCCCTCCCTTCGCGAATAAGTATTGTTTCAAACCCACCTCCCCGCAAAAGCCGGGACGGTGGTACTAGTCTACCACTAGGGGTATGACCACCATCCTCAATGGGTAATTACGACCAAGCGCAAAGCCCAAACTTTTAACGAAAGATGAATCCGAACCAACGCTATAATCCAAAACGAGTTAAATGACACTATAATCAAATACGGTTCCGTTCCCAGACATGCAACATGAGAAAGGAACCGAAACTCATATAAATTCACGCTAAATCACTATTTACCCACAAAAGATCCTAAAATGTTAAATTATTTCAGAGTTATTTGGTAGTACAAATTGACTGTCGAATAACTCCTTATAAAATTAAAACACGCGTGAATTTAAATCGCGGACATACAAAGGTACTCGAACGACACCGAAATTCGTAGACGCGTAACCATCTACAAATCTAGGCTAGTCCAGGCGCGAAAATTTTATAAAATAAAATCAATTTTAATTTTAAAACGTTTTGAGCAAAAATATGAACACAAGTCACTGAATTTACCTATCCAAGGGTACTCGTCCGCTCTCGACCGATCCCCGAGAACGAATGCCTCCACCAACTTGTCTATGCCGCCCGTTTTGCACGCGCACAGAGCCTTCCCACTCCAACATGAGTTTCCGAGAATTTGTCGTATGATTTCATTCTAATCTTCTACCTACCTCCAACTTATTATTCGCGCGCGTATTGTTTAGGTAACCAATAAAATTACCGGTTGATGTAGGTACTTATTTGCAGTCTAACAAACTAAATCTAGAAAACCCCAGCCAAGCAATGATCTTATATTTATTAAGAGTTGAAACATTTGTCTTTAGTGATTTTGTTTATGAGATGAATTTCGCTGATATTTCCGATTAGTTCGATACAAAAGTATTACCTTAGATGTAGAAAATTCCGGGTTTTATTATTATTATAATATTTAGAACTAATTTATAGCAGTTAAGTTGTTTTAAAGCATTCTTTCTTAACGCCTGACTCAATGCAAACATCGGACAATGCACGTAACTTGCTGTACTGAAGGTTAACTAAAAGAATGCCTGTTCTCCATTTAGCTAGGCATGATGAAGTAAGGATACTATTAATCCTATTTTATTATCATGTAGTTACCAAAATCCTTTATAATATGAGACAGCATTTGATACTCAATCTTTATTTTAATTCCTGACCCTCTTTTCATTGCAAAACTTTGTTTTTTTTTTTTTTTCTTGGCTTTTAGATTCGCGTGATTTAGGTATTTGCCATGCACCATGTACAAATTAATAATGTGTTAGAATTTTAAACGAAACATCTATTTATTTAATTATTTATTTATGAACGGTGAACTTGGTTCTGTTACATAACGAGTTGTACAATGTTCTATTAACTAACGGATTTTCAAAATCTTCGTAATCGCATTTCGTAATACAAAGCCCAGACGACGATATACCTCTTTGGCGCGATCAGATATGTGATCGTGGAAATTCAATATTTGAATAAGACAAGTGAATAATTTACTATCTCTCTCTACATAGTATAAATTAAAGTTGCTTTCCGCGTCTGTCTGTCTGTATGGCCGCTAACTCTTTCTAAAACACACAACGGATTTTGATGCAGTTTTCACCATCACTTCGCACGGGTGTAATTTACGTGCGAAGCCGGGCGGGCGGGTCGCTAGTTTTAGTCATAAAATTGAGATCTATATTAGATCTCATGGACGGTAATAACTATAAAATTACGATAGGCAAATGGACAGATAAAACTAACTTAAAAGAGTTTCATAGATTACTACGGAACCCAATAAATTGCAACTGATAAACATTCATGACGCAACCAAATTGATAATTGATGTACCTACTTATATAACCTACTTTATACACTAATTATTGTTTTAATTTCAATGTCTACTACAATGTTCAATGTTAATTATGTTTTGACGAAATCGAATCACCTAGTTATCTTATTAACTAGCGACCCGCCCGCCCGGCTTCGCACGGGTGTAATTTACGTGCGAAGTCGGGGCGGGTCGCTAGTTATATATACATATAAACCTTCCTTGAAAATGTATCTAACTGATGGTGAAAACCGCATCAAAATCCGTTGCGTGGTTTAGGAGGAGTTAGCGGCCATACAGACACAGACAGACAGACAGACGCGGAAAGCGACTTCAATTTATACTATGTAGAGATAGAGATAGAGATGCTACATGTAGGTACCAACTATTATTTCTACATTGCTAATAAACATAGGTATCTATGAAATATAATAAAATCAGAGGCGGAGAGAGGAGAAATTGCTATGCCCCACAGCTGTATACCATAAGTCCAAACTGGCATCAGGACTTGCTTATAAAGTACTAGCAACCCGCCCGCCCGGCTTCGCACGGGCGTAATTTACGTGTAAAGCCAGGGCGGGTCGCTAGTTATACATATAAACCTTCCTTGAAAATTTATCTAACTAATGGTGAAAACCGAATCAAAATCCGATGCGTGGTTTAGGAGGAGTTAGCGGCTATACAGACATACAGACAGACAGACAGACGCGGAAAGCGACTTCAATTTATACTATGTAGAGATAGAGAAGAGATAGAGAAGAGAAGAGATAGAGAAGAAGAGAAGAGATAGAGATAAGTTTATTCTGTATTGACAGCGATTTCAGGGTTTGTCTCATGGTAAAAGATGTTCCTAATGATGGGTACTATGAACCCCTTTCGGCTTAGTACATCCTTTCTGCGTAACCCTGTATAATGTAATAACTGCAGAATGTGCGTGTGAAGACAAAAACATTAAAATACAACGTATTCTTTGTATTTAAATATGTCTAATTGTCTTTGACAAACTAATTGTATAAATAGGCGCATTTCTATAGGTATACATTAAGTTTTTCAGTTACTATTAACTGTTTTTTTTAATCTATGAATACATTTAAAGCTAATCTTCTTGAGAATTTAATTATAACATATTATTATTTTATACATCTACATTATTGTTTACGTAGCTTTTTTTAATCTTCAGGCACTTGTAGATATTTATTTTAAACACGGACTATGGTTGATCAGTACTGTAAAGGTCTTTGCTGGTGAAGCATGTACTTAGAAGCGCTGGGAAGCTTGTCTTTGTGTACTGTATAGAAGCTGGAAGCAGCCATGATTCTGGTCGCGATGCTGCTGTTCTGCGCAGCTGTGATGCTGGCCAGCCTCTACTATCGGATCAACTACAGCGGCAGATTGATTCATAAAATCCCCGGCCCGAAAGGCGTGCCTGTTATCGGAAACGCCATGGACATTCTCCTGCACCCCGGTATGAAATGAAATGAGTTCTCTCACTAAAATAGATATAAACACTGATCTTAGGTATTTTATATTAAGGTCTCATATGTAGCCGTCACTCGGTCTATTCTTTTAAATTATAAAGATTAGCGAGCAAGCATTCGGTCCTCCTGATTGTAAGCAGAAGCCGCCGCCTATGGACACCTGCAACACTAGCGGTGTTGATGGAGCTTTGCTATCCCGGATCATCATCATTATCAACCAGAAGACGTCCACTGCTGAACATAGGCCTCCCCCTTTAACCTCCACACTGAACGACAGCCTGCCTTTTGCATCCACTGGATGCCCGCGACTCTCACAATGTCGTCGGTCCATCTAGTGGGAGGCCTCCCTACGCTGCGTCTTCCTTAGGTGTTAACGATAACAGAAAGTGGCTCTTGTTTAACCCCCCCAGGTGATCTAAGTTGAATAGACCATAAGATCACTTTCTTTCAAATGACGGCATGAAAGCCGCCGTTTTGAGTTTGTGCGAACATTTTGGATACCTACTTACCGATACTTAGCATAATCTAACCAGAAACGGTCTAATTTTGTCTCTGTATTATCAAAATAGAGAAATAAAAAAGGAAAAAAAAAAAGAAAAAAAAAAAACCAATTTAATTTGTTTTTTATCCCCTTTTTTTCCTACATTTCTGAAGAAATGTAGATTATTTATGAATGTACTTTGGAATTAAACTATAGGTGATTGATTTTGCAGTATCTGTGTGTTCTCTACAACTATGTGTGTGTGATCACTACTTCACCTTTCAGAAAATCTTTTCAAGTTCTTGCGAAATATGCATCGAGATTACGGCGACATTACCATGCTCAAGAGCTTCTTCTACAGAGCAGTCAACGTCTACTCACCTGCTGATGTTGAGGTACATACAAGTACTTATAACAAGATACGTTATAAAAAAACAGTAGTAGGACTGCACATCAGAAGTGACAACTTAAGTAATAATACACCTATTCCACAAAAGATGGTGCTGTACATATTTGAAAATTACGAATACACTGAGCGAAATGGTCACGCTCAATCAAAAATGTCAGAAAACAGTAAAAACAACATTCACACTAAAAACTCGGCCTACGGTAATTGCTATTTATAAAATAGCTACAGAACCCTACCATGAATGATACGACACGCACTTGATTTATTGGTTATTTAATGGTTTTCCAATGTTTGTTTTTTCTGAATACTCGCATATTAGATTACTTTCAATTCAAACTGTTTATTCTAAATTTTTTACTATTAGCGGATGGCTACGGAAAAACAACGCAGTCGATGAAGGCCTAAAAAACGCTAGCGTCTTGGTAATATCTTGGTATATACATTTTCGGACTAGCGGGATATGATGGAAGACCAATATTTATGGTAGAAAATTGGAGACACACAAGTTACCAACTTGTAACCAAGCAACAGAAAGGTGTACGTAATAATCTACTCGGCAAAATGAACATGTTTTACCCATACAAAATGAATCAGTTGATTGATCATATTGTATGAAAATACAATAAACACCTCTTTTTTGCTTTGCGTCTTCGGGTTAAATGTTAATAAATGATTGCAGGTGATACTATCATCGACCAAATTCAATGAGAAGAACATGCCGTACAATTTTTTGGAACCTTGGCTTGGTCAAGGATTGTTAGTTAACAACGGTAAGTTACACTTATTCATATCTCAGCCATAGGACGTCCACTGCTGGACATAGGCCTCCCCCATAGATCTCCAAAAGGGCCGGTTGGAGGCGGCCTGCACCCAGTGTTTTCCTGCGCTCTTTTAGGTCGTCTGTCCATCTTGTGGGTGGAAGCCCTACGTTGCGCTTACCAGTCCATGGACTCCATTCAAGACCCTTTCGGCCTCATCGGCCATCTGTTCTGTGTGATATGTGCCCTGCCCACTGCCACTTCAACGTGGGCTATGTCTATAACTTTCGTTCGTCTACGGATCTCCCTATTTCTGATTCGATCTCGTAGAGAAACCCCGAGCATAGCCCTCTCCATAGCTCGTTGTGCTTGGAGCTTGTTTATGAGGCCCATAGTGAGAAACCACGTTTCAGTGCCGTTAATCAAAACTTAATATCATCGATCATTCCATCATACTGGGAATAGGTCTCCTCTTCAGCGAGAGATTACGATTTTTAGAGACAACACCTGCTGGAAAGCTGCTCATTAAAAATCTAGAAACTAAAACTCGGAATTTTAAAAACACCTCTCTATGCGAACAGGAAAAAAGTGGCATCATAGAAGAAAGCTACTCACTCCAGCTTTTCACTTCAACATCTTGAAGGAGTTTACTAGAACCTTTAACGATCAGACTACGGAAATGGTCGAGAGCATCCAAGAAGAGACCGAGAAGGAAAGAACGGAGATACTGCCACTGATCATGAAACACACTCTCAGGGTGATGTGTGGTGAGTGACATGTTGTAAACTAACTCGTAGATTTTCATACAAACATTCAACCTCAATTTTTTATGCAGAATACGAAACATGCAACGACATCAATGATCTAACTAATAGTCCAAATACAAAAAGGCGGCAAGGCCGTCTGCAGGCTGAGTTCGACTAAAGGCATCAAGCCTGATTTAAGCCTTATGCGTTCGACGCGTTCGCACCCTCCACGCCACCTTACCATATCTTCTTTGTTTGTCTGATCTGATCTTGTCCCCTTAATAAGTATATCTTCATGGTAGATCATATCCTTTATCGTAGGAATCCAATATTTTTTGCAACTAAGTGCACTCGCAACTTCGTTTGCGTGAACATTAAAACAGTCCCTGCAGATGGAGTCACCAGAAATTACAGTGACAAGTTATTAACAATATTGTTTACAGAGCTTTTATGTTATGAGTTGCCTTCATAAAGTCAAACAAATTTGCAATTAACAACAAAAAACAAAAAAATAACAACGATAACTTAATAGTGTTAACACACGAAAAACGAGAAAGAGAAAATTTTCTCTCTCCCATCCGTTGGTTGGACGGCGGTTCGTCAACCGTCTCGTGTGTTAACACTATAACAAAACACAACAGATCAGTAAAATTAACGATAACGAAATTTACAAACAAATTATAACTAACAATAATACTACACCAAACATATAATAGCGGAGTTTCCATCTAGGCGCCACCATGCCAAGTACCAGAGCAGGTGCCCGTATGCTCCAACAGCTCTCGCGCTCCATGCCTGCTGGTCATCAACGGGGTCCTGCGCGCTGATCTATACTGTAGTCATAGCAGGTCCGTGTAACCACGCTAACTTAGGGCTTCTGCTTGGTTTGAAAAAAATATTTATACAGCTTTGGTTTCAGTATCGATTTATTTATTTATTTAGAGATACGCCAACAGTGAACATATTACACATTCTTCAAAAATACAAAAAATGTATGCATACATAGATCTGATATGAACACCTTTTACAGGCGTATACAACATTCGCCAAAAAAGTGGTTAGATACTAAAACTATATAATCAAACAACATAAATTATATGATATTCTTAATATTATAGACCGCAAGACAAAAAAGTTTTCAAAAGAACTTCAATGTACATATTTGGACCTGTTACAGTTTATTATAAGTATATATAGATAATAGAAAAATAGTATGTATGGCGAAATACAAATTAACTTATCTGGCTGTATGAATTGTTCTCAAAATACTGGCTCGTAATGGGGCCAGCAGCAACGTTAATAGCAATGCTCACCCTTTCAGCAAAAAAGGGACCAGAATTTTCGTATGGTAAATCATTGTATATTTTAACTACAATTATGTATAATAATATTTGTTTGTCAATATCTAGAATTTTTAGATAAATAGTTACTTTACTTTGATGAAAAATAAGCCGGACATATCAAAACGAAGTTTTTCTTCTATTGCGTTATTGTTACGCCATTTTCTAGCTACATTAGATATATCTATGTGTGTATCAAAATAGCATAATATATTTCGATAATTCTTGCAGAAACCTCAATGGGAACAACAATGCACGAAGACATCCGATCAGTATCAAATAAATACTTGGCAGCTATCTACGTACTGGGCCATTGTTTGATTTACCGGTTCACCAGAGTCTGGCTATTCTTAGATCCGATATTCAATATGACACGAGTAGCTCACATCCAAAAAGCTGCATTGAAAGACTTGCACAGGTTCACTAAACAGATCATTCAAGAACGAAGAGAATACAGACAGAGCAATGGTATTGAGAATATAATAGAAGACGATGAATGCTATGGAAAGAAGACCAGAGTAGCCATGTTGGATTTACTTCTGGATCAAGAGCAACAAGGGTGGATAGATGACGATGGCATACGGGAAGAAGTTAATACTTTCATGTTTGAGGTATTTTTTTAAAGATCGGTTTATTTTAGGTATTTAAAAATACAAGATGTTTTGATGAATTTGGAAGAAGTACTATACTGATAACTAGTTATGCATCCTCGCCATCCGTCTGTATTAGATTAGCAGACAGACTACTCAGCATATCACAATGTATTTCTTGGTAATGCTGAGTAAGGCCTCCCAGGCCACCGTGTCGTTTTAAGTTAGTATTAAGATTTTGATTCATTAGCATTAAAGCCTCCAAATCGGCTACACGTATTTTTATTTCTAGTTTTAAAACAAAGTGCTCCCAAAACTTAACTGGCGCAGCCGGTAGGATTCGCTCGTATATCGCTGCACTAGTTTTCGTGTGATTATCCGGGTATCCAAATTTACCTGATCGCGGAAATGCGGCGAGAGTGAATCTTCAAACCAAATAAATTTGTTATGAACGGGACACGCAGGATGGAAGCGGTCGGTTGGTGAGTAAAACTTTTCGCCATCCTTTCCAAATCCTAACCTTCCACGAATATTGTTATTATTGAGATAAGACTTCGCTCATTATAACGTGTCTGGTGACTCAATATAAAACTTTGTTTAGTTCACCGTTAGTGATAAGCATTCTGAGAAAACTTTATAGAGTAGAGTAAATGTAGAGACATCGTAGACAATAAGTATTTTAAAATTGAATTTTTGCATGCTGTAAGCTGTAACCTGCTTAGTACTCTATACTTATAAGAATTCTGAAAAAAACCTTATAGAGTGGAGTAAATGTGTAGTGACATCTTACTCAATTAATATTTTAGAATTAAATTTTTGTATTCTCTAACCTGCTCATTACTCTACGAAAAAATGGCCCAAGTAGAAGAGGTCGTACCGATTCCACGCGAAATTTTGAACCTTGTTCCTATTTATGGAGGAGACAAGGGCACATTAAATTTGTACATTAGAAAATGTGAATATGTAATTAGCAGGTATAGAGGCAATGCTGCTCAGGATTTATTTGTGTATCAATCTGTAACAAGTCGACTTAATGATAAAGCGGCTGCTTTATTATCTGAACGCGAAGATGTTACGACTTGGACCCAGTTAAAAGAATTACTGAAACAACATTTTGGAGATCCGCGCAGTGAACAATGCATAAATATTGAACTTGAATCGATGAAAATTAAATCCGGTGAAAGTTATTTGGATTTTTGTAGTCGAATTCAAAGTGTTCGGTCATTATTGATTTCCAAAGTGAATATGTTAGATGATGTTACCTTAAAACGCGCAAAAACAACTATTTATAATAACATGTCATTAAACGTATTTCTTTACAACTTGCCCGAGGATATGGTGCGCATAGTAAGGTTAAAATGCCCAGCGACCTTGGAAGATGCTCTGAGTGTAGTGCTTGAAGAAGTAAACTTTCACGACCAGTATAACATGCGAAAACGTATGCACGGTATTAATAGTAACAGTTCAGTGTCAAGGCCGACTTTACCGCAAAATCCTGGTTTAGGTTTTAAATTTGGCGTGAACCCGCAACCCAGTGGATTTAGATTCCCTGCTCTATTACCAAATAATGATGCAACGCCTAAATTTAATTTCGGCATTCAACCCACACCATTTAGGATGCCTCAAGGTCAACCGCAAAACTTCGGCTACCGGCCTCAGCTTGGGTATCGTCCACCACAGTTCGGTTACAGACCACAGTTAGGCTACCGCCCACAATTTGGTAACAATCAGCTGCAACCATTAGGCTTTAGACCAACCCCTAATGTTGGGATGACACCCCAACAATTCGGATACAGACCACCCCAAGTCCAGCCGCCACGCTTGCAAACCTCAGACGTAACTATGAGGACAGCCGTTCCATTGCCACGCGAAGGTTTTAAGCTCAACGAGATGACCGGATATGACGACGAACAGTATCACGAATATTACGATGATAACGAGTTTGACTACGGTAAGTACGAATACACGGACGACGTTGAACATGAAGTATACAATAACGAGACAGAATTGCCCCAGGAACAATTAACTGAAAATTTTCCTATACCGGCCTCCATAATAGAGAAGAAGTCGTAGAATTAAATTGTGACCCCACGCTTAAATTACCTCACATTTATATCCCGGAAATAGATGCAAAAATGATGATCGACACTGGTAGTACAAGGTCATTCTTGAGCCCTCAAAAGGCGTACCAGTTCTTTTACTACAATATCAGGTATGAACCCTTCCAAATTGTCAGTACTCATGCGTCGAGTAGACACAGTGAAGTTATCGAAATTCCACTGTTACCGACATTCAACAGTGATGATTTTCACAAATTTTATTTGTACGATGTCGACTCGCGCTACGATGGTTTAATCGGAAATGACTTGTTGAGACAACTGGATGCAGTAATTGATCTCAAACACTCAGTTTTAAAAACAAAAACCACATGCATTCCAATAATTAACACAAATCTGAACTATGTAATTGAACTTCAACCGCGGTCAGAACAACGCGTCAAAGTGCCTACAGACCAACATTCAGGCGAAGCTATAATTGACTATAGAGAATTTGGCCCCGGCGTACGAATGCCAAGTGCAATAGTGAATTGTATCAACGGATACGCTACTACAGTTATCCAAAACGCTTCTGACGAAAGAGTAATTCTCACAGTTAAACAACCCTTGCAAGTTTTGAATTATTTAAATACAGATTCTGACCTCTCTTTTTCTACAAACTTGACAAGCGTACAAACGGACAAAATACTTGAAGAAAATTTAAATAAACTCAGATTGGACCATACTAACTGCGAGGAACGAAAAAAAAATTTCTAAGCTCTGTAGAGAATACAAAGATATTTTCCACTGTGACCTGTTGCCTTTAACTTTTACCAACCAAGTAAAACATAAAATTCGTACCAAAAATGAAGACCCGATTTTTGTGAAACCATATAGACAGGCTCCGACACAAGCAAATGAAATAAATCGTCAAGTACAGAAAATGTTACAAGATAATGTTATCCAAGAGTCCCATTCCCCGTGGAATGCTCCGGTGCACCTAGTGCCGAAAAAAATCGATGCATCTGGAGAGCAAAAGTTTCGTATGGTTATAGACTACAGACGCCTAAATGAAATTACCATCGACGACAAATACCCCTTACCAAATATTAACGACTTGTTTGACAAATTGGGTAAAAGTGTTTACTTCAGTACAATAGATTTAGCGAGCGGTTACCATCAGATTGAAGTTGAGGAACAGGATAGACAGAAGACAGCTTTTAGCTCGCAGAAGGGCCATTTTGAATTTTTGAGGATGCCGTTCGGTTTAAAGACAGCTCCCGCGACTTTTCAGCGTACTATGGACCATGTACTTCGAGGACTACAAGGTTTACACTGTATGGTGTATCTTGATGACGTCATCATTTTTTCATCCAGCCTCGAAGAGCATATCCAAAAACTACGGCTAGTTTTTGATAGACTCAGAGAAACTAACCTCAAGGTACAGCTTGACAAATCAGAATTTTTGCGAAAAGAAGTATTGTATCTTGGACATACCATTACAAAAAACGGGTTGAAACCTAATGACGACAAAATTAAAGCTGTAATGAACTTCCCAATACCAAAAACCACGACAGAAATTAAAAGTTTCCTTGGACTTGTTGGATATTATAGACGTTTTATTCCCAACTTTGCAAAGATAACCCAACCATTGACTGCCTGTTTGAAAAAACGCAATAAAATCATCATAGATCAAAATTATATTGACGCATTTAATAAATGCAAGGAACTCCTGACTCACGCACCGCTTTTGCAATACCCTGACTACGAGAAACCATTCATTTTAACAACAGATGCTTCAAATGTAGCTTTAGGGGCGGTGCTCTCACAAGGACAGGTTGGCAGCGACAAACCGATAGCTTACGCCAGCCGAACCTTGAGTGATACAGAGACTCGTTATAGCACTATAGAACGAGAGCTACTCGCTATTATCTGGGCGACTAAACATTTTCGACCATATTTGTATGGAAAAAAATTCTACATATACACCGATCATCGACCATTAGCCTGGCTAAACTCCCTTAAGGATCCAAATAGTAAACTCACACGTTGGAGGCTACGCCTTCAAGACTTTGACTTTGAAATTATATACAAAAATGGCAAACAAAACACGAATGCAGACGCCCTAAGTAGGATTAAGGTTAATGCTTTAGATTCGGACGATGAAGGAAACTCAATGGCAGTAAACTTGGACAGAAAAGAACGTAAATTACAGAAAGAAATGGACGAGGTAGTTCAAAACATCATACAATTGTCAGGTGGTAAAAGGGAACGACACGATTCATCAACTGTTACGATATCAGACTTGAGTAAAACAATTTCTGCTAGTCGTAGCAATATTTCAGACTCTTCAGATACCGTTGTACTGTTTTCTGAACACCAGATTGAACGCCCGGTTATCCAATCAGCACCTGAAAGTAGTCATTCACAAACTATTCATTCGGCCGCCGATTTAGAATCAACAGGAATACCCATTTTACACGAGGCTATTGACAACAAGCCTAACCAAATTTTAGTATTTTCATGGCTTAAAAATGAATTACATGTAAAAGACCTTTCTCGCGAAAAACAAAAAATTTTAGAAGTTTTCATGCCTACAAACAACCCAGAATTAGTGAAAACATTTCTCAAAGAGTACATCAGGCCAAAAATTAAGTATTTTATTTATTTCGAGGAAAATGAACATCGCCGACAGTTTAGTAATATAGTTGTTGGACTATTTAAAAAGGATATGATTAACCTGTATGAGTGCACAGAACGAGTTGTATATGTTGAAGAAGAAAGTGAACAGAAAGAGATAGTTCTGAAATATCATGAAGGAAAAACGTGCCATCGTGGTATTAAGGAAACATTAGTCAGGATTCGAAGAAATTATTTTTGGAGTAAAATGGAAGAGACAGTAGCAGCAATCATAAATGCCTGTGAAGCATGCAGGAAGATGAAGTACGACAGGAAGCCCCTAAAACCCGTCTTGCAATTAACACAAACACAAGATGCACCGTTCCAGGAGTTATTCATCGATCTGTTTTCCATGGAAGGCAAATACTACTTGACTCTAATCGATGCATTCAGTAAATTAGGGCAAGCCATTGAAATACCAAACAAATCAACACCGGAAGTTGTAAGAGCCCTAATGAAGTACTTTTCTTTTTATGGAATTCCCAAAAGGATAAGTTCAGATCCTGGCATGGAATTCAATAACGAGTTAATGAAAGAATTCCTTAGCCTCCACAAAATAGAACGTCATATAGGGACAGTCAATAATCCGAACTCAATGGGACTAATCGAACGGTTCCATTCAACAATTATTGAAATATACCGATTAGGAAAATATGAACAGAAATGCACCGACGCTGCGTCTATTATGACGTACTCAGTTATGGCATATAATCATACTATACACACAACGACAGGTCTAACCCCATTTGAAGTCGTTTTCGGTCATACAGATACAGACAATCCATTTAACGTAGAATTTGAAAAAACATATACCCAGCAACTAGTAAAAGATCATGAGAAGCGCACGAAATTCTTGTACAAGCAATTGGCAAAAAATATAGTGGCTAATAAGGAACTAATTAGGGAAAAACGAGGTGGTGAGACTAACATTAAACTTCTACAAGAAGAGACTGTCTTCGTGAAAGACATCAATAAAAGGAAAAGTAAAGATAAGGCTAGATATAAAAAGGCGAAAGTCATAGGTGTGACTGAAAGAAACGTTGCCCCTATTAAAGTAGAAACAGCAAAAGGAGACACAAAGGCTCCGATTAAAAATATAAAACGCCCTCCGCAGGTGCTGTATCCTGGCGCTAGCAACATCGGCTGCTGCTCTTCATCTGCAATCACTGGAAGGTAATCCAGGAGTCCTGCCAGTAAAAGAAGGCCAAGCATATGTGGAAATAGATAATTGGACAATTATAAAAACCCTGAATTTAGATAATGTTTATACTGATTTGAATATTGTCATAGCAAAATTCACCGAGTATCAGAAATTGATTTCTCTAAACAAAAAGTTTCCCCATGAATTTATCGGTATATTAATGCACGCAGAGCATCTACGCGACATAACCGTTGATAAATATCGTCAACTAATTCCAAATCGATTTAAGAGAGGCATTTTCAATCCACTAGGCTCTATTATAAAAGTTATAACAGGAAATCTAGATCATGATGACGCACTTAAATACGATAAATTAATTTCCGAAACTAACCACGACCAAATTATTGTTTCAAAGAAAGTTACTGTCGTCTCCAAAATGTTGAACAGCCTCATAAATATTACTGAGTTAATCCACCAAGATTCGTTAACTCTTGATACACGCCTAAAAATGGTCGAAACCTCTTTGAAAGAAACGTTAACTAAAGAAAACAATTTAGCTGTGTCCTCTTATGTTTTAGGATTGTATAGTTTATTTATAAGTAACTTCCGTACTATATTTATTAAATTAAGCGAAATCGAGACCGCATTAGCACTAAGTAAAAGCTCTATCTTACACCAGTCTATTGTAAACTCTACTGAACTTTTGCACCATTTGCAATTAATATCAAATGTTGGAAATTTGGTATATGAACCTACCGAATCAAATTTAGTCAGAATTGAAGAAACTATTACTGTAAAATCATATATTAAGAAAAACCAGATCACGTTCATTATGGAAATTCCTCTAACTGATAATTGTACCTATAACTATTTTAAAATGTACGCACTCCCAGTTTTCCACGAACCTGAAAACCAAACCTTTGCTATATTTCCTAAATACCCTTACCTATTGGCGAACGGGATGAAATACTTACCGATCGTAAAGCCTTGCCACCCTCTTGGCGCTGGAGACCATTACCTATGCAATGATGACAACAGAGCCTTGTACAGTGGGCCTACCTGTGAAGAGCAACTTTTGAAATATGAGAAAAATCTCACCGGCTGCAAACGATATCCTGTCTACCTAGAAGACGTAAAACTTCAGAAAATTACCGACGACAATTGGATACTTTTTACGAGATTGGAAACACTGCTTACCAAACGATGTGGTGATGAAATTTCCAAATACCCAGTACACGGGACTTACATCATGACACTCGACGAGCCATGTGACGTCGAGATTAACGAAATCAAGATCCGTTACCATCGTACTTACACCGAGATAGATAAGGCGACACCGATGCCTATCATCAATCTACCGCAACTTCGTACGAACGCGAGTTTGTCAAGTGCACAAGCACTTAACATGCACGAGATCGGCTTGGATGAAGTAAAATATTTGTCGTTTGCGTTAAAAAATAGTGAAGTGTTTGAAAGTGTTACTAAAAGAGAAACGGACTCTATTAGCATCAGTGTTTTAGGTTACGCCACATTAGGCCTCGTAATTTTAAGTTTATGTATAACTTTTGTGTATGCTTTTTATTTTAGGGTTATCCCGTTTTTACGAAATTGTCGGAAAAGTCCTCAAATCGAACATCCCGATAATTTCTCACTTAGGGAGGGAGGAGTTATGCATCCTCGCCATCCGTCTGTATTAGATTAGCAGACAGACTACTCAGCATATCACAATGTATTTCTTGGTAATGCTGAGTAAGGCCTCCCAGGCCACCGTGTCGTTTTAAGTTAGTATTAAGATTTTGATTCATTAGCATTAAAGCCTCCAAATCGGCTACACGTATTTTTATTTCTAGTTTTAAAACAAAGTGCTCCCAAAACTTAACTAACTACTTATATACAAATATTATTGGTTCAGTATTAAAAACAACATGTAAAAATATTAAGAAACACTTTGACATGTATTTTATAAATAATTGTTGGAACTCAGGGTCAATGTTATGAACTTATCTTGCTAGATAAATGACGGTTAGGTCATAATTATATCGTGCCTACTTTTTATTGCCAAACATATTTTAGCAAACTACGCAGGCTATGATCTAAGATATAATTACGTCTTTTGTCGCGATGCACACTAATACTGTCTATTATGTCTTCTGCGCTTTTACCTTGTCTTTCTCCACGGTCAGTTCAGCGGTTTCGAAAAATGGTTACAAAGACAGCATAGATTTAATAATAAAAATAAAAAAACTTATTAGGGATATGAAAGAATAGAATATAGGTATGTTTAAATGTTTATCGGGGCCTAGCACGCGCTAACCTGAACACGTCCGGTCGAAACGTCAAGTGAAAGATATTTTGATCTAAATAAAACAAAAAATTATGCGAAATATGCGAAAAAGTAATGTTCAATGTGCTCAATAAGTCCCGAGACAATACATTTAAAACATGTGTTCAAATCGCAAAAGCTTAAATATTACATACGACTATAAAGTCTAGATAAAAGCGTTAGAGTCAATTGAAAAATGTGCCAAGAAGCTTAACTGCAACGGATTCCTAGCACAGACTACAGCTTCAAAGTAGTATCAGCGAAAAGTTAAAAATAAAAATAAATATTCGGGATATTTTTGCACACACGATCATCTGACCCCAAACTGAGCAAAGCTTGTGATATGGCTGCCAGAGACTGATATACATATATATATAGTTTTAAATACATACTTAAATAGATATTAACACCCAGATATAGAACAAACACAAATATTCATCACATAAATGTTTGTCCTAGGTGGGAATAGAACCCACGACCCCAAGCTTAGAAGGTTGGTTCACTACCAACTGGACCAACGGGCTATCTCTAGTTGATAGTCTATTGTTTTTTATCGACTACATTTTCCCAATTTTGTGATGGAGGACAGTCACGAAAATGCGACATTTCATGGTTGATATTCTGAACGAACCACTTTTATATTTTTATACTCTCTTTTACAGTGCGAAGTACTTTATCCTGGAATGTTCTGTCTGAATAGGTGTTTCCCGATAGTTATTATCTGTTTTCCAGTCACGAGTGAATTAGTTTCTTCCAGACAAGCGCTATCCACCGTAGACCGATCATCGCTTAACAGCAGGTGAAGAGGTCAAGTGCAAGCCAATTTTTTTTTTAGTTAAGATGTATCTAGATAACTTGTATCTTATTTAAGTAAATATAAACCTACCTTGATGTTATAAGGGTATGACTGTATATAACTTAAAACCTGGATCTTTATTGCTTTAGGGTCACGATACGACTGCTGCGGCGCTGAGCTTCATGATGATGAGAATTGCAAATGAGCCTGAAGTACAGGTATGTGTTATTTACCCGTAGACTTTGAATGACAAATAAAATATAAGAACATAAGAAACAGATTGAGAAGAGTCCAATACTCTGGAATCTGGATAGGTCAGAACTGCACCAGCCACAGCCTCAACATCGCTGAAGTGGCTCATGTCGATGCCGTTAGAAGCCAAAACAGCTGGAGGAATATTGTGCAAGAAGCGTTATATCCTAATGGGTCACGCCTTCGAACATTGGGGAATTGACACAAGGTGGAAAAAAGAGACTATAATAAATAAATAAATCTTTATTCATATAGCTTAGATTTTTCATAAGTAAGTTCAATTGATAACTTCAAAAATGTAATGCGCTAACGACATGGAAGAGCACGAAGCATTGGTTCTTAAAAGGTAATCAAAATCGTTCAAAGCTTCAAGTGACATCAATATTATCTTACAAAGTGCTTGCAAGCAATAGCAAAATTTGTTTGTCTTTTGACTGAAAAACATTACAGGAAAAGATACATGAAGAGTTAAGTCAGATCTTTGGCGACTCAGACCGGGAGCCCACGATAGAAGACCTCTCCATGTTGAAGTATCTGGAATGCTGCATCAAGGAGTCTCTTCGTCTCTACCCCAGCGTCCCTTTCATCGCTCGCTACATCACTGAAGATGTGACTCTGAGTAAGTTTATCTATTTATTACTAAGTTTAAGTTTTTCTATTTGTTACTTCCGCATTAACTTGCAGAGTTTGTGGTGCTTATAATGAAAACCGCAACCCCAATTAACCCCATCGAGCTTATAGTTTACCACCGAAAAGTGTAGGAGTCCTTTTAATACTCCCAGTTTGAAATTTGTAAGGTAGTCGCTTTCGAAACTAATTTTTAGAGTTCCGTACCTCAAAAGGAAAAAACGGAACCCTTATAGGATCACTTTTTTGTCCGTCTGTCCGTATGTCCGTCTGTCAAGACCTTTTTTCTCAGGAACGCGTAAAGATATCAAGTTGAAATTTATATCAAATACTTTCCGTTGACCTAGAATCATGAAATTTGGCAAGAGGCAAGGTTTTACAGTACATATACAGGAAAAAATCTGAAAATTGTTAATTTGAAGTTTTATCATCACCATCATCATTTTTGAGTGATGGCGTTGAATCTGCACATAAGTACTAAATGAGTCATTGGTGCAGGGCCGACGATCGAACCGGGTGCCGTAAGATTGTAAAGCGCGCATGCTACCGCTCGGCCACCATTACCATTTGTTAATTTTACGTTGGGTAAATATAATTATAGTAGTAAATGATTATAATAAAAAATAAAAAAAATAGACATCGTTTTATGGTTGATATTCCGAGAACCCGTACGAAGCGCTATGATTCCACATTTATTGTGCGAACTGCTAGTCTGTGGAATTCGCTGCCTGAATGGGTCTTCCCCGTCAATCTGGGTGTCTTCAAGTCGAGAGTGAATCGGTTTCTTCTAGGCAAGCGTGCTCCATCGTAGACCGCATCGTCGCTTAACATCAGGCGAGATGGCGACCAAGCGCAAGCCTATCTACTATAATACTGGAAACCAATTTGCGAGTTCCATTTTTAATCATGTAGATAAAACCCGCGAAGTGGTGCCACAAAAGTTTCAGTTAGTTTTTAAACCGGCTCAAATAATATGGATTTTTGCTAGAGCACCTACGAATACTACGAATTTCGCGATAACAAATCACAAAAATTAGTTATTCATACATGGATGTGTAATCGCATCTATAAATAAACTAGTAATTCAATCAATTAATCATTTATTTGGCTCAAAGTAATTCGCCCCGAACAAAGTCAAAGAAGGTTTTAAGCATTCCTCTATCATATTAGGTGATCCATTAAAATTACTAAAATAAATAGTCTTTTAAAAAAACGAGCCCAAAAAACCACAAAACAAAAACATTTCCACTACAAAGAACAAGAAAAAATTTGGCAGATTATGAAGTCGGGTGGGAACAATTAAAAATAAATTTTGAAAAAATTACACCTAATTTTGATAATAAAAAAAAGTTCTCGCCTGACTTCCAAATCCATGTAAAAAAATATTTTGTTCTTTTAAGTGGCATATTAACTTAGAATGTGTTTTATGGTTTGTTTAAGTCGGTATTTTAAAGATAATTTGTCTATCTATATATATATATATATGTATACATAAATGAATCCCTATTTACCTTCGTAACGACTTTAAAGATTTATTTCAACTTTTTTTAAAGTTTTCTATTACTTTGTAAAAGGTTCTTACGGAAAGAAATATTAAGAAAATTGCCCAGAAAATTGGAAAATTTCAGAAACCTAACGACGATTGTAACTTCGCCCGTTTGACAGTTCTAAGACAAGACAACGTCTGTCGGGTCAGCTAGTTAATCATTAAATCCCTCCATTCCAGGCGGGTACAAGGTCCCAGGCGGCACAATCTGTAGCATCCACATTTTCGACGTGCACCGGCGCGCGGACATCTACACCGATCCTGAAAAGTTCATCCCTGAACGATTTCTACCTGAGAACGTGACAAAGAGACACCCGTATGCTTACGTGCCCTTCAGCGCTGGCCCGAGGAATTGCATAGGTTTGTAGACACCTATTGATGAAATTTAGCTAAGACACAATTTAACGATACCTCTCCTTCTGCGCAGTCGAGTAAACATAGAGTAGGCACTAATATTGCAAATTCTTTGTTTATTTGTCAGTTTGTTTGTTCTTTTTACACACAGCAATAGAGCAGCAGATCGACTTAATTTTTATGGTTCTGTACCTCAAAAGGATTTGATTGAGTTTTGAGTGTCAGTCCTACCAATTTAGAAATTTTAAAGTGAGACTCATTTAAGGGTGCCAGTTAAATTCTCACATAGAAAATATCTAATTCCAGGTCAAAAGTTTGCCTTTCTGGAGATAAAGACGCTGATGTCTGGTCTGCTGAGAAGGTATCGCCTGGAGCCCGTCACTAAGCCAGAAGACTGCCAGTTCATCTGTGACATGATTCTACGAGTCAGGAACCCGATTTACGTGCGTTTCCGGAACAGAAAGAAATATGTTTAGACCTTAGATACTATTAAATAGAAAATCAACGTATTATTAAATGTTGCAACAAACTTTATGTAATTAAATAATTATCCTGACAACATATTTTTATTAATATATATTTCATATTTTTATTTAATGTTTACACAATAACAAGAAGTGATGACTAAGTTTCAAAAATTATTCTATGATGTCCAGACGGAAGATGTCATCTACAAATTTCAAAGAACTACCTAAATCTTGCAGAAATTTAGCATAGAAACATTTGCACGTAAAAAACTCTAGAAAATGAATGATTTGATTGGTATTTATAGTTTTTTTTTTCTATAAAATAATAAAAAATTAATAATACAGTATAGTGATATTTAAAAAAACGCATGAGACCTCTATTATAAAATATTTTCAGCAGATTATTTATTTTCTTTATCAGATGAGAATGATAAAAGTTTTGTATTGTAAGTATATCAATTTAACATAAGAATGATGCTCAAAACCAATTATCATTAGTAATTTTATAACTTTCGCGATTTGAACACATGTTTTTACACAAACTTTCGCGATTTGAACACGCGAAATTTTTACCTAAATAAAATATTACGTGATAAGTCCCGATAAACATATAATACTTATTATTATTCACCATAATTTATTCTATTACCTACTTGCTCTACCAACGGCCTTAATATTATTCATTTCTATAGCTGGCTGTTCTTCTCTATGTATGTAGTTTGCCTCGAACTAGACACCAAATCGCAACTTTTGTAAGAGAAGATTACCACGTGACACTTTAGTATTTTACCAATTAAACTTGTTAATTTAATGCTCTACACGTCTAACATAAAACACGGTAAGTACATTTTGTACTAAATATGTTACTAGCTGACCCGATAGACGTTGTCCTGTCTTAGAACTGTCAAACAGGCGAAGTTAAAATCGTCGTTAAGTTTTCAGGAATTTTCTAATTTACTGCGCAATTTTCTAAATTTTTCTCTCCGTAAGACCTTCTACAACGTATTAGAAAACTTATAAAAAAAGGTGATTGAAGTCGGTAAAGTCGTTCTCAATTTATGCATGGCGTGACCAAGGTAAACAGGGATTCATTTACATATATACATATAGATAGACTAGCTGATCCGACAGACGTTGTCCTGTCTTAGAACTGTCAAACGGAGGAAGTTAAAATCGTTGTAAAATTTTCTGATATTTCCAATTTTTTGCGCAGTTTTCTTAACTTTTCTTTCCGTAAGAACCTACTACAAAGTATTAGAAAGCTTAAAAAAAAAGATGATTGAAATCGGTAAAGTCGTTCACATTATTTATATTATTATAAACATTTTGATGAAGCGCACCAACGTTCAATTACCAACCAGTCATTCGCTGGTACTCTAATAAAGCGCACGTACTTAATCCATCTACTGCAGTTTCAATTACCCACACACACTTTAGGATATCATTCTACATCAAATCTGAGTCCGGCAGATCACAATCAATTATAGTCAGATAAAATACAACCCATCAAAATATCCTATAACTATCACTATCCTATAACTATTAACTGGTTTTTTAATCTATGACTTTACATTTAAAGCAAATATTCGAGAGAATTTAAATAGAACTTATTAAGTATTATTTTATACATCTACATTATTCATTATGTAGCTTTTTAATCTTCGAGCATTTATTTTAAACATGGACTATAGTTGATCAGTACTGTTATGGTGTTTGCTGGTGAAGCATGTACTTAGAAGCTCTGGGAAGCTTGTCTTTGTGAACTGTATAGAAGCACGTGGAAGCAGCCATGATTCTGGTCACGATGCTGCTGTTCTGCGCAGCTGTGATGCTGGCCAGCCTCTACTACCGGATCAACTACAGCGGCAGATTGATTCATAAAATCCCTGGCCCCAAAGGCGTGCCTGTTTTAGGAAACGCCATGGACATTCTCCTGCACCCTGGTATGAAATAAAATGAATTCACTCACTAAAATAGGGATAAACACTGATCTTATGTATTTAATATTAAGTTCTCTTATTTTGCCGTCACTCTTGTCTGTTTTTAGGGTTCCGTACCTCATAAGGAAAAACTTTTCTCAGGAACGCGTAATGACATAAAGTTGAAATTTATATTAAATACTCAAAACTACGGTTTCTTTTAGCTGTAAAAAAATCAAACTTGTAAGTGTATGCGATCAAAAGATATGACAGTATATGTCAAATATTTTCGCATATTTTGCGATTTCACAAGGGAATGAAAACCTATAGGGTACTTCCTGTTGACTTAGAATCATGAAATTTGGCAAGAAGCAAGGTCTTACAGCACATATAAAGAAATAAATCCGAAAGTCATAAATTTGAAGTTATAAATTTAAACATAATTGTTTTGCTATTACAAACTTATATTTTGTAGTTGGAATGTATAGAAGAACCATATTGTCCAATACAAAGTTAAGTTAGTCTTTACAACCCTAATAACAACAAAAAAAAAAACGAATTCTGTTAGTTTTTCAAAAGTTATTTTTTTACATTTCTGAAGATTTTTTTTAGATTATTTATGAATGTACTTTAGAATTAAACTATAGCTGATTGATTTTGCTGTTTCCGTGCATCCTCTACAACTATGTGTGTGTGATCGCTACTTCACCTTTCAGAAACTCTTTTCAAGTTCTTGCGAAATATGCATCGAGATTACGGCGACATCACTAAGTTCAAGACCTTGTCCTACAGAGCAGTCAACGTCTACTCACCTGCTGATGTTGAGGTACCTACATACATACATACATACATACACTATCAGCCATTAAATGTCCACTGCTGAACAAGGCCTCCCTCTTAGAGAGGGACCTACATACAAGTACTTATAAATAACAAAAAACATTATAAAAAAAGAATCAGTAGTAGGATTGCGTAGTGTAAAATTAAGTAGTAATTCACCACGTAGTAATAGCCCGTTGGTCCAGTTGGTAGTGAACCTACCTCCTAAGCTTGGGGGCGTGGGTTCGATTCCCACCTAGGACAAACATTTATGTGATGAACATTTGTGTTTGTTCTATATCTGGTTGTTAATATCTATTTAAGTATATATTTAAACCTATATATGTATGTACCTATATTAGTCTCGCTGGCAGCCATATTACAAGCTTTGCTTAGTTTGGGGTCAGATGACCGTGTGTGCAAAAATGTCCCGAATATTTATAATTCATACATGTTGAGAGTGAGCAAGAACTTTAACACCATCGATAAGCGCTTAGGGTTGGACCTATTCTGCATGAGCGCTGTGGCGGTAAGGCAGCTGTTGAGTAGGGAATTCTTAGTTTAAGCCATAGACTCAGTACGGTTTATGCCTATTGTTATATCATTTTAATATTTTTTTATAAACGCATATTGTTTTTTACAAACTGCGTAATGTCACTAAAGTTGTTACTTTCTAAATTTTTATCCGCGAGGCCCTATAATTAGCTTCTGGATCTATTAAGATTGTTATATTTTAAGGCTGTTGGTCTTCCTTTGAAATAAATAAATATAATCAATCAACCGATCCATTTTGTACGGGTAACATTTTTTTTCTGGAATTTAGCAAATTTGTTTTCTACAAGTTGTTCATTTTGCCGAGTAGATTATTTCGTACACCTTTCTGTTACTCGGTTACACGTTGGTTACTTGTGTGTCTCCAATTTCGTACCATAAATATTGGTCTTCAATAATATCCCGCTAGACCAAGAATGTATATGTTACCGGCAATGTGTATAATCCGGTATTCTATACAATGCCTAGGCAATGTATAGAATGCCTAAAACGTTCAGGCAATGTATGAAATATTATTTATTTTATACTTTGCCTAGGTATTCTATACAATGCCGAATACGCAGCCGGCAATGTGTGTAAAATACGAGAGCAAGGAAGGGGGAGACGTGCGAGCAGGAAGTAAACTCCTTGCGACGCGGGCGGGAGGCGTGATGATTCTAAAGCAGCTTATAAACATGGCTTAGAAGCGAGATGGGCCTGTAATTTTAAAGCATGGTGTTGACAAACACACATACACACACACACACACACACACACACACACACACATGGGCACACGAGCAAGCACGCGCGCGCGCACCCACACACACACTCGCACTCACACTCACCCACACACACATACTCTCTTTCTCTCTCTCTCTCACACACACACACACACACTCTCACACGCATGCTCAGACGCACCCTCGGACTCACGCTCAGACGCACACTCAGGCGCACGCTCGCACTCACGCCCACACTCTCGCCCACACTCACGCCCACACTCACTCCCACTCTCACTCCCACTCTCATGCCCACACTCACGCCCACACTCACGCCCACACTCAAACCCACACTCACACTCACGCCCACACTCAAACCCACACTCACACTCATAGTCACACTCACACACAAGCTTACACTCACGCCCACACTCATGCCCACACTCACGCCCACACTCACGCTCACACTCACACCCACACACACACCCACACACGCCCACTCTCACACGCACACCCACACTCACACTCACACCCACACTCACATCCACACTCAAACCCACACTCACACCCACACTCACACCCACATCCAAACTCACACTCACACCAACATTCACACCCACACACACACACTCACACTCACACCCACACACACATCCACTCACACCCCACACTAACGCCCACACCCACACTCACACCCACACCCACACTCACACTCACACCCACACTTACACCCACGCCCACATTTACACCCACACAGACACACCCACACTTACACACGTTTACTCACACACGTTTACTCACACACACACACACACACACACACACACACTTAGCCGAGTTCTACGGCACCCACGGGAAGAGAACGGGGGAGTACATTCTTAGGCCGGTGCCTCCACGACGGTACTTACATAACATTGATAATTATAGAACAAAATCTATTTACTTTATACATTGCCGGTGGACCAGCAGGTATTCTATACAATACCTAGGCATTGTATACATTGCCTAGGCAAAGTATGAAACGGTCAATAATATTCATAATATTTCATACATTGCCTGGACGCCCCAGGCATTCTATACATTGCCTAGGCATTGTATAGAATACCTGAATTATACACATTGCCGGTAACATATATACCAAGACATACCAAGACGCTAGCGTTTCTAAGGCCTTCACCGACTGCGTTGTTTTTCCGTAGCCATCCGTTAATAGTAAAAATTTAAAAATATGCAGTTTGAATTGAAAGTAATCCAATATGCGAGTTTTCAGAAAAAAAATACATTTGAAAACCTTTTATCTAACTAATTAAGAATAAATCAAGTGCCTGTCGTGTCACTCATAGTAGGGTGACACCATAGGCCGAGTTTTTAGCGTGAATGTTGTTTTTACTGTTTTTCGACATTTTTGATTGTCTCCACATAAGCATTTATAAAAAAATTACGTTTATAGTTAGTGTAGAATTTTGGTATATTGATAAGAGGACAAAAACGAATAGGCTTATGAGGGGTATTAAGCTTGATCTTGCTTAAAAGCTCAGTACAGTCAATAAGGTTTGAGGTCATTTTAAACAAAAAAGTCATGTCTGCAATCTCTCTTCTTTTATAATATATTGTATGAAGATACAATAAATACATCTTTTTTGCTTTGCGTCTTCGGGTTAAATGTTAATAAATGATTGCAGGTGATACTATCATCGACGAAATTCAATAAGAAGAAAGTGCCGTATAATTTTTTGAAACCTTGGCTTGGTCAAGGATTGTTAGTTAACAATGGTAAGTTACACATATTCATATCTCAGCCATAGGACGTCCACTGCTGGACATAGGCCTCCCCCATCGAGCTCTAAAAAGGCCGATTGGAAGCGGCCTGTATCCAGTGTTTTCCAGAGGTCTCTTTTAGGTCGTCTGTCCACCTTGTGGGTGGAATCCTACGTTGCGCTTACCAGACCGTGGTCTCCATTCAAGAACCTTTCAGCCCCATCGGCCATCCGTTTTGCGTGATATGTGTCCTGGCCACTGCCACTTCAACTTGCTAATCCGGTGGGCTATGTCTATAACTTTCGTTCGTCTACGGGTCTACTCCCCATTTCTGATTCGATCTCCGATCTCGTAGAGAAACCCCAAGCACAGCCCGCTTCATAGCTCGTTGTGCGCCTTTGAGCTTGCTTATGAGGCCCATAGTGAGAAACCACCTTTCAATGCTATAAAGTTAAACTTTTTATCATCGATCATTCCATCATCCTGGGAATAGGTCTCCTCTTCAGCGAGAGATTACGATTTTTAGAGACAACACCTGCTGGAAAGCTGCTCATTAAAAATCAAGAAACTACAAATCAGAATTTTAAAAACATCTCTATATGCGAACAGGAAAGAAGTGGCATCATAGAAGAAAGCTACTCACTCCAGCTTTTCACTTCAACATATTGAAGGAGTTTACAAGAACCTTTAACGATCAGACTACAGAAATGGTCGAGAGCATCCAAGAAGAGACCGAGAAGGAAAGAACGGAGATACTGCCACTGATCATGAAACACACTCTCAGGGTGATGTGTGGTGAGTGACATGTTGTAAACTAACTCGTAGATTTTCATACAAACATTCAACCTCCATTTTTTATGCACAATACGAAATTTGCAGCGACAATAATGATCTAACTAATGGTTAAAATGGCTGAATTCGACTAAAGGCATCAAGCCTGATTTAGGCCTTATGCGTTCGACGCGTTCGCACCCTCCACTGCACCTTACCATGTCTTTCTTTTTTGTCTGGTCTGAGGGTTAACCCCTTAATATGTATATCTTCATCCTTTATCGCAGGAATCCTGTATTGTTTTATTTACAACTTCGTGCACCCGCAACTTCGTTTTCGTGAACATTAAAACAGTTCCTGCAGAGAGTCACCAAAATTGCAGTGACATGTTACTAATAATATTGTCTACAGAACGTTTATTTTATTATTTGCCATCATAACGTAAAAAATTAGACCAATTTGCAATTAACAATGGACAAACAAAAAATAACAACGACAACTTAACAAAACAGCAGATCACGAATCAAAATTCACGATAGTCGTAAATAGCAATGCTTACCGTTTGAGCAAAATAGAGGCCAGCATTTTCATATGGTAAATCATTGTATATTTCAATTATATATTTATGTAATAATATTTAGTATATAGATAAATAATTGTTCTACTTTGATGAACAAGACGAACCTTCTAAATCCTGGAGGGTTTCTGCTATTGCGTCATTCTCTAGCTACATTAGAGATATCTATGTGTATCCAAATAGCATAATATATTTCGATAATTCTTGCAGAAACATCAATGGGAACAACAATGCACGAAGACATCCGATCAGTATCAAATAAATACTTGGCAGCTATCTACGTACTGGGCCATTGTTTGATTTACCGGTTCACCAGAGTCTGGCTATACTTAGACCCGATATTCAACATGACACGAGTAGCTCACATCCAAAAAGCTGCATTGAAAGACTTGCACAGGTTCACTAAACAGATCATTCAAGAACGAAGAGAATACAGACAAAGCAATGGTATTGAAAATATAATAGATGACGATGAATGCTATGGAAAGAAGACCAGAGTAGCTATGTTGGATTTACTTCTGGATCAAGAGCAACAAGGGCGGATAGATGACGATGGCATACGGGAAGAAGTTGATACTTTCATGTTTGAGGTATTTTTTAAAAGATAAAGTTATTTTAACATGGCAACAAAGACATACTTAACATAGATTTAATAATAACAAAAAATAAAATGTGTGAAAATCATGTCAGTTTCTATAAAAAAAAATATTTTCTTATTGGGGATATGAAAGAATAAAATATAATGTTTTAAACGATTATCCAGACCTAGCACGCACTGACCTGACGTCGTCCGGTCGAAACATCAAACGAAAGATACCCATTTTGATCTAAATAAAATAATGCGCAATAAGTTTCGAGACATTTAAAACATGTTCTCAAATTTCGAAAGCTTAAATGTTACATTTGACTATATAGTCCAGATATAGCCTTAGCTATATAGTGTTAGAGTCAATAGAAAAACGTGCCAAGAAGCTTATTATCAACGAATTCCTAGTCTAGAGCTGACTAAAGCTTCAAAGTCAACAGCATCAGCGAAAAGCTTATAGTCTATCGGTTTTTATCGGCCAATTTTTCGATCGACGGCAGTCACGAAAATGAGACATTTCATGGTTGATATTCCGGAATTCCGAACGAACCACTTTGTCTTTTTTATAGTGCGAAGTACCTACTTGACCTTGTAATGTTCTGTCTGAATGGGTATTTCCCGATAGTCATTATCTATTTTCAAGTCGCGAGTGAATTAGTTTTTTCCAGACAAGCGTTATCCATCGTACACCGATCATCACTTAACAGCAGGTGAAGAGGTCAAGCGCAAGCCAATTTTTTTTGTTAAGATGCATCTGGATAACCTGTATCTTATTTAAGTAAACATAAACCTACCTTGATGGTATAAGGGTATGACTATATAACTTAAAACCTGGATCTTTATTGCTTTAGGGTCACGATACGACTGCTGCGGCGCTGAGCTTCATGATGATGAGAATTGCAAATGAGCCTGAAGTACAGGTATGCGTTATTTACCCGTAGACTTTGAATGACAAATAAAATATAAGAACATAAGAAACAGATTGAGAAGAGTCCAATACTCTGGAATCTGGATAGGCCAGAACTGCACCAGCCACAGCCTCGACAACGTCGTCAACGCTCATGTCGATGTCATTATAAGCCAAAACAGCTGGAGGAATATTGTGCAAGAAGAGTTATATCCTAATCCGAAGGCGTGCGAACATTGGGGAATTGACACAAGGTGGAAAAAAGAGATTAATAAAAAAAATACTTTATTCATATAGCTTAGATTTTTCATAAGTAAGTTCAATTGATAACTTCAAAAATGTAATGCGCTAACGAGATGGAAGCACACGAAGCATTGGTTCTTAAAAGCCAATCAAAATCGTTCAAAGCTTCAAGTTACATCAATATAATCTTACAAAGTGCTTGCAAGCAATAGCAAAATATGTTTGTCTTTTGACTGAAAAAACATTACAGGAAAAGATACACGAAGAGTTAAGTCAGATCTTCGGCGACTCAGATCGGGAGCCCACGATAGAAGACCTCTCCATGTTGAAGTATCTGGAATGCTGCATCAAGGAGTCTCTTCGTCTCTACCCCAGCGTCCCTTTCATCGCTCGCTACATCACTGAAGATGTGACTCTGAGTAAGTTCTTCTATTTATTATTAAGTTTAAGTTTTCTATTTGTTACTTCCGCATTAACTTGCAGAGTTTGTGGTGCTTATAATGAAAACCGCAACCCCAATTAACCCCATCGAGCTTATAGTTTACCACCGAAAAGCGTAGGAGTCCTTTTAATACTCCCAGTTTGAAATTTTTAAGCTCGAAGGTAATTTTCGCTCTATTGTTGAGTCGAGTAGAGTGGGACAAAAATTTCATTAATTAGGGTTCAGTATCTAGTTTTTAAACCAGCACAAATAATATGGAATTTTGCTAGAGCGCCTACGAATTTCGCGATAACAAATCACTACAATAATTAGTTTTGTCTTGTCTTTAAGTTAAAACAAGGAGTTAAGTACTATTAATGCATTGATGTGTAATTGCATCTATAAACTAGTAGTTCGCCCCGAACAAGGTTAAAGACGGTTTTAAGCATGCCACTAACATAGATGTTTCACTAAAAATTCTATAAACTATTATCTTTTAAAAAATCGAGTCTAAAAAGCCACAAAACACAAACATTCTCTAAGTTAATATTCCACTACAAAGAAGAAGATAATATTTTTTTGACGGATTTTGAAGTCGGGTAAAAATTACAAAAAAATATGAAAATTTAAATCTAATTTTGAAAATAAAAAAATGTTCTCGCCTTCGTCAAAATCCATGTAAAAATATTATTTTGTTCTTTGTGGTGGCATATTAACTTAGAATGTTTGTGTTTTGTGCTTTTTTAAAGTCGGTTTTTTTATAAATTATTTATTAATTATAAAATCCCTCCATTCCAGGCGGGTACAAGGTCCCAGCTGGTACAATCTGTTGCATCCACATTTTCGACGTGCACCGGCGCGCGGACATCTACACCGATCCTGAAAAGTTCATCCCTGAACGATTTCTACCTGAGAACGTGACAAAGAGACACCCGTATGCTTACGTGCCCTTCAGCGCTGGCCCGAGGAACTGCATAGGTTTGTAGGCACCTATTGATGAAAGCTAAGACACAGACGTTGACGAAACCCCTCCTTCTGCGTCGTCGAGTAAACGTAGAGTAGGCACTAATATTGTAAATTCGAAAGTGTGTTTGTTTATTTGTCAGTTTGTTTGTTCTTCTTACACGCAGCAACAGAGCAGCAGATCGACGTAATTTTTAGGGTTCTGTACCTCAAAAGGATTTGCGTGCCAGTCCTACTTGTACTTGTTCGGTTTTTTATTTTTGTTAGAGTTATACAGAGAGCCGGAATGTCACATAGGGTACTTTTTACGCTGCAAAAAATTAAGGTTACTGATTTTTTTAACGTAAGTGAAACCGCGTTGCGTTAACGATAAAACTTCACAACATCAACATTCGATTCAAATGGTTAGTCTCTTTCGTGCACATCATGACCGATGGGGAAGAAAGGTTCTGGAGTGGAGACCACGAACCGGAAGACGCAGCGTAGGGAGGCCTCCCACTAGATGGACCGACGACATTGTGAGAGTCGCGGGCATCCAGTGGATGCAAAAGGCAGGCTGTGTGGCAGTGTTCAGTGTGGAGGTTAAAGGGGGAGGCCTATGTTCAGCAGTGGACGTCTTCTGGCTGATGATGATGATGATGTTCACATCATATAGGTATACGTTGGAAACAGTTACAAAACTATTCTCTGTGGTATAAAAAAGCATGTCTATTCTATTCCTAGATTCCTACTTCATACTCCGAAGAGACCAATAAATAAAATAAAAAAAACAAAAACAGCAAAGTGAAAACAAAAGTGAAAAAAAAAACTTGTGTTACAACTCTTTAAATACCTAGTAGACACAACAGACTTTATTGTCCGAGAATGGACATGGATTCTGACACAATGCATTTAATTATTCTCCATTAATTAGAAATTTTAAAGTGAGACTCATTTAAGGGTGCCAGTTAAATTCTCACATTGAAAAAATCAAATTCCAGGTCAAAAGTTTGCCCTTCTGGAGATAAAGACGCTGATGTCTGGTCTGCTGAGAAGGTACCGCCTGGAGCCCATCACTAAGCCAGAAGACTGTCAGTTCACCTGCGACGTAATTCTACGAGTCAGGAACCCGATTTACGTGCGTTTCCGGAACAGGAAGAAATATGTTTAGACCCTAGAAACATGTAAATAAATAATCAACGTATTATCATAAGTTGCAACATACTTTTTGTAATGTGTCCTGAAAACAGATTTTAATTTTAATTTTCACACATAAACGAGAGATGATGCCTTAGTTTCAAAAATTATTCTATGATAGATGACATCTACAAATTTCAAAGAACGACCCAAGTCCTGCAGAAAATTAGTATTTAGTAGCAAAAAATATATCATACGAAAATATAAATACATATAAATAAAAATAAAAATATACAATAATATATCATATAAAACGAATTTTTATTTCGCTCAAAGCGGTGGTATCTACTTAGAACACAGAAACAGAATCATTTCTCGTCAACAATACTGAACTTTCATAATCTCAGGAAAGAGAAGAAAAAAATATATTTTCTGTGCTCATAATAGTTTTATTATTCGCTTTGGCTGGCATTTCACTTCTCATGGCGGATTACTGATTTTTATTATTTTATATTTGTTTCAGTGTTTTTTTCCTGTCATCAAACTTGATCATTATTAACCTTAACTGTTGACCTTTTGGAAAAACTCACATAATGGGCAATGGAGAGAGCTATGCACGGAATTTATTTGCGCGATAGAATCCGGAACGTTCGTCAAAGGACCAGAGTCACCGACATAGCTGTTAAAATTTGCAAGTTGAAGTGGCAATGGGCAGGCCACATCGCTCGAAGAACCGATAACCAATGGGGAAGAATGGTTCTTGAGTGGAGACCACGAACCTGAAGACTCAGCGTAGGTAGGCCACCCACTAGATGGACCGACCACATTGTGAGAGTTGCGGGCATCCGAATGGATGCAGAAGGCAGTCTGTCGTTCAGTGTGGAGGTTAAAAGGGGGAGGCCTATGTTCAGCAGTGGACGTCTTCTGGCTGATGATGATGATGATAAAGATGACGAGTCTTTCATAAAGGCGCTCTCAGACGGCGAGTTGCGAGACGGTGCAGCACGGCAAGCTTTGGGATGCAGAATGCCGATGGATGACAAAGGATCCTGTGACATCCCACGTGACGAAAGCAATATTCAACTTTGTTTCAATTCTTTTAACGATATGACGTTATTTATGCGTCTCACGGAAAATCGCGACCTGCCTAAGCATCCCTTAAAAATAACGCAACGTGTCGCGGTATTCCGCAGCGTAACTTGAGGTTTCGGCCTATTCATGTTGCAATAGGAGAATGTCGCTGATTAATTCATTGCATTAAGGTTTAAATTCATTTTCCAACAAAATAAATCCATTGCAGTTCCGTACCGTTCCTCGCCATCTGTGAGCGCCGGCCCTTAGGCTTGGTATTCTTGCTTCTGACGCAGGCATGTTTGAGCAGAACCTCTATGAGCAAAGTAAAACCAACTACCGAAATCGAACAAACATTAAACGAACATTATAAGAATCTTATCTAATCTAAGCAATCAAACAGCAAAGGGTATCTTATGTAACTATTGTATTTTCAAATGTTTGTAACATACCGCAAATGAGATTGCTTTGTAATGGAAAGTCGTAATCTAAGGTAAGTAGTAAGTACTAAATCTACTTATTGTAAATCTTAAATTAATTAATTCACTGACGGACAACGCACATCTTACCGCTGGGTCTAGCCACCCACCATCTACCATCTACCATGAAATTCTGCATTAGTGTTCTTTATAAAGGAGACATAGGTAAAGGAAGAATTTTTGAAATCATCGGCCGATTACACACTTTCTTAGGAAGAAAGTGTGTGTGAAGTTCGTAATTTTTGATGTTAGAAATATTGGTACATTTGGTACCTACTTAGACTTCTGTTTATTAGTAAGTGTTAATTGAAGCATTATTTTATAAAAACTCATCGCTAAGAGGGTGAAAAAAATGTATGAAAAGTAATCACGCTTTAAAGTTAGAAACGTGAAAGTTCGTATTGAGGCTCCTGTTTACAAACAAACTTGACTTTGTTCATACCGGATGTCCGGACTTTGTATATAGCGTTTTTAGAATACTAAAAAACCCCTAAGGAGTTAAAAAGTAATGTAATGACCTAAATAATGAAACAGACATCACCAATTATCGGCCACTGGTGGACGTGGTGTTCGAATACCTACATCTACAGCGAAAATAATCAGAATTAATAATTTTCATTCAGCTTTTACAAAGTTATTGCAGCTGACCGAGCAAATAAATGCTTGGAACAAGAATAAGTTAGCATTAGCTCGTAGATCATGGACTTCACAGTCAGATCGACAATGCATGCACGCTGCGTTACTCTGCTATTTGAGCGTGTCGCGGTTCGCACTTGATACTTAATTCGATTACGAATATTACGATGTCTGTCCATCGGTTTTATAATAATAATTATTCTAAACTTGCACGGTTGCTTTGCTGTACAGTTCAGGGGGTTGTTGCTGTCTTTTGACTTTTTTGTTCCACAGCGCCTGAAATAAATCACTTAGATAAAACTTTATGTTGATTACTTCAATTATTAAAAAATATTTTTTGTCAATCATGTTCAATAAAATGACAAAACACGGCGCAACTACTCCGTCCGTAAAGTTCTAAAACGGATCTTAAAACAAAACTTTTGTATGCCATAGCAAACAAGCAGACGGGCTGCCTGATGGTATGCAGTCACTTTCACATATGGATACTTGTAACACCAGTGGCATCACAACTACGTTGCCGACCCTTCAAGAATCTACAACTCGCTTTTTTAATAACCCCATGTTGCAGTTTTTCGGAAACACTGCGGAACGTACAGCTCATTCCACATTTTGCAGGTTCAAGGCAAGAAAGATCGCGTGAATTGCACAGTGTACGATTTCCATTGATCTATGATAAATGAACTTTTAGACGTTGGCCTAGCCCGTGTGATGGTAAAATCGCGATCAAACAATTCTTCGGAACACTCCCCGTTGTAAATGCTATAAAAGAAACAGAGAAAGAGAAAGAGAAAGAGAGAGAGAGAGAGATAGAGAGAGAGAGACCCAACGTCTCTGCGCATGTTGAGCGGCTCTGGGTGTTCGGTGAGTTTGGGAACATTGACAACGGAATGGAAACGCCAGCTAAGAATGGAGTGGAGTTATTTACTCTTCATAACTTTTTTTTGCGATGTTTATTTAACCTAACCTGACACAAAAATCAGACAGTCACACAGTGGGAAATGAAGAGAGCTATGATCGGATTTTCTTTGCGCGATAAAATCCAGAACGAGGATATTCAGCAAAGAACCAGAGTTACCGATATAGGTATCAGCAAGTTGAAGTGGCAATGGGCGGGCCATATCGCTCGAAGAACCAATAACCGATGGGAAAGGAAGGTTCTTGAGTGGAGACCACGAACCGGAAGACGCAGCGTAAGTAGGCCTCCCACTAGAATCTAGAATGTAGATGGACCGACAACATCGTGAGAGTCGCGGACATCCAGTTGATGCGGATGGCAAGCTATCGTTCATTGTGGCGGTCTAAAGGGGAGGCCTATGTTCAGCAGTGGAAGTTTTCTAACTGATTATGAAGATGATGAAACAAAAAGAAACAAAAAAATATTAAAAAAAAATATATTTACCTTCAGTGACTGTCGGAACTTGGTGGACATCAAACTGAAGAGCAGTGGATTGAGAACAGCACTGAACCAGTTGGTCAGAGCTGAGGCCTTGTACCAGAAGCTCCACCACTGGAATAATACAAAAATTATACTATATCTTCCATCCATGACTATATTAAATAGAGGAAATTAGAAATATGACAATTTAAAACACCTACTGATTTTAAATGTTAGCTTTCATAATATTTTTAACGTTAGCATTGCATACAGATCATGGTTTCAACATAGAATTAAATTCAGACTAAGCTAGACACTGTCTTGCAAAACAAGATATTTATTTCTATTACATTTTCTACTAAACAAGTAGTGAATGCGGTAGACTTAATAATTTTCTGAAAAATCTACTAAAGACCGTCTGAGCTTCAGAATTCTCTCTATTCTTTCCCACAAGAGTAAGTCTGAGCTGGTCTAACTTTTGTATAGGCTGTGTTTTTGTTTGGAATGACACGGTTAGAGACCAAACTGGTGAAATCGTTAGGTACCTCATCTACCTCGAGGAGTTGCTTGGCATCCCAGGCGACGATGATGATCCTTATCGAGAAGAACGGCAACCAGCACACCAGAAAGGACACCGTCAATGCTACTGAACAACGAACGTGCAATTAACGTCTTCGATATAGCTAGGTTTTTTAACCCTAGAAAGATGACCTACATCGAATCGACGTAATCGATTTAAAATAATCGATATAACAAATTTTTATTTCGCGGCACGACACTGGCCATTCCTGCCAACTCAATTGGCCCACGGAGCTTGCAGGGGACACCAATATAGTGCAATACTTTCGTCAATATAATATATCTACCGTACGTCGACGTGACGTATGGTTATCTTTAGTGTGAGTTTTTGCAAGTTGAAGGGGAAATAGGCAGGCCACATTGCTCGAAGAACCGATAACCGATGGGGAAGAAAGGTTCTGAAGTGGAGACCACGTACCGGAAGACGCAGCGTAGAGAGGCCTCCCACTAGATGGACCGACGACATTGTGAGAGTCGCTGGCATCCAGTGGATGCAAAAGGCAGACTGTCGTTCAGTGTGGAGGTTAAAGGGAGAGGCCTATGTTCAGCAGTGGACGTTTTCTGGCTGATGATGATGGCAATGTCGTCGGATCATAAACAAACGGGAATAATTTTTCCCGTTTGTTCTACCAATAGAACAAACGTGAATTATTTCCCGCTTGTTCTATTTGTTGAACGAGTTACGTACGATTCGAAGTTTCGAACAAACGTCTATTGGTAGAACAAACGGGAATGATCCTTGTAGCCCTACCTACGAAGCGTCTTCCGGTTCGTGGTCTCCAAAGAATTTTAACATAACACATCAAAATTAATTGCTTTATTTTTCTAAAGATTCTAACATAAAAATAATTGGTCTATTATTTTTATAAGATTCCAATCAATGTTGCTTGATTACTTATCAATATAAATAACATCAAAACGTCTGAGGTTTGAAGCCAATCGTGTCTACTTACTAATTAGTTTGTTGATTTTCCTTGTGTTATTTCGATGATTGAAAGTCCTCGTCTTCTTTGTCTCTTTTTGCACCACATTCATTTGGAACGCTATCATCGTATACACGAACGTCATTATTCCCAGAGGAATGAGGAAGGTTACTACTGCGAGCACAGCGTTTACCATCCTGGCAAAACGAGTAGGCACTATGAAACACAAAGATGCTTTCTTAGTCTGTATCAGGCGCACAGTCCATATCTCTGGGAGAGTCTCAGCAATCGCCACAATCCAAATGACCACCATAATCTTCATGACTCTCCGCCAGACGGGACCAGACTGCAGCATCAGTGGATAGCATATTGCTACGTACCTCTCCACTGCCAAGGCCGTCATTATCAGAATCCCGTTGTTCCACAGCGAAACTACCAAGAAGAAGTGTATTTTACACGTTATTTCCCCAAAAGAATACTGCAATAATTGGTATTCTGATCCAAAATGTTCGTGAATCTCCAGTAAAATCGCGAATGTTACCAACAAGTCCGAGACTGCCAAGTTGAACAAGTAGTAATTGGTCGCGGTGTGCATGCTCTTGTCATAGTAGATGACGATGCAAGTCAACAAGTTGCCCACGAGACCAACAATAAAGATAACTGACATAAGGGAGAGCAAGAGAGACTGAGGCCACTGAGATTCTTGACTTAAAATGCGCTCCATGAGTTCTGACCACATTTTGATGTCTAAATCACCAGGTTCAGTAATGTTATGCATTTTATTTGATACTAGTTCGTGGTTTGAAGGTGTGGACGCAATGGGGACCGCGCTGGTATTAAACCAAGCCTGGAAAGGAGTGTACAGGTAGGATAGTATGAGTAACCCTTGTTGACATGCTACACGTAATACCTACCTAATGGTATATTAATCATTGTTTGGATTAACACACAAGATTACTTACCTAATTGGATTAAAAGCGAGTTTGCTAATGGCGATACTACGTTTCGTATTTTGAAGTACTAGCTCTGATATATACTTACTACGTTTTTTCCAATAAACCAATTGATGACCCTCGGTCCAAGTTTCCTTGTAGTTCAGACAGCTGCAATCGTTAATAGCTGAGAAAAGTCTTAATTTAAAGTATGATGCTATAGTCTATAGCTGACTTTGTTTAATGCGCCTAAAATTCTAAAATATGTCCTTTTGGGGGGTAGTATACAGGCGGCCAGTTAAATTTTAAATAGGGTCTTTTTGGTGTAGTCTCTTGAGTAAAAGTTTTCATCAAATGAGGTTCCAAATTCAAATTACATCATTGACCAGACCAGCAAACAAATTCAAATAATAATCGCAGCAGGAAATAATTTAACACTTGCAATAGATGCAATATTATTGACTTCTGCAGAGGGAATAATGAAGTCTAGTACAAGATTATTCCCTACTCGACTCTAAGGCTAAAATAATTTAATTTATGTTGCATGATACATCATTAATCATTGTCGAACAGGTGCTGCAAATAGTAGATTATGTAACGAGTGCATAAAACAACTAATTTTAGCCGAGACCTTAAGTTTATCAGTCCAACCGAAGGCGAGGGCGGATATGTAGGTCGAAGCTAAAATGGGTTTTATGCACTCGTATTTTCAAATGAAACAATATTTTTGTTAGTAATCTGACTTTAATCACAATTAAAACTGAAAGAACAATGTTAAATTTTTATTCGAAAAACGTTGTCTGGGTTTTTAATAATAGTACCCTGATCTATAGATATTAATAATTTAAAGACCCTTGTAAACCTCCTACATTAAATTTAAAAAACAGAACGGGATCTTCAAATGGCTGAACAAATTTTCATGAATAATACCTAATAACACTCTCGAACAAGTCACATTTCAAACAAAACAAAACTAAATCGGTTCATTCGTTCAACCGACACACAGTAACACATATACATACATAAGGCACAGATACACAATTATAACAACCCTCTTTTTGTCGGGAGTTTAAAAAGGAGACTTTTATGCACTAGAACACAAAAACAGGTTTTGTCCGCGCACACCGGGCATAATGTGTGTGTGATAGGTGTGTGTTAGTTTAGCTCTATTTTATTAATTTGATTAAATATGTATCTAATTTTATGTTTTTATTGTTTTATTTTAATAATTGTATAATCAAATTGGCGATCGAAATAAATGAATTTGAATTTAATTGAATAAACAAGAACTTTACTAGCATGAGAAGTGAAAAGTATTTTCTTTACTTGACAATACTTACAAGGTAAGTATTTTTACGCACGGTTTTAGTATATTTTTTTTCGGTGACAGAACCGAGTCGCTGCTAACATATAGGTAGGTTTAAGTTTTTTGAACAACAGCACGGACAACTTTCCTGGGCTGTAACATACAACAATGTTAATTAAAATAGGATTATTTTGAGTACTAAACGTCTTAAACCATAAATTCGTTATTATTAACTTACTTCACACCAGTTCAGTAATATTCATGTATTTTCTAATACCAGTTTGGCATTCCCTTTAAAATCTAGGTACACTATATATATCCTTAAAACAGGCCAGGGGCCTTACGGACAACTGCTATTGCAGCACCTAATCCGCTCAGTTGGAATATCACGCGACCGCAAACCGTATCTGGGCGCGATAAGGTTCACGTTCGAGTGAATTATCAACTGAGCGGATTAGGTGCCGCAATAGCAGTTGTCTGTAAGGCCCCTGTATTGCCTAAAATACTTATAAGCAGGTATAACATGATTTAACATTTCTGCGGAAAACACAATACAAAAATATTTAAACCGGCTGCTATATGGCCATATATTTACCTTCGTTAGGTATGTGACAGAGTTGTTGTCACAGTTGGTTGGTTGGTTCAATGAACCATAAAATAGCATAACTTTCCAACACAAAAAATAATAATCAAATAAAAAATAACAATAGCTAGAGTTATTATTATTAATTCTTTATATTGCAAAACAGTAAACGATTTCTACAGTTCTCTGTATCCGACAATCTGCTCTGAATATTTCCACAGCTTCTTGGCCTCTGTTTCACTCCTGGCCTTCCACAGTATGAGACGGCTGGCACAGTCCACGAAATACTTCCCGGAGACCCGAGCGCACTCCTCGGCTACTGCCGCGTACTCCACAGTCTGCGCACCTTCCTCCACCGTGCGGTTGTACAGCAGACACCACCACCAGAAAAGGAAACGAGACACGAAGGAGAATCGCACCGTGATCCCCGTCATAATCACTCCTGGGTGCACCGCGTTCGCCACAACCCCCGTTCCTCCCAACCTTCGCGCCAGCTCTAACGTAAACATAAGCATACAAAACTTACTATCCGAATAAATGCGAAACGATCCCAAAAAACGGGTTTTACTTTTATCATCATTAATCGTGTCCGGATCAAACTTTCCAATAAAGTGCAGAATGGAGGACAAATTGATTATTCTACTGAATCGGGATTTCTTCAGCAGCGGCAGAAGGAGGAGCGTCAGGAGGAAGTGGCTAAAGTAGTTGCTTTGCATGCCTTCTACTATCCCGTCCTCTGTGAAGTCGTTGCAGCCGTATATTCCAGCGTTGTTTACCAGTACGTGCAGTTCTGGTTCCGTTGCTAGTGTATTGGCTGCAAATTGCCGGACAGATTTCAGTGAGGCAAGGTCCAGCTTCCTGAAGACAACGTCCTGGTTCCCAGTGGTAGCGACGATGCTATCCCGTGCGGTGCTGCCTCGCTCCTCGCTCCGGCACGCGAGGATTACCCGTGCACCTCTCGCCGCCAGACTCTTCGCAGTGTGGAACCCGATCCCTGCGTTCGCACCGGTTACGATCACTACTTTCCCCTTCATGTTTACATTAGATTTACACAATGCGATGCTACTTTGCAAGTAAACAGCGAATAGTATCAGTATCAACAATATAAAACATATTAGCTCTATCATTGCGTCTAAATACTGGAAGACGTGAGTGCAGATTGACAGGTCGACAGTACGCCTCGTAGCATAGATTCAGTATAAGTACTAGATGAGAAGTAAAATAATAATAATTACGAAAGTGAGATAACGTATATGAACAACTTCGTGAGAGTGAGCAGGACAAATATTATATTTATTGTCCCTTACTGGCGTATGCGATTCGTTTGTTTGCCATAATGCTAATCAAAGGCAAACAAACCGGTCGCAAAAAAATTGTTTTCGGTATTTTTGTGTTTGTGCATTATTAAATGTATTTTGAACGTTTTTACCTGCTGGTTTCTAGTGTATCAGTGTAAATCTGACCTTAGACAAAGGCGAATTGCAGTATTTTAGGCTGTAAAAGCCGCACGGAACGAAAACATGAAAATGTAACCTTTCACACGTAAGTTTTTATTTTCAAGTCCATTACTGAATAGTCTTGCATGAATTACTTGTTGTTGTTGATTATCTTTCGTGTTAGGTCAGATTTAGTTGAATTTAAACCATATTTTATAGGAAAATTTTATCTAAATAAGTAGTTTGTTCTGACGTATTATCCCGATAAATTGCGTGGCTGATTTAACTTTGACATTTGTGTGAATGTGTGTGCTTTCTCTCTCTACGCCTCGTAGTGAAGATAATATGTGTGGACTTGACACAACGCAATGAAAATATTCAATTTGTATAGGTAGAATCAACCTTGGTAGAAGAGTTTAACAGATGCCATTGTTGCTTCGGTGGCTTGTTTGCCTTGAATAACTCGACTAACCTGTATCATAGTTTATAGAAATAACGAGCCTAGAAAAGAAAGTAATAAAATAAAAATAAAATACATGTCGATCAATATCTTCGAACGTCTAAGACGACTGGGTATTATCTTGATAATAGCATTGCAAACATTTTAAAGTAATTTTCATGAATTTTTAAAATCCGCCATGCGATGAAATATTTTTATGAAAGGTGGTTCGTTTCACAAATGGCGGAAAATTCAAATTTCAAACAGTTTTCTTGTCCTTGTAGCTAGGCCGGGTAATTATTGTAAACGATCATGATTTTTGCGCAAATTGATTATTATTCTTTACAAAATCATGTAAAGCTATTTATCTCTCAATGCACATTATTACTTACGTTTGTGAATAAACAAATTTTTGCTGTTTCAAACGGCTTATTGACAAATGTAAGTAATATGGTGCGTTACTGTTAAGTAGTTGTACATTATAATGTAAAGAACAGCCAAAATTTTGCGCAAACACTGTGTTATTTAAAAATAATTACCTGGCAAAACTGTTTAAATTTGAATTTCCCGCCATAGGTGAATCGTACCACCTTAAACTATTTGCAATGTTATCCTTGTTATAAGTTTCCGTACCTCAAAAGGAAAAAAAGGAACCCTTATATGGTCACTTTATTTTTTTACGGTTCCGTACCCAAAGGGATAAAACGGGACCCTATTCTTGTTATACTTTAGAGTGTGTACTATAATCATGCCAAGTTTGACGCTTGTATGTATTACCGTTTTTACATTAGAGCTAATACAAAAATACGTATAAAAATACGTCTGTTGTCCCTTTAGTTTTTACTTTTTAACAATTTTTAAGAACATTACATATTCTGTGCAAATTTCAACTGGCTATCTATTACGGTTCGAAAGTTATAGCCGTTAATAAGGGGAAGGGGGGCTAATAATAGGGTCCCGTTTTTACCCTTTTGGTACGAAACCGAAATTACATATTTTTATCTATGTAACTAGCTGCGTCCCGCGGTTCCACTCGCGTTATATACCTCCTTGGTACCAACAGCAACCTTCTTGGACTAAGATGATTTTTTTTTCTATGTTGTCATTATGTCATTATGTAGACTTTAATTCTTGCAGTTCCATATAATTATAATGTCGAAAATTTGCTTTGAAGAAGTGCTTAGTAGCACTGCCACTGCCACTTGTGCTATTTTCCAGTGTGTACATACATACATACCTACATCATGCGTGATCTGCAACGGGCTTTAGAAAATAATCGTTGACTGTTAAATGCAAAGTTAAACCTGAACACAGAATATTCATAAAGATGTGGCTGTTGTTATTTATAGACAAAGAATACGTAGTACATATAGGTCGTTGTACAGAACACATAATTTATGTATTCTGTGCAAAGATTATGTGTCTATAAATAACAACTGGTATAATTATTATTATACCAGTTATACCTACCTGGTATATTATATCAGTTTATAGACAAAGCAGGTGGACAATTAAATGAGGTGAAGTGCTATGCTATGACTCAAATAATTTTTTGGAGTAGGCTTAACCCTAAGACTAAGACGGCTTAACCTGTCGTGCACTTGAATACATTTGACTTCGACATTTGCTTTGTAATTTTTTAATGAATTTAGTAAACAATAAAAAAAATGTTTTGGCTACTGCTATTCAAAGCAATAAACATTTTTTTTGAGAATTCAAAAGTTAATTAATAATAGAAATATATAATTAAAAAGAAAACTAAAACATGGGTGATTATATAATATATATAATTGAGAAGGTCCTAAAGAATTAGGACGGTCGTACAGACGGACAGACAGACGGACGGATAGAACGAACATGAACTTAAAATCAGTAGTCCTACGGAACCCTAAAAACGGTATTTAACAACAGTATGCATTAATTCTTCTATTTATTTACCCTCTGTAATTTATCATAGAGTGAATTCAATAAAGGACGATTACTAGAACCAAAAATGGATTGCCAGGATCGTTGTTCGCTTAATCTAAGTAATCCAGTAAGTAGACATCTTTACGGACGGACTTAGATTCCGGCGTGCTATGAGGCTGAATGCTGATTAGTGACAGCAATAGTCACCTAAAAATTGCAAAGTCTCTCCCCCCGTAAAGTAGCTTACTGTCTATTTTCTATCGCATACATTTCGGTGGGTGTGCGCAAGAGTTTGATGACCTTATTCCACCCTCCCTTTTTTACTAAGGGACAAGTAGAAGAACTGCACACTACCACAACCCTCCCTCGTGGAAATACCAAAGATTCGTACACATCGATTTGGATCGTCATTTATGTTACGTACTGCCCAAGAATGGAACTGTCGTCCTCCTTGTTTCTGAGAACTACAGTCTAGGCATCTTCAAGGCCTAAAGTGCATAGTTTTTTTTCTAGATCAACGTGTTCCATCTTCGGCCACACCGTTGCTTATCATCAGGCGAGTTGGTGGCCAAACGCACCGATTTTTCCGGTCAGACAGTGATTTCAATATCAGCTTATTTACAGTGGTGGTTTCTTTTTTTAGGGTTCCGTACCCAAAGGGTAAAACGTGACCCTTATTACTAAGCCTACGATGTCTGTCTGTCTCTGTCCGTGCGTCTGTCCTACCTATTAACGGCTGTATCTTTCGAACTGTAATAAATAGCCAATTGAAATGTTCATAGAATATGTAATGTTACGGCGAATTAATTAAGAAATAATAAAAAAGCCTAAAAGTTAAAACCAAAGAGGTCCCCATACAACAAATATGTATTTTTATCGTATTTTTCTATTTGCTCTAAGTAATGTAAAAACGTTAATTCGTACAAGCGTCAAACTTGGCATGATTATAGTACGCACTCTAAAATATAACAGCAAATAATAATAAATGGTGTGTGGTCGGTGACACTTTTTGTTCACCACTGGTTCTCGTGCGATAACCGCAGTTAAGCAACGTCGTCGTCGGCTAGGTCGGACTACCCTTAAATTACTTGGTTGGACTATTTGTATGGGTGACCGCCTGGGCATTGATGGGATGTTGTCTTTTTGCACTATTATTTGTACTTTAGTAGCTAACAAGTTATGTGGTGGTATGGAACCCTCAGTGCGCGAGCCCGATCGCACTTGACTGGTTTTTACGTGTATTTAGCTTTATCTTTGTTGTGGGGCAAGACGTTTTGTGAAACGTGTAATTTTCTTAAGAAGTTGTAGTGCTGTTCGTATTTCTTCAGTCGTTTTCACGATAGTTCAATGGAACCGTCGCGTACATCGAAATGAAGAAAATATTCATAACAGCGAAAACCCTCGTGAAGCAAGCGACTATTTTTCGCATTTTCAACGCAAACAATTACTGATAATGACCTATTATGACTAAGTAAGTAGGTAAACAAGTAGCCTCTGCCTACCGTATCGCAAAACTGGTGCGGCATCCATTTCGATTACACCATCGCTTTTCTTTCCCTCATAAAAATGGATAACGATACTGATATTAGTGATAAAACTGTGAAAATGTGGTCAGAACTTATGGAACGTGTCTATGAAGAGGACTCCACGTGGCCAAAGATGCTCATACCTTCATTTATGGGACTCATCTTTATAGTTAGTATCGCAGGGAATTCTGTGACCTGCATCGTAATCTACTACGACAAAACTATGCACACTCTGACCAATTACTATTTGTTTAACTTGGCCGTATCAGACTTGCTGGTGACGCTTGCTATTCCTCTAGTGGTGCATGAGCAACTGCATTCAGATTTTCTCATTTTACATTTCTCGTTTGGAGACACGGCGTGCAAAATACACTTCTTTTTGATCATGGTTTTGTGGAACAACTGCATCCTGATAATGACTGCTTTGGCGATGGAGAGATACGTGGCAATATGCCATCCTATGATCCTGCAGACTTCCCCTGTATGGAGGAGAGTTATGAAGGTTATACTGATCATTTGGGTAGTGGCAATCGCAGAAACTATTCCAGAAATGTGGGGTGTGCGCCTGATACAGACTAAGTCAGCATCTATGTGCCTCATAACGCCTACCCGTTTCGCTAAGATTGTGAACGGAGTGCTTGCGATTGTAACCTTCCTCATTCCTCTGGGAATAATGACATTCGTGTATGCGATGATAGCGTTCCAAATAAATGTAGCGCAGAAAAAAACATCGAAGGGGAGGATCTTCAACAAAAGAAATAACAGAAGCAGAGTAAACAAGCTCATCAGTAAGTACAAATAGGATAATAGCAATACGAGACATGCCGTCGTAGCCTATTTGGGAGACCGTTATACTTGAAAGCGTGAGGTCGCGGGTTCAAACCCCGGGCCCGTACCAATGAGCTCTTTAGCGTTTATGAAAGGATTTTTATTTTTATATCTACCATTGGGTTTTCGGTGAAGGAAAACATCGTGAGGAAACCTGCATACGTACGGAGAAGAAATTCAATGGCGTATGTGAATCCACCAACCCGCAACTGGGCCAGCGTGGTGGATATGGCCCAATCACCCTTTCGGAGGTAGGTTAAAAGTCCAGCAATGGACTGTTAAAAGGCTGATTATAATGAATACGAGACATGAAGGCTGTTCCAAAAAAATACATTTATACAAGGCTGAAAATATTTGTTTCGTGAATTCAGTGTTGGTCCCTTAGGTCAGACAAACGAGAGAGATATCGTGAGGTGGCGTGGCACCTTTTTAGGGTTCCGTACCTCAAAAAGAAAAAACGGAACCCTTATAGGATCACTTTGTTGTCCGTCCGTCCGTCCGCCCAAGCAGACAGACAGACAGACATAGCAGGCTTAGTAATAGGGTGTTATGTATGGAACGGCTGAAAGTATTCATTTCATGAATTCAGTGTTGGTTCCATAGTAAAAGTTGTTCATAATGATGTAACAATTTGTTAGATCAAACAAACTGATGCGGGAGGCCTTAATCCTGTTTAGGTGATTGCGAAACCTTGCGCGACCGCAAACCGTATCTCGGCGCGTTAAGGTTTACGTTCGCGTGATTTTCCGCACTGCGCTGTTCCAGCGTGTTTCGAGCCCGCGTTAAGGGGTAGCCGTAAGGCCCCTGTACCTACTTCTATTAGCAGTAGGTATAATAAGAAGAAATCAAGTCATTGTACTTGTCATTACGAACAACTTTTAAAAATATTTCACAGTCGAACCAGTCTTCGACGAAGTATAGCCATAGACTTCGACTAAAATAAAATGAATGGATGGGCCCAGAAGAAGTGCATTTTTGAAGATTACAAAATGAGCGCCGGCGCTCACTTCGTTTCAGTCGGTCTGTAGCCGTAAAAGTGCGATACATGACGTTTGTTACATGATAACGAAACATTAGACAAAATTATGCCTTCGTGTGATTTCCGGAATTGTAATAACACACCAAAAAACCGCTATCTATCTTTTGTGACAAATGCAATGTAAATAATTAGGTTATGGTTATAATTAGGTGTTGAAATATATGTCCGACGGTTTTGACTTGTTATTACTGAGCAAGATGGTTATGGCCCGTCCATTCATTTTATTTTGGTTGAAGGCTATAACCGTCTATAGCCTTCAACCAAAATAAAATGAACATTTGCGTACCTACCTACTAGATGTCACCGAACCCTTTCCATATTACCACTTGATAACTTATTTAAATTTTATGTTTAGTAGCATTGACCGTGGCATTCCTGGTGTGCTGGGTCCCGTTCTTCAGTGTAAGGATCTGCATATTCGCATGGGACCACGAACGACTCTTGAAGGTGGACAAGGTAATAATTCATTAATCATCTTCTAAAACTAAAATAAATTTTATTATCCTCATAAAATACTTCTCTTGGCATCTCTGGTAGACATTTGTAACTATAAATATTTCGAGTATTCCTATATCGCTACGGCAGCAGGGGACAAGACTAGCACAGGACTGGAAGGAAAGGTGCGCTAAAGAGGAGACCTATACCCAGCAGTGGGTGGAAAATGGTAAATGATGATGACGATGATGATGATGATGATGATGACCTATATAGTGTTTAAAGTCTATTGTAAGTATTTTGGGTCCCTAGTGAGTTGCTTAAAGTGATGAGTGATGACTGATATGAGTGAGTTCCTTAAGGGGCAGAATACCAGGTGCAGTGATCAATCTATAAAAAACCAGCCAAATGCAAGTAGGGCTCGCGCACTGAGGGTTCTCAACCACCTCAGAATACAATAAAGTTGTGCAAAAAAACAATATCACACTTAATCACACTAATAACTGGCTAAGAGAGTGTCAAGACTCGAGACATGCATATTGTAGGGTTCCATTTTTCGTATCCAAAGTCATATAATTGTGGTCACAATCATCATAGTTCGGAAATAGGTCACAGAAAAATTCGAAAGAATGAAGCTCTGTGGACCCAGGTTTCAGAGGTGCATCATACCAACAGAACATATAATTTTTATGGATTAGCCAATAAAAAAGCTACATGAGAAACATTCTTTACAAAGACAATTTTACCTTTTACCTTTGATCTAGAACGTCTTGAATTTATACAGATTTATCGCTAACCAACATATTTCAATATTTCAACTCCTCCGTAGCTTATTCTTACCATAATTCTACTTTCACGTCATCACATCAGCAGCTATGAAATGTGCACTGCTGAACAAGGCCTCCCTCTTAGAGAGGGGTGTTGCCATAACCCCCACGCTTTGCAGGTGGCTTGGGGATCGCAGTACGTACACTGTTGTACTAAAAGTGTGTTTTAGGACAGAGTGTTTTAAAACTGTGTTTTAGGACATACCCGGGTACCTCGGCCCTCATTATGCATGCTTGTATTTTTATTTCAGTGGTGGATCTACTCGTGGAAGTTATGCGCTCTCAACACCTGGTTCAGTGCAGTTCTCAATCCGCTGCTCTTCAGCGTGATGTCCACTAAGTTTCGACAGTCGTTGAAGGTACTTGAGCTAGTGGGACATACACAGATCGATGGTCCTAAGCCGAAAGGAGGTCATAGGAACATCATAATGAACAACAATTTCTTAAAAAACAAAAAGATAGGAGGCTATAAACAAAAACTATTTAACCCATTTAGGTTTTTTTTTTTTTATGAATTACCTCAAAATTAACATATTTTTATTTAATTAACAGTATAATAAAAAAATTACTATTTTGAGGCAATTAATAAATAAATAAAAAACAATTACAATTACAATTTAAAAACAATTGGTTTAGTAGAATCGGGGCCCAGATGGTTTGCGCATAGACCCTTAGAGGTATAGCGACAACATTTACCGTGGGACTAAATATGAAATAACGAAAAAAATATCAGCTAAGGCATAGCTGATATTTTTCGATTTTCGTTGGGTTCGGTCGACCGAATTTCACTAAGCATTGAATTAATTGCAGCTAAGTGATTTTGGTAGACAGTTCAAAGTTACGTAAACCCAACGAAATTCGATCTTTCCTGGTTTATTTTTCGTTTGCCTGTTAACCCATCCAAAATATCAGCTATTCCATATTATCTTTCTTTGATTGTAAATGAATTTTTCCATGGAATAGTTGATTTTTCATATTTTTAGGGTTGGTCCTATACTTATATGGTAAAAGTTGTTCATAAAGATGAGTTAATACAATTAGCTCCATTCGGCTTAGTAACAAAGCTATCCAAAAAGTATTCCCTTTTTATAGCAATATGTGATTCTTTAGAATTATGGTGGGCCCTAATGTTCTCATTACGTCTAATGTCTTTACTTACTTTACGCAACCAATAGATATTACTGTAGAAGAAGAAAAAAAAGACAATAAATATTAGATGTAGCTGAAAAAATAAAATAAAAAAGTCAAAGGAAAAATTAAAGAAGTCTACTTTTCTTTATGAATTTTAGGCTTTTTTTTACTTCTTTTTAGACTTTTTTTGAAGTGCGTTTTTTGGGTGTGAAGATCTACTTCTTCTAATCTTCAAGATGACGTTGCGAACTTCCAGCACCATCTTAATAGTATCAGAGATAGATCTAGGTACGTTTTGTCACCAATTTTCCTGATGATAAGTGACGGTGAGGCCAATGATGGAGACAGTTGGAGGGCTAGATAGTGACCTTTATTCCAAAAAAACCGGACAAGTACGAGTAAGACTCGTGCTCTGAGGGTTCCGTTGGAAGGAACCCTCAGAGCGCGAGTCCAAAAAATAAAACTAACTGAAATTGAAATATTGAAAGACAAACTTAACTTTGTAGTTGACAATAAGGTTCTTCCATTCATTCCAACTACAAAATGTAAGTTTGTAATAGCAAAATAATATTTTTTTTAATGATACAACTTCAAATTTGTGACTTTCGTATTTATTCCTATATATTTGCTATGATAACTTGCCTTTTGCCAAATTTCATGATTCTAGGTCAACGGGAAGTACCCTATAGGTTTTGCTTCCCCTGTGAAATCGCAAAATATGTGACATAAAAATTCATATCTTTTGATTGCGTAAACTTACAACTTTTATTTTTTTACAGCCAAAAGAAACAGTCGACTCAAGTATATAGTATAAATTTCAACTTGATACCTTTACGTGTTCTTGAGAAAAAGGGTCTTGACAGACGGACAGACGGACAGACGGACAACGAAGTGATCCTATAAGGGTTCCGTTTTTTCCTTTTGAGGTACGGAACCCTAAAAATATACGGTTACTGAAGGAACGTCCACGCAGGTGAAACCATGGGGCACAGATAGTATGTTTATACGATTAACCCATACTATTGTTATTTATAATTATAAAGTGTGTATCTGTGTGTATATATGTGTGTCTATAGCATCGTAGCTCCCAAACGGCTTTGATACGTTTTTTAAAGGTGACTTGATCGAGGTTCTTGTTAGCTACGATTCAAGAAATTCTGTTCAGCCGTTTGAAGATTATCAACTCTTTAATCTGGAGTTAATTTATTCTTTTTCAATTTATACTTGATTAAATAAAGTTATAATGATTATTTACCATGCACCATGTTCACGGGAAGACTCTTATCTACACTTCCCGTGAACATGGTGCATCTAACTGCGCTGAAATTTCGGGAGGTCGTTCCACAACCTGACCACGGTAAATATCCGGTAAATAATCATATAACTTTAGTGAACAACCGTGATAGTTTAAAACAGTGTTTTATACTTGTTTTCTTACAGGCGCTTTGGAAACGACATGTTGGAAGGCAGTCCGAAGTCCCAGAACTTTACACAAGTAGAGCAACCACTTATTTGTAGAAGAAAAGCAAAGGCATGTTTTTGTTTCTGAATGTTTGTACTAGAATGGTTTTAAAGTCTACTATGCACCTACAAAGTAGAATAAAAAATTTGATTATCCGACATAGAGCTTAGGTAACCGATATAGCTCAAAGGATTAGCAAGCTAAGACAAAGGGGTGGTTATATCTGTAGAAGAACTGGCAATCGTTAGGGTAGACGGGTTTTGAAGTAGAGTAAAGTAGAGACCGCGTATCGGCAAACGTAGAGTAAGACGCCCTGCAGCCAGGAGGAGCCTGCAGGTGGAGCAACTACGTTGGAAACTACGTACCTACTACGTCCGAAAGGAAGTTGGTGGCAAATGGATGCGGAACTACACACACACACACACACACACACACACCATACACAAACCTAAGTGCTCTAATATTTAATAATGAAAATAGTAATTATAGTGCTTTACGATTAACGACAGATATTATTAGTTGATTATGGTAATACCCGCCGTCGCCTAATGCTCATCTACCATCTTTTTCTGAGCAAAAGGGTATGCCGAAAACCAGCCCTGCGTGACCCTTCGGGACCTCGCAGTACAGCGCTGAGCTTATCCCTATTGCCAAACACTGTTTCTCCTTATGTTTCTTATAGTAGGTATATGTCCATTGTTTTTGTTTTTTGGCAATAAATATATCTTATTCTTTTTCTCCATAGAAACGCATCGGTACCCTCCCGGAAAATGTTCAGAGCATTTCCTCTCCTTTCCTTATACCGGTTTTTCACCGCGCCGTTGTCTTCCCTAATAATGAAGTACCTACCTAGCTGCTGTTTTTATAATAATTTATTAATTTTTTGCCTTGCTTTTGTATGCCGAGTCGCCTGATGTTAAGCGATGATGCGGTCTACGATGGAGCACGCTAGCCCAGACGAAACCGATTCACTCGCGACTTGAAGACACCCAGAACTATTATTACACACACAGAACAACGTACTTAATGCGCGCTTTATGGTGACAGGCTAGGCGTTTCACCACAGCTCACCTAATAGTAAGAGACGGTGTGGTCGCAGATGGTAAACACACCTAGTCTGGAATGGGAACTAGTTCTCAAGTGAGGCTGCCGAAACACCGGCGCTTGGCGACAGATTTTCAACTTGGGGAAATTGCAAGTAGGTAGATACTTAATAAAATACAAGTTATTAATTTGTGCTTTATATTTCTCTTTACAATATCAAACTTAAGTATATTTAATACAATCTAGCAAACTAGAACCCATAGCCAGCTAACTTTTAGTTTACCCTCCTATACTTCTATTACTTACTATAGTCAAACTAGCGTTTTTTGTCACAAGAAAACAGCGGGCAAATTTAAAAATATCTGGATAACAAAATTGAATGTAATCAGTAGGTTAGGTAGAGTGCTTTTATTGAAAGAAGTCCCACGGCAAACAGCGGAACTAAATGAGACAATTTCTTTTGTTTGAAAAATAGGCCCACCTCAAACTAATACCATATAGTAATGAAACTCATGTCGATTTGTTCCTCATAATCTCTAGATTTAGTGGTAATATTAGCTATATCCGATCAAACCGGAATATTGACAAAAGCCGATTACTATGGCCACTGTTGTAAAATATGGTCTATTTATTTTTGTATACAAAATCCTAAGCATGCATCCTTTTTCGTATTAAAAACGTTCTGGTCAAGTGACTTTATAAGGGAAATGAATGAATTCTGGCAAAAATCAAAACAACACATATTATTCTTTATATTATTATTCCGGTTTTATTTTTACATTATCTTTCGTCCGAATGGTACAAAAAAAACGATGAATTTTATAGTGTTATACCCATCAATATACGGTAAATACGGTGGGTCTAGAAATTTTTTTCTTCTTTCCATGTTGTTACTATCATTAGACCACAGAAATGTTTTTTTTTTTGTTTAAATTAGATTGGCTTTCAAGGCATTTTTGTAAGCAATTTGTTGTAGCCAGTTGCACGTTAAACGAAAAGTCAGTCATTCGAAATCAGTTGTAACTGTGATGCGGACAAAGAACTTAGAGACCTACCCAAAAAGGTAAGGTCCAAATTCTTTAGATGCGGAGTTCAACGCGTTGATCTAAATAAGAATGTTCAATCAAGGTTCACTCATAATACCTGGTAACAGATTTTTCTTCTCATTTCCGTTCTATTTACTTCTTTTTTCTGTGGTTTGGACGCTGCTAGCGAATTTTTTATAGGTTTGCCAGTAAGATGCCTAAAGTTGTTAAAAAGTTCTGCTCGAGATAGGATACTTATAGTCGCGGTGACAGCGCCATTTCTACGGGACTTCCTTCATGAAAAGCACAGTCATATAAAGTAGCATACATGGTCGTAAGAATGACGAATCTCATGTCCTTGCCTGTTACAGCGTACAAATGTTAGTTTTTTTTAGTATTTATTAATTGTTTTTGTTAAAGTTAAAAAAACGAATGTTTCTGTTAGAATATTGTTAAAATCACATTTTGGTTTAGTTATATTTTTTACAATTTACAATATTGACTTGGTTTGTTTGTATACGTTAGTAAAATTAATAAATACGTTGTGACAAAATATACTGATTTGACTGTAACTAAAGATAAGAAATTGTTTTATACATAATTAAGTACTCACATAAGTAAAGTATACCTAAATAAGCTAAACACAGGCCTACCTACGTGGCTTAGCTAAAATAAATATCTTAATGTACGAGACGCTTTATTATGATTTCCTAAGTAGATAAGTGATGATTCTAATAAATCTCATGCTAACTAATTACCGCAGATAAAACTGAACATTTCTCTACTACAGCAGGCCAGCGGGCCGTGGACAAATTGTCTTTCCACCGTTTTTATCCCGCGAGAAAAAGACAAACGTATCCATATTCTAGCTTTGTCGCGTCTAGGCGTGGATAAAAACGGTGGAAAGACTATTTATCCACAGCCCATGCAAGCCCTGCTGTTTGTAAGATTTTATTCTCAAGGTAGATTTTTCGGGTCTACCCAAATCTTTGAAAAAGCTATCCATGAGGCTATTTCGTTTTTAATGACTTCCAGTACAATACAGTAATTTTTGATAAATAATTTGTGATTTTTTGACAGTGTAACGATTACCCTGAAAATAAAGTACACTAGTTTCTTATAGAAACTGACGTGGTTTTCACACATTTTATTTATATTACACGGGAACTACTCACGTAAGATTAAGCCGGTCACTCCGACTATAGTTTCAACCGCATTAGGCAGTCTTCAGTCGGTTGTCTTGTCTTTTGACCGGCTTAATCTTACGTGAGTAATTCCCGTGTAATATAAATAAAACACTATTTTCTGGTAAATCGGGGTCATCTGGTTAATAACTCTCAGAATAATATTTTCCCAGCGCTACTCCAACCTTTTCAGCGCTACCCAATGACAATATAACCACTTGACTGCTCAACATTTATCCCGCATAAGCCAAAGGTCAACCTAAACTATTTCGAGCGGGGCCAATCCTAGGCGCGAATTGAATGAATGACTTTTGATTCTCCAATTACAAGCGTCGAGTCGCGTCGAGTCTCCAATCACAAGCTGCCCCCTGCGACCGACGTGGCATCATTTTGCAAAAGGGAATTTTGACTACATACGTGATCAAGTGGTTATTTATATTTGGCGCTACCCCAACTTTTTTGAGACTTTCCGATTTTATTTCAGGACTGTCCCGAATTTCTTTGGGTAACCATTATTTTATGATTCAAATTTATTGTCTGTAGACAACTTATGGTATAATTATTAAGAGAAGGTGCGTTGCGGAAGGTACCACCCGTGCAGGCACTTGGGCGCCTGTGAAGGCGTGTGGAAGTGCGCACGCGCCGCTTCCTCCATAGTGCGGGCGTCCAGAACTAGCAGTGCTACTTCACAGTCGCGCGCGCCGCCGAATACTACCGCGCTCAGCAGGACACCGTCGTCTTCACTCTGAAATATTGGTAAATCACAAGTGTGCCTCGCAGAAAACGTATGGACAAGTAATAAAAAGGCTTCTGTCGTCCTTTCAGTGAAATGTCACTTAATACAAGACAAGCAAACAGGGTTTGAAGAGTAAGAGAACGATGTAAATATTTGAACGGTAAACATCTTCACAGAACTCCATAGTATTCGGTTTCGTCAAATTCTATTGGCTATATCATTGTATTTATGCGTGTTCATCATCATCATCATCATCAGCCAGAAGACGTCCACTGCTGAACATAGGCCTCCCCCTTTAACCTCCACACTGAACGACAGCCTGCCTTTTGCATCCACTGGATGCCCGCGACTCTTACAATGTCGTCGGTCCATCTAGTGGGAGGCCTCCCTACGCTACATCTTCCGGTTCGTGCGTGTTAATATCGGATAAATCAGACACACTAATTTAAAAATCTATATTGTCCATATTTTTTATTTAGAAGGTGCTAGCTGGGCTCCGCAGTTTCACACGCGTGGGAATTGCTTCAGATTTTTGTGGTGGTACGGAACCCTCAGTGCGCGAGCCCGATTCGCACTTGGCCGGTTTTTGATTTATGATATTTGTAGGTTTCATTATGATTATAATTGTTTTAAAAACAGGCGGAGAAATTTTAATATGTTTACCTTAGCTTCTGGGGATGGAACAAAAATAGGCTCGCTGGGGTAGCAATCCCGGTCACACCACGTCACGGTCTCCCCTGTTTTTGTATCCACTTTTATTATCTGAAAATGAGAAAATAAAATAGGATAAACTCTAGGCAAATTGAAGTAATGATTTAAAAGATATCCACGATACATACGGCTCCAGGATTTTCTGCATCAACATCTGAACTGATAGCGTAGAAATATCTGTATGGACGACCTGAAACAAAAAATACACTATAAAAGAATACTACCATAGATGGCAATACCAACGTTTAGTTGGTTGCAGACAGTCCAAGGATTTTGAAGGCAGTTTAGTTACTAAAGTAACGGAGATTTACGAAACGTTATAGCTTCAAATTCTGCCCGATGATGACTTTTTTAATTCTCTACCACCTGGTCGATACTCTTTATTGTGTACACCAGAAATAAAAATTACAAACAAATATAAAACACTTACGAGCTAGTGCCACAAGTAGAATGTGATTTCGGCAGATTATGTTGAAAATCCGCGACAAAAAACCGTTCTGACGGATTTGCTCTTACCATTATATAAATCGTAATGTATCCTGGGCGTTTCGCAGCCGAGGTCTGCCAGCATCCTCGGTTCAACCTTGGTGAGCCTAGGAGCCTCCAGGTCCAGCTCTATCCGCTTCGGCCTCGCTCGGAACCACTCCGCGTATTCAGCGTTACTTTGCATCGTCTGGAACAGTCAACGTGAATTTTAATCTCTCTTATTTCTCTAATCCTTCTCTCTGTCATCTCTCTCTTTTACAAGAAAGCGTAGAGTGGGTACTAAAATTTTAACTAGAAACGCTTATCATCAAACATGTCTTTGGTGGAACACGCTATCCAAGAAGATACCTATTCACTCTTTGCATTTTCAAACGCATAGGTACCCACATTATTTATGATTTTGGAAACAATTCAACAGGCAGTTTGTTCCAAACCTTAGCAATGCGAAATTAAACGACGTTTTGAAAAGTTTTGTACGACATTGGGGGATCGTCAACGTACTAGAGATGAAGTGATCTGACGATTTGAAGTCCTAAACGGAAAGGGGAGGAGGGAATTAACTCGTGCAGCTTCTGAAGACACCCGCTTATTTATGCATTTTTATTTATTTTGCATCTTTATTTATTTGTGGTCTCTCACTATGGGCCTCATAAGCAAGCTCAAAGTCGCGCAACGAGCTATGGAGAGGGCTATGCTCGGGGTTTCTCTGCGAGATCGAATCTGAAATGAGGAGATCCGTAGATGAATGAAAGTCACCGACATAGCCCACCGGATTAGTAAGTTGAAATGGCAGTGGGCAGGGCACATATCACGCAGAACAGATGACCGATGGGGCCGAAAGGTTCTGGAATGGAGACCACGGACCGGTAAGCGCAGCGTAGGACGTCCACCCACAAGATGGACAGACGACCTAAAAGAGACCGCAGGGAAACGCTGGATGCAGGCCGCTTCCAACCGGCCCTTTTGGAGATCGATGGGGGAGGCCTATGTCCAGCAGTGGACGTCCTACGACTGAAATGATGATTATGATGATTTATTTTTCAATCAACCTGACTGTATGTTCAGTAGCCCTTCATCAATCTCAGTCTCTTCCAGGGAGAGGTTTCTATCCACTATTTACTCTTTCTGTACTACCGTTTAAAGTTCAAGATCCTTTACAACCTCTTCAAGAAAAGATGATAGTCCTCACCTCAATAGCCTCAATGTACATGGCATCCAATGCTTTGGGGTCTTTATACGTGCAGAGGTCGACAGTCAGCCGGCCCTCCTCCTCAAAGCAGTTGATGATGTGAAGGAAGAACAGCGTCTCTGTGCGGAACCGCTTCCACTCTTTGCCGTCTTTGCGGCTTATGAGGACTATGTGGGTCTAGAAACGAAGTTAATGTAGACTATTGTTCCTGAACTAGTGCAGTTCAGATTTCTATTTGATCAGACATCGATTTGAAAAAGCCAAGTTTGTGTAGGAAGAAAACATTCGTTGTGAACACAAATGAAGCAACGACACATGTTTTCTGTTTATTTTTTTAAGAACAAGGTTAAAATCTCCAAAACGTTTAGTTTTGTCTTTAAATACATGAACTGTTTTGAGAAAGCTAAGCCCTAGTCCAGGGCCTTTTGGGACTAAGTGTCTATTCGAGCCTGATACAACCTTAAAATACGATTAAACTGAATACAAATACCTCGTGCTCGGGATACCAGTGCAGGCTGGACGCCATGGGTTCGTTAGAGAGCTGGTTGTGGAGCACTCCCCACAGCGACACCGACAAAGGTTGCTCCACAATCACGAAGTAGTTTTCAGTTATACCTGGAGAGGTTTTATAACATTTTATTTATGTCACGGGAATCACTCACGTCTGATTGAGCTGGTTACTCCGACCATAGTTACAAACTGCATTTAGCGGTCTTTTTTAAATAGAACGCGCGCGCAGCTGCGTCTCGCTTTGAACTGCGAGCCGCCGCGGGACGCGCACGTGATGACAACGGATTGGGTGCGGGGCTTCGAGATCGGGGATCGGAGGTCTTGAAATAAGGCCGGTGGCCTACTCCGCTGAATTACGCTGCGCCCCGGGTCCTACGGCTTCGGTGTGTAGACACCACAAACACTTTTTTTTTTGTTTTTGTCTTTTCTAATCTCAGAAATAGGGAAGGGGTAGACTGGAGCTTACCCTGATGACTTCCTCTGAATCGATTATTATTGGGATTCTTACTAAAGATTTTTTTATAAAATAAAAAATTTCAGATTGTTACATTATCGCAGGTACGATTAACCAGTGGCAGTGGCAACTACGTTTCGAATTTTTCGTGGCAATATTGATGTGTGGATAGGATTTGTTTGTAAGTTATTTTTTATTTCATGATTCATAAATTCGTTGTGACATCAAGCTAATAACAAAAAAAGTACACTAGCCACCACCGCCTGGAAGCTCATCCACATAATCCTACTAATATTATAAACACGAAAGTTCGTATGTATAGATGTATGGATGTTTGTCATCATCATCACCATTTTTCATCATTACGCGTTTTTCATCATTTCTTACCAAAGGTGTGCATGTAGGCTGGATTGAAAGGCCAACGTGGTTTCATACTGCCAACAATTTGAGCCCTCGAAAACATATCGCCTGCAAAAAAATATCGTAAAGTATAATTTAAGCAATGAAAATAATTCCTTAGTCTTACATTTACATAAGGAAACAACCCCTATAGCCAAAATTGTTTTGTCTTGTTCTTGCGCGTGATGCATAATTCTGTTACTAACCGACTTTAAAAATGGAGGAAGGTTTTTAGAAACTTACCCTTTTCAGTGAATGGAAACTTGACAACGACGTGACGTAGTCTGCCTTTGACTACTGACATGCCAACGTTATACACGTCACCTGAAATATGTAACACGTATAGGCTAAATAGTGCTTTCTCTCTCTAGGGTAACACGCATTTTTTACAATCACTTTTATCTTGGTAGAAATTGTCGTATAGATTGGAAACTGGACAAAAATACACTATTTTGATACCTACCATTGAACTGAGCTGATTACGATGCCAGGTGGTGGGAAATGGAGCTTTTCAATAGCTTCCAGTAAACCCTTCGAGTCTCGCCCTTCCATTTGTTTTGTGTATTTTATTTTTTTATTTTTTTATAGTAGGCTTGCGCTTGACCGCCAACTCTCCTAAAAGTTACATTAATAAACAACATTACAAGTTGCTTCGAGTTACATTACAAGCTTGTATTTGTTGTCCCACTATTTCCATACATCAATGTTAAAACTAATCCCTCTTATCCTACGGAGTTGAATGTTTATTTCTTGGTTCAGTTTTGATGACAATAAATTTTTATGGTAGGTAAGCATGACCTTAATCAACATCCAGGATTAACTCCAGATAAAGGAACTCTTCAAAGGTCAATACACGAAAATTTGTATACGCTTTACAAAGCTTGTTTAAATTTATTTTTTTACTTTTCATATGAATAGTACTTATTTTGAAATTTTATAATTTAACTGTGAAGATTATTACTGTGCGACATAGGAGTATAAGTATAATATTAGTCTTCGTGCTCGTGGGAGTAGGTACACAGTAGGAGCAAGCGGAAACGCTCGACAGAAAGTCGCAACAACAAATATCCGCAAAACATAACAAATAATTTTTGAATATAAATTTTGGTCCCATAGTAAAAGTTGTTCGGTAAGATAAAAATAATGACTTCTTTTCGATTTAGTACCACCGTTCCGTGTATACTTATATGAGGACTACATTCATGGCAGTCGTGAAGAATGGGTAAACGAGGCGAGCACCCCCTCTGCCTCAAAGCAAGTGGAAAAGTAAGAAGACCCTGCCTCGTGAGCTTGCATTAGCAGCCCTCCAAGAACGTAGTCGCCATCTACAGGTACTAGGTAGCAACAATAGGTAAATCGTCTCACCATTTGGCATGACGTGTGGATGCGACGTATGATTGACCAGCGCCACATCATCCATGAGGTTTCTTCTTTCCATCGTGTCTAAAGTAACTGGATCTACCCTGGAAATTGATAAACACTTATGATAGGTACCTGAACTCTTAGGTATATCTAAGGGTTAGCCCTGGCGCCGGGGCAATAGAATATGGCATCGGTAACCCCTGCCTGTAGTAAGAGGCTACTAAAAGGGGTCTTCCGGGCTCGGGATGGTCAAAGTTGGGGCTCTGACCATCCACTTAAGCGTGCCCAGGGAGAGAACGACAACATTGTGTGATCAATTAACGTTGTCGTGGGCGGAGAGGCTGAGACCACATAGTTGTCTCGGGAGGAGCCAGTGCCGAGGGCTCCGGTGCATTCCTCTGGAGATCTCGGAGCCCTCTTGTCAAGCCACGGGGGGGGGGGGGTTTAGTGGGTATAATTCTACATAACCTGGCTGCACCCCGATGCAGCCGGGTATAATTAGAAGATTTGCCCCTCGAAAAAATAAAGTATACCTAAGGGTTCAGATATTTTAAGCAAGTAAGTATTTACAGGACATGAGCTACCTAACTTACCTATGAATAATTGGACCTTCAGTGAAAGCGTAGATTTCATCTCCGAACGGATACAAGGATATCATCGCGTTGTCGGACATCGATTCTCCTGGTTTAAAAATAGCTGCGACCCTGTAATAAAAACATCAATTTCTTTAGATACCACTATCTTCACTAAGAGATAAGTCCACACTTATCTCTTAATGTGCATTCGATCCAGCAAGTTCTCTTTCTCCATTGGTTCGTACTTGCTGTCGTTTTAGTATTCGCACTCTAGCTATTTATCCATCTCACTTTTGTGCTCCTCTTTACAGTCTTAAATGTTTGATTTCTTCTAACTGCTTTTTGTTTGATTTGAAATCATCTCCCTGAGAGAGATTAGACAGAGATCCATAACGATATCTTCATCAGAGCATAGGTGACTAGCGCAGGATTGTGTGGGAAGCATTATATGCTGCTACTGTACGATAGATGGCAGAATTACTTTGTCACATACAATGTGGCGCCACCTTTTGGTGAAAATAAAAACACGTGCAGTTACTATGATCACAGAATAGTATATGTAGCGCCATCTTTTGTTGATATAATCGACAACGTCACGCACATTACCCTACTCAGTTGCTAACTTAGAAGCAAAGATGAATTCAAAAATTGAATGAGAATTCAAAAAATAACTTGGATGTCGTCATTTCTTAGAAGTCACGAGGACGAAGGGCATCTCTCTACATTGTGGTATAGCTTGGCAATTTTTCAAAGAAAATAATAATGACGCCTCTGTCGCGAATAAATTCGACATTGTAAAAAGTACTGGGTGTAAGAGGAACACTCTCAAAGCCAAAAGAAGGTAATTGTACTCATCATTAAGAACAACATTTACTATGGGACCAGGGGCCTTACGGACAACTGCTATTGCGGCACCCAATCCGCTCAGTTGGAAAATCACGTGAACGTGAACCTTACCGCGCCCAGATACGGTTTGCCGTCGCGTGATTTTCCAACTGAGCTGATTAGGTGCCGCAATTAGCTGTTGTCCGTAAGCCCCTGGATCGTAATCATCTTTCGATTTTATAAGTGAAAACTTTTTATGGCTTTCGTCTACTATCTACCTACTATAATTAGTTAGTTTCAGCTGTTTGTTTTCCGAATAGTGTAAAATAAAATAAAATAAAATCAACTGCCCAGGAAATCTAACCTATCAAAGATAGTGTGACAGGGGTCCGGCACGGCCTTGGTCCCGAACTCCGTGACCACGATCCTGTTGGCTGCGCGATTCTTCTTCAACGTGTTGCTGAGCAGGAACCGGCACTGGTACGTCACACTGTCGTCCAGGATCGCGAACCTGAATAACAATCATGAATTGACAGATTTAAATACAAGATCCGAATGTTCGTAATGCTATCACTTAGTGCTCAGAATCAGAATCAGAATCAGAAAATCTTTATTGTATAAACTAAAGCTATCATTATTACATCACTAAAGCTATCATAATCTTTCTGAGCGACGAACGCAGAGCAATGCTGCGAGGGTTTCAAAATCACCATCAGCCGTAAATGTAGCTCCATGCGTGATAAACATGACTAGTTTGTGTCTTCTTTATAACGATCGGTGATAGCTATGGCTAAGTAGTATGCAATGGCTTTGTGTATTATTAAAACATCTCTACATAATATAAATTAAAAGTCACTTTCCGCGTCTGTCTGTCTGTATGGCCGCTAACTCCCCCTAAACCACGCAACGGATTTTGATTTTCGCCATCAGTTAGATACATTTTCACGGAAGGTTTATATATATAACTAGCGACCCGCCCCGGCTTCGCACGTAAATTACACCCGTGCGTAGCCGGGCGGGCGGGTCGCTAGTACTAATATAAATGCGAAAGTGTGTTTGATTGTTTGTCGGTTGGTTTGTCCTTGTTTTACGCATCAACAGAGCAACGGATCGACCTGATTTTATTGCATGGATGTAGTTTTTTTTATGGCATAGTTGGCAAACAAGCAGATGGGCCGCCTGATAGTAAGCAGTCACCGTCGCCTATGGATACTTGTAACACCAGAGGCATTACAAATACGTTGCCGACCCTTAAGGACTATTGACTCTTCTTTTGAAGAACACCATGTTGCTTGCATGTTGGAGTACCTATAGGTACAACAGTCCAAGGGTCTGAGCCACCATAATATTATTCACAGCCCGTTGGTCCAGTTCGTAGTGAACCTGCCTTCTGAGCTTGGAGCGTGGGTTCGATTCCCACCTAGGACAAACATTTATGTGACTAACATTTGTGTTTGTTCTATATCTGGTTGTTAATATATATTTAAGTCATCATCATCATCAGCCAGAAGACGTCCACTGCTGAACATAGGCCTCCCCCTTTAACTTCCACACTGAACGACAGCCTGCCTTTTGCATCCACTGGATGCCAGCGACTTTCACTATGTCGTTGGTCCATCTAGTGGGAGGCCTACCTACGCTGCGTCTTCCGGTTCGTGGTCTCAACTCAAGAACCTTTCTTCCCCATCGGTTATCGGTTCTTCGAGCGATGTGGCCTGCCCATTGCCACTTCAACGAGCCTCTAATACCAAATTTGACGGTTTTAAATCAATTTTATTCAGTTAAATTACAATATTTGAGCTGGAAAAAAATACATGTCACAGATACATCTGTGTTAGAGTTTATGATTTGGTTCAAAACACGATAGAATAAACTTTCCTCGATCAAAAAAAAATTTGAAACAATGTCGATTTAGTTTATTTTTTTAATTTTATGCTCTTATGAAAACTCGTAACAACTTGAAAATTGCATGTACTGAAAGGCAATATTATTCAGCATTTTTTTATTTGGATAGATTTTTGATAGTGAATAGTGTCGTTTTTTAGTGAAATTAAAAGCGTAAAAAGGACGCGAGAATTTTGGCGCGCCGCGTTCAGTGCCGCGCCAGGCGTCATCGAGGTCGGACCTATGCTCGTTTTTGACGTTGCACTCCCCCCGCGGGCGTCCTGACTCTAGCATTGTAAAATACATCGTCGCCTTAACTTGGCGGGGGCTGAGGGAGCGTTTTGTTGCCTACGCGCCTCGGATAACCTCCCGTTAACAGCTATGTCGGTGACTCTGGTGCTTTGGCGAATATCCACGTTTCGGATTTTATCGCGCAAAGAAACTCCGAGCATAGCTCTCTCCATTGCCCGCTGAGTGACTCTGAGTTTTTCCAAAAGGCCAACAGTCAAGGACCACGTCTCAGTACCATCTATTTAAGTGTGTATTTAAAACTATATATGTATGTACATCTGTCTCTGGCAGCCATATTACAAGCTTTGCTTAGTTTGGGGTCAGATGACCGTGTGTGCAAATATGTCCCGAATATTTATCATTAAAAAAAAAACACTTTTACCCTCGTATTCATAGACGTAAATAAAGGTACCTCGAATACTCACGTCACCCTCAAGTGGTGTTTTGCCAAGGATTCGAGTGATCTTTATTACGTCTAATGAATATGAGGGTTAATCTCGGAAAATTCAATTCTCTGAGGGAATGACGATGTAGATGAAACCGCGGGACGCAGCTTGTCAATAATAATGACGTGTTTCTTTAACTTACCGATGCAAAAGCGCCGAGCTGTCGAACAGATGGTCGAATCTCATAGAGCCAACCTTGAGAGAGCCAGGCCCGTTCCGCAGTAGTGTGCCATGCAGCCACGACGGCAGCTTCCCTGCGAAACGCACACTATTTAGCACAAGCAATAATTTAAAAACCAGTTCCCCAAAATAGTAGATTGTAACATAAGGGAGCAAAATAATATTTTTACGGCGAAGGCGAGGCGAAGGCGAAGGTGAGGGATTCTTTAGTAGAATCCTGAACGTAGCGAGGGATTCAAAATACGTCACCCGAGCCAAAAAATATTTTGCGCCCGAGTGATCGAGTGATCGAATGCACTCTACTTTTCATCATTATAAGAAAATAAAAGGCGCTGCATATTTTATTGTAATATTATTATTTTGTAAAACATAGAGTAACAACTAAATTGAAATTAAATAGTATCTAATAATAAAACAAATAAAAAGTTAAGTATATTTACATTTGAGACATTTTCACAATTATGAAAATTTATTGTTACACAAAACCATGAATTTCTAACAATCCGTGAAAATTGACGAAAAAGCGGGCTGTATGTAATTCGCGCGTTTTTAATTTGTTTTTTTTTTATTCAGCTGGCGGCGCGACTATGGGCCGTCGTACCAGCCAGTCTTTATTCAAACAATATTTGCGTTCGATTTCTTTGGCGCTGAACACTAAGATGTTCCAAATTCAAAAAGTGCGCGGCAAAGATAATCGCGGCCCACTTATAAAGAGGATTAAAAACTCATTACTGCCTGCTAAAAGTTTCTTATAGAAAACACCACTTTTGGGTGCACTTAAAGGGGAACCAAGTAGTCCTTTTCGAATAGATGGGATGAAAAATTATTGCAGCACACTTCGCTGGAAACGGTGCCGGTGCCCAGATAAAATAAGGGAAGAAAAGAAAGGAAGGAAGAAAATACAGAAAAAAATCTAAGTTACCTATCTGGAACCTCCAAATTACATTCTGACAATATTAATTAGCCAAAAAAACATTAATAAATTATTAACTATTCTATGCTAACTATAGAGGTTAGTGAAGTTTATTTCTCATTAGTTAAAGGTATAATGCCGGTGCGAGGGGTACGTAGAGGCACACAACTTTCGGACGCAGCCAGGGAGCTGTTCTGATGTGTGAGTCACCTCAAGTGACCCAATCGACCCTGTGTTTTTTTGTTGTGTATTAATTTTGAGTCTTCTAGATTAGAACATAATTATATACAATGGGACTGCCATGTAGAATGCAATATAAGTACAATTTTTTTAAAAGGCATACAACGAGGCGTTTCAAAATTCAAATTCAAAATTCATTTATTTCAGGCTTAACCCATATAAGTACACCAAAATTATCCATAATAAAAAAAAATACAAAAACATATCATAAATACAATAAAATTAAAACAAGTCAAAATACACAAGGTTACAATAATAAAGTCATAAATACTAAGTAATCTAAGGTCAATGTCAATTTAAGTCACAATCAGTCTAGTACTTTCTCTCCGGCATGGATACCGCGACATGTCTATGGCAGCAATACCGGAGGTAAAGACAGTCCAGTCTAGTCGCAATCATCTTAAGTACAATGTTGGAACAGGCCCATACTCTTCGCACCAAAGACGCGCACCACTTGCGCATAGTAGTGTGAAAGCAATCGGTGCGCGCGTCTGCAAACATGCCTGAGGCGCTACAGAATCGGGCCAGCCCCAACATCATCCTGAATGCATTATTGTACAGGACGCGGAGGTCACTGTATCTCTTCTTAGTGTAGTCAGCCCACAGGCTGCACGTGTAGAAGGTTGTGCAGTACGCTCTAAAGAGCGTAACTTTGACCCTCGTCGAGCAACGTGCAAACCTGCGGGCTATCATGTTTGCTCTTATGGACGATGTCCTCCGCTCCCGCTCAACATCTGCATCATCCCTGAGGTCAGTGGTAATTACATGCTCCAGATACTTAAATTCCTTTACAGTGTCTAAATGAAAACCAGAGAGAAGCACAGGTGGTATATTCTGAGGGCATTTTGTACCAGCTGCCTCAAAGACCATGCATTGACTTTTCGTATTCCTCACAGACCTGTAACATCCCCCTCATACCACAGATCGACGCACTCAGCAGCACCATGTCATCTGCGTAACTCAAATTATTGACGCAGACACCGTCAACATGACACCCAACATGCTGCCTACTAAGCGCGACGATCACTTCATCCATGTACAAATTGAACAGGGTTGGAGAAGTTAGCCCACCCTGCCTGACACCGCATTCGAGCTGATATGACTCCGACATTGCCCCCGCCCATCGGACACTGTTAGATTGATGCGCATACCAATACTTAAACATATTGAGAAGTTCCTGTGGCATTTCGACACGCCTCAGTTTCTCCCACAGAAGATCATACGCCACCAAATCAAATGCCTTGGATAAGTCGAGGAAGCACGCATACACGAGTGTCTTACGATCCGTGTAGTATCTAACGGTGTGCTTAAAACACAGTATAGCATTTTCAGTGGACGGCCGAGAACGAAACTCGAACTGATTGTCGTGCAGTGTTACGTATTTAGCTGTGTATTAAGCACACCGTTCAAAACCTTAGTCGTATTTCAAATAACTAATAATTATTGATGTCTCTAACTCATGCACACAAGTACATAAATCAGGTAGTTCGTGGCTACCGGGCAGTATAGGTCTACTAACTCGCGGTTAAATGAAACTGTGCTGTCGTGCAAAATGATTGCCAATAACGAGAATAGAGCCGCTTATCGTCTCCCTCGTCATTGGATAATTACAGGTGATTAGGTAATAGATTGGCGAGTTGCATCGGTACTAGGTATACCTATATTACTTTCGAAGGAGGTTGAATACGTGAAGAAGAATGCTATATGATAGTTTATCATTATCATCAGCCAGAAGACGTCCACTGCTGAACTTAGGCCTTCCCCTTAGAACTCCACACTGAACCTGCCATCTGACCATGCCCGCAACTGTCATAATGTCGTCGATCCATCTAGTTGGAAGCCGCAGCGTAGGTAGGCCACATACACTGCGTCTTCTTGTTCTTGGTCTCCACTCTCTTGAGTGGAGACCAAGAACAAGAAGAACCTTTCTTTCCCATCGGTTATCGGTTCTTCAAGCAATGGACAGGCCGTCCATTGCCACTTCAACTTCAAACTGCAAATTTTAATAGCTATGTCGGTGAGTCTAGTTCTTCGGCGAATATCCACGTTCTGGATTCTATCGCGCAAAGAAACTCCGAGCACAGTTCTTTCCATTGCCCGCTGTGCAAATCTGA